>JAHQIW010007085.1:0-163014 GCA_019055375.1 Parelaphostrongylus tenuis | reverse complement strand
ACATGATCAGCAGAAGACGACGGACAAGACCATGAGTAGAGCGAACAATCGGAGAAGACCCCGACCACGCCACCCTCCCCGCAACCAGCTTTTCAGCCGCGTATCTATTTTCCCCCCCCCCCCCCCCTCTCCCCGTCCTTTTTTTTTCCAATCCCACCCGTATGCCGAGTGATAAAATCCCTCGGCACTGCAGAGACCAACAATCGAGAGTTCATGTCTTGTAGAATGAAGCATACCCTCACTTTCAGCTGTTTATATACAGTTCACATTATAAGATTTTTTCGAACGAGGTCTATAAAAACAGTCAAAAGTAAGGGCATGATTCATTCCACCAACCATGAGCTCTCGACTGTTGATCACTGCAATGTCGCGGATTTAATCACTCGACATGCGTTGTCTTGAATAATTCAGCGTCGACTTCTTTATATATAGGGTATATTAATCCTGCAGGGGATCGAATGAACCGAAAGGCACCGTGATGCTGATGGGTCTGTGGTGGCGAAACACATGTGTAGTACTGTATTAGTGCCTAACAGACCTCATGAGAGACTCAATTTATGTTATCTTATTATCGGATTGTTATAAATTCCCGTCTTGCATAAAAAAACTTTGCCAACGGGATGAGAATGCTCGCCGCTTAACAATCCAGTCTAAAGTGTTCAGGGCTGCTTTCTATGCCTTAGCGCTTTGAGAAAAGCCGGCGCTGACGGACACGCGGCATCGCGCCATCGCTTGCCTTGCAGTTCTAGACGGCGACATCTGCGACTCTGTGGCGAGAACGTTGTGCTGCTTGCATGTGCTCCCATGAGCGCCTTCATTCTCGCGACACAAGATGCCGCCGTCATGCTAGTTGATTGAGACCGGGAGAAAACTGAGAATGAGAACAAAAGCAGAAGAGAGAATTACACAAGGTAAGCGAAAACAATTACAACAAGGCTTATTTGGTGAAGATGACTTCGCAGACTGCAATACAAAGCCATTTCAACAATTTCGCTCCAGTTTTTTGACCAGTCTCAACTATGAGCATTATTTAGTGGTGCAATCTTTGTCATTTCACGTGCTCCACTTAATCCTTCTATTTCACTATGCTCGCAAAATGATTTCCTTTTTCCTCGTTCACTTCTCGCCTCTACGAATAACAATGACACCACGTGCGGGTGGTTTTGCAAGGCCCATCAGTACATCAGAGACTCCCTAGTCTGTCTAAATATTCCCAAAGGGATGGATACGTTGGTGAATCATAAGCACGAGATCGTACCACTGACCTTGTATGCGATGCAGTGCACCTAACCATCCACTGTGTCACATCCTCTCTTCTCATTGAAAATCGTATAGATAGATGTTATTTTCACTCAAGATACGTTATGAAAGTCTGCTCGCTAATATTCTATCTTCTCTCAGAGATGACGTTTCTAAATAATCGGGATTACCTAAATAAGCTCTTCAATGGAATTTCATCATTTCATGATAATAATACTCCCTCAGAACTCAGGTCCGTTTTCCCGCATCCATTATTGTCTGCGTCTCCCACCAGATGTGCCCTCTCTCATGGAGCACGGAACCACCATCACAATAGTTGAGTGAGATTTCATGTCTCGTGACGTAGAACGAAACGTCCCACTTGGTCCTCAAAGAAATCTTGGCATTCACAGCAATTTTATAAATTTGTTGATAACGCAGCACTTGCAGCGCTTTTGATGTTCACCCGGAAGCAGGCAACAGAATTTATTACCTTCCAGCTACCGTTTTGGAATTGGAACCATACTTACATAATTGGGGTGCTCTTGCGAGCAATTCGCATAAAGACGTGAATATTTTCTAAGCATACCATTCGTTCGGAGTGTTTCTGGAGATCACGCTCAAATTCCAATAAGCCCGTTAAATGTGAGTCTGCAGTGCATAATTAAATATGATTTAATTTCAATATGCCAAAAAGAATGAATACCAGGCATATCTAAATTCGAGCGTGGTCTCAAGAAGCACTCGAAGCGACATATGTGATAGTTCACGATTACTAGCCAAAAGCAATCGAGTGTATATCATGCCCATTTAGTGATTTTCACTACATGACTTCTATAAGTGACACGGCGTTGATTTCTTTTGGCAAGGAATACATCCCTGCGGAACTGGTTAAACAGTAAGGCACTGTGCAACTGAAGAAACTGGATGGCCGAAACACGCGTATTACACTGTATAATTGCCCTTAGCAGACCACATGCATGTCTCAACAAGTAATTATCAGTCATTTTCTAGAGGAATTTCTACGATTTCCTAGTGGAGCCTGGAACAGTGGTCTTATAAATCAGAACGCTCAGGCCATTATGTCCTACACTAAATTTTTGAAAGCTAATGAGTTATTTGTGTCCATTAAATACTGATGAAAGTGTTGCTTTGGTAATGATCGGTCATTAAGATACGCGAAAATCGATAAACCACCTCAAACACAAAGTGAAGCATATTTAGTTGCATTTTCCGAAAAACGCTCAACAGTATTTGTGGTTACAGAAATCAACCTTCCAATGTAGTAGAATATTTGTAGTAATAGGTAAAACTTTCAGTTACTACGAAATTATTCTTCCCGAGAACTAATCTGACTTATTACTTTCTTGATAAGGGAAAACGAGATTGATTTAATGGAAAACGAGATTGATCTAATGTTTATTCAAAACAGCTGGCGTTTAGGATAATTCTGTTTCCTTTATAGTCACTCCGGAAAGATTGGATTGACCGCAATTCAAACAGCCAATCACATCCATGGCCTCAATACCGTTTTTATTTGAAACGTCTGCTGTTATAAATCAATGATGTAATACCAAACTTGTCAAGAAAAGTTGTTTTACTGGTTACGCTGAGGTTATTCAAAAATGGCTCCTGTAAAACAATCCGTTGTACTTATGTAACGTTCCACGTATGAGTATGCAAATCACTTTCACTATTAGATTCTAGGAAAAAGCTGCATCACATCACCTGAGGAACTAATATTTGCACATGTATTTTGTGCGAACTTGAGCTCATCAAAAACACGTTTCTTTGTACAACAAGCAATATATCATTCTCCACAGCCTTTGAAATGAAATTGTCTAAGAAAGAAATTTATCTGCCGGTCTACTTCCACTAGAAATTGGGTGCCAACGCTTCTGAAGCCCATCAAGGAATTTGCAAGGCATATGGTGACAAAATTTGAAATGTTCGTACAGCTCAGCGTTCGTTCAAGACATTGCGTGAAGAAGGAGACGGTTTACCGAACAAGTCAAGAGAGGGACTTCCACATGAACTCGATCGCTGGGCAATGTTCAATAGAATTGGAGAAGAGCCATCGATAAGTTACCGGATGTTGGCTGATGAGTTGGATTGTAATAGCTTAATTGCCGGATATGTGGCTGATTTGTTTCGATATGGGATGAGGCTACTTCGACTACTGATTTGTCTTTTGTTTGAGCTTGATTGTTGTACAACTATGCATTCTGGAAATAAGACCAAGCTTCTCTTGCAACCTATAATATATGGAAAATTTCTATTCATTTATGATGCACTACGACGCCTTACTCATACCATAAGTATTTCGCATATTTCTACGGATGACGTCACTTGAATAAGTTCAAACTTTGAGGAAGACGAAGTCGTCAATAGTCACCCATCGATCTGAACAAGACATATTGATTCCTTGTAATCCGTGCCACATCAGTTGCCCGCCATTGTAACTGGCTTAGTACCTGAACAATAGTAGATTGATGAGTCATCAAGTGGCTGCTTATTATTCCTGGTTCTTTAATTACAAGCAATGGCAATATGTCTTGATCCTGAGTTCAATCTGCGAGTGATGCGTGCATGCGATAGCAAATCAAGGGCGAACCTACCCCAAAAAACTTTGAGAATTCGCTAGGAGACTGATATTATTTAAAAAAACGAATTTGTAAATACGATGCCGCAATATTTACATAATAAAATCTCGAAACATTTACAACTTTGATTTTGATAAATCAGTCCTTTGATATCATATCGTAGGACGACCGCATTTATCTTTGTTTCTAGATATCCTCTTTTTACTGATAAGGATATGAAGCACTTTGAGCTGCTCCGTCTGGTGCTATGGAGCTTCCTCGAGCATGCGTCTTGCGACTGCCGGTCAGCGCAATGTCAAGTTATTCTACCATTCGATTTGTGATAATTTTTTAATTAACGTCGATTCCTTTATAGAGGATTATCTAGCCTCAGGGGATCGGCTGAACTGAGGGAGGGTGTTACTGATGAGCCCCATTAGGACGAAACAGGTACCTGTATAGCACCAGAGCTAACAGCTCAAGACGTGTTATGTCTTTATCAGATTATATCATTTTGAACGAGTCTATAAAGGAGCGGTCGATAGCAGAAATATGATCACTTTTCTACTGTTCACCAGCATTGACAATGAGAAACGAAGAACCATTATAAAACGCATATTGTCGTTATTACTGCGAAAAATTCTGAGACGGTTTCAACATTGAGAACGTCAAAAATTATCCATATGAGAACATGTAAGATAAGGTCGTGGGGAACGTGGTGGTCACTTTTTATTCTTCAAACATGAGGAACGACGTTTATTTAAAGATGAGTAGAATTGCCTTTATCGCTCTAACTGTAGCATTCCTCGACGACATCTTTTTTATCACCTCTCGATTAGTAACTACCAAGACGATGGTCATTTCTGGTACGGTTCATTATTGGGTGGGTTTTTTGAGTGAAAAGAAAAGTTTGATTAGTCAATAAAAAGGCCAACAAACTTTGTTGCAACAGACATTCGGATCTTCACCGTTAGCGGTTTCAGTTTCCACGTTGCCATATTAGTCTTTACCTATAACGACATCCAAACTCAGGTATGTGGCATTGCATCTACCAAGGAGGACCGCAAGCATTTGTACAACGTCTTTAGCATAAAGCAAGTTGGCAACTCCCAAATCTCAGATGTTTCTTTTCCTTCTCCGCGCAAAAACTTAGCACCAAATTTCTGACCATTTATCAACGTGCTGGAGATAAAATGGCTTGCACAGCCTCACACAAAATCATTGACACAGTGTTGGATAAATTTTTGAATCATTGAAAAAAATGGCTCCTAAGATGTTTGATGTTCTCAAACGCCAATGTTACGACTTTCCGTAATGCACTCTTACCTGATGCCACAATCTCATCCATTTTGAGTCACCTTACTGTTAATATCACTTAAGATCCACTAGAATGCATAAGAGTTACTCCTCAATCAGTGGTGGATATGCGTTGATATTCAGTATTGAACATTCGTTTAGATTATTCCAAAAAGAAATATATCAAGTAATAGAACAGAGCTGTGTTTGCTGATGGTTCAAAAAAGCAAACAATTCCAAAAAATGCTGAAAAATGTTCTTAAAAAGAGCGAAAATATCATAATAGAAATTAAATTGAAACCTCCAAAATTTGTGATATTTTTGTGGTAGTTTTCTATATCTTTCTTCTTGTGGAAATGATGTTATTCAATGTACTACAATATGCGAAGAATAAAAAAATTGACTTCTCAAAAATTTCCTTAGCATTTCTAATTTTCTGCTGTAATGTCTCAACCGTTTCTAAGGTTCTTAATTTCTTGCAGTACATGCGATAGACGATACACGCATTAATGTCAGCATAACGCTGACGCGAACATGCGAAATGAGCACACCGCCAAAGTTGTGCAACTTGGCTGTGACGGCTGCAGATATTCCTCCGCAGCACTTGACGGTTGGAGGCACTGTCTAGGTTTCAACGCTTTCTATTATTCGTGCGAGCTTCGTTTTGTTAAGTGAAAAAAAGTGGGCGTTGGTCGAGAACGATGTGGCAAAGTGTAGTGAGCAGAGCGGTTCGGATGTTGGGATCGCTCCCAGTTGGATAGAACTTCTTCTTATCATCTGCTCTCGTCAGCAGAAACTGAGACTGAGCTACATTGTGTCTAAGATGAACACTTTCATTTGATCGACATCTATTGAAACATCAAAGCAGCAATAAACTCGTGCTTCATAGGTGATGATTAGTCCGAGTAATGCAGTGAAGTTCACTCGTATGTGCCCACCTTTACATTACAACTAACAAATCTCCTAATGAATTGTTTTAGGGAAATTCCTTTTTGCCTACAATCCAAGAAAGTACTCGCATTGTTTTTCCAAGAGTGTGCCATTTAAAATTTCAACTAAAATCTACTCCCCCGCGCACACCCAAGTGGCCATACACAATTGGTGAAGCTGACAGTATGACATTATGAAAGGACCATTCTACAATTTCATATATATATATATATGTATATATATGATAATTCAGAGCGCGAGTGCTGTTAAAATATTAGCAGCAGAACCGTCTCCCTGTAAAAATGTTCTTCACATCCTTGTGCCTGCCCAACAAGAGAACATTGCGAATGAAAGAGAATTGAGTGGTGAGCAAAAATACGACCTCAGACGAGAGTCGAACCAGCGTTTCATTATTACTGGGGCGAGGAGCAAATCACCACCCGAAAACAAGTAAAATCTATGAGTCGTTGGTACTGCCACCTGAAAATCCTTTTCAGAGACAAAGATAAGAATTCAAATCTCCATCCCTTAAGGTTGGAAGACGAGCTAAAGCCCACCAAAAAAACAGGAATCACTAACTGTTGATTGTATGAAGAACAAATTTTACGCAGCACAAGTACATGTTGACCGATGCCCTTGCATAAACAGAGATAAATTGCTATTAGCCGACGCTGATTGTAAAAGTTGTTGGTTGGCTTAGAATGATATTTTGAGGAAAAGGTCTTGAACTGCAAAAAATGTGGAATCATGTCGTGTACTT
The DNA here is from genome assembly GCA_019055375.1 of Parelaphostrongylus tenuis. Taxonomy (NCBI): domain Eukaryota; kingdom Metazoa; phylum Nematoda; class Chromadorea; order Rhabditida; family Metastrongylidae; genus Parelaphostrongylus; species Parelaphostrongylus tenuis. Next base: position 156,207 of record JAHQIW010007085.1, on the reverse strand, counting down.
TCTCAGAATCTTTACTCCACACTGTTAACTATTCGACCACTCGACATTCTCCGTCTTTGGAGGTCCGCCTCTGAAACTGCTCGGCTGAGCAGATTGTGAGTCTGCTGATTCTCCGTGGCCTTGAAGAAGGCGAAATTCCTTCAACACTTCGGTCAATATTGTGCTGATTGTGCTCAAGATATGCTACTGTTACCAATCCCATGTCTGCTCAACAAGAGTCCATTGATGAAGAGAGAACAAGCTTCGGAGAGAATAAGAATTCTCAGCGTTCTCGTTTTCCTAATGAAAACAAGGTTACCCAGTTTCGGTTTCTTATGAAGAATTTTAAAAAGAATATTCTCGGTAATATATCACCTTCGCAACAATAAAGTGGCCCTGATCTAAACTTTATCGTATATCTGCCAGCAGAGAAATCAAGCGCGGTAAGACCTCCATTTTTAGAGCTATTGATAAACTATAAATGAATAAATAATTCAACAGGTTGCTGAATGTAAAGTTTGAATACGACAAATGGATTCAATGCTGACCGATTTTGATCGCGCTTAGGCAAACATTGGTCTCTGGCTGAACCTCAAGATGACCACGTCTATAGAAAACGGTTTGATTTCGAATACACCATATTTCAGCTCAGAAAAACTGATATTGAATGTCTCAGCTACGTCTATGGGAAGTCAGCATGATGAACGGCATGGCTCCAGAATAGAGCTGAAGTTAGCTCGCGCTTGAGGAGCTTTAAAGAGCATTGAGAATGTTGTAAAAAAAGCAGTGAGTACTGTATCCTCGCATTTTCTGCTTGATGGTTATCCTTACCTTCACAAGTAAATCAAAAACTCGGCCGTTACATAAGTAGGACGAAAAACTACCTAGCTTTGTTGAGTTTGCGGTAGAAAAAATCGATGCGAGGGGTTTCCCGCACCTTGTGCATAAAAAGTTCTGATTCAACTCAATAATCGAAAATTATGAGCACCGTTCTTTACGTCAGGCTATCGGAGGAATGGTGGTTGGAAAAAAGATGTAATGCTCAACGAATCCTTAGAACTAGGACAATCCACTGGGTTGCAGTATCACGCGATAGGTAAGGATGAAGGACTTACTGACATCTGCTTGAGTCACTCAACGGCGGGACTTCACGTTCAACAGGTGGCAACAATCTACACCAAATATCGTTGTAAAACATTGCTCATATAATCCGCAACAAAATGGTTTGTAGAAACAATGAACGAAATTCAATGACTTAGTTCAGTGCTTGCATGGAGTACTTTAGCTAAGCTGGTCATCGCTCGCATTTCAACTGACACGACACAAAAAGGCCAAGATGAGGAAGTGGTCAAATACGAAGCAACTACAATATGGCGTGCATAAACAAGCAACCGCCTAAACACGAAACTATTAAACACGGAACTGATTATTCAGCTTCAGTCATCGTTCGTGAAAACTCATAACTGGAGAGGTGATACGACAGCGCAGACAGTTCCCTCCAGTTTGTGATTGACGAAACACAGAAGACATTTTACTACGTTCTAAGTCGAAGATTTTTGTTAACGTTCTGAAAATACGTGGAAGATTCCGCTTCACACACTGCGACGCTCACAACAGATGAGTCTTACCCAGTGAGGAAACGCTTTCCAGCACATTTTTCAATTCGATGGAGCGCTGTTCAGAATTGAAGTCCAATTCCACGCATGCTGCATAATAATTTTAAGAGTTGGAAAACGATTTCCTCTACTATTCGCTAAGATAGACTTTTATTCAAAGTCGGTACGGTTTCGTGTGTTTTTTGTAACACTCAATAATAATACTTTAAAAGCGCAGATTTATCAAGAAACTTCCAAATTTCGTAGTTGACAGTCTTATGACGTTCCACAGATGAAGTGCACTCCACTTTGCGAAATGTACAACAACAAAATTAATTTGCTTTTGAAAATTGAAAAAACTGCCGAGTGGGGCGTTTCATAAGCACCCACTTTGAAAAGAAATTCAAAGTGTTGAAAAGGTGACTATGGATATCTCGGCACCTCATTAACGCCCTTATCAGTGTCCAGTCTACTTCTCATTTTTATACACTGTCAGCTCTATGAACTGTCAGATTTTTCTACCTCGGCGCAAGTCACCTCATTGCAGGTATTTCCTACCACCAATTCTGGCACGGTCTTCTTTTTCTTTCTTGTATTAGCGGATTCCCATCGCTATCTTGTTCCCACCTATTTTTAAACCCTTCATAGAGAATTCGCAGAAGCTCTTATTTTGTCGCTCATTGATCCTTTCCGTTGATAACGGAAATTAGCAAAAGGGAGAGGCTAATCGGAACATCAAAGCGTCACCGACGTAATTAGAGTGCCCTATTAAATTGCTGCCAAAACCCTTTCGCATAGAAAAATATGTTTCAAATTTGTAAGCTGATTGCTTCTCTTACAGATTTTCTCTCAAGACTGCAAATGTAATGCCGAGTTTTATCGAATGCAATTTCTTTATTTTTAGTGGAGTTAGGAACTTATGTCTTGGCATCGCAAATGAAATGATGCGAGCTTAATTTAAGCCGTATCACTTGAGAAATCGGCGCATTCACTATGAATTTTTTCTGACCAATCCGTTCCACGCACCTCGCTCTCATCAAAATTTTGACACGCATTCTCCACCAACTGATCCTCGTGAGTTTGGGAAAAGCGGAGTTCATCACAAATGTGCTTCAAAGAATTCTGTTCTGAAGTGAAAGTATTGAAGGCTCCTAAAGCACTTGCAAAAGTAGGAGAACTCTCCCTCCAGCATCTTTACGTGTGGATGATGCGTGCCAATTTCGCTGTCTTTTTGTGAACTAAGTGGTGAACTAAAAGTGGAAATTTGCTTCCAGTAGATTATGCAAGCATTTCTAATTTAGGAGATAAAAATAAATATTTTTACAAACATGTCGAAAGTTCCGATCAATCCGTTTATAATTTCACTGCTAACCACAATCTCGATAGTATTGGGATGTAGAGTGATGCCTGCAGGACAAGGTAAAGAACACAAAATTTCTTATATTATCACTAATATTTTCAATCCTAGATGAATTTTACTAACTCCATTTGTAACAAATATATCTGACACTTCATCAATGTACAAAGGCCATCGAAGTCCGTCACTTTTGATATAAGGAATTCGATTCAAATAAGAACTGGAAAATATCCTTAGAGCATCATTTAACCTGTTATAGCGAGCACTAGACCCTTCACAGTCAGCGGATTCTCCTTGCCTGTTGCGATGGTTTACGCAGGAACGACTGAAGTTGCTACTCAGGTAGCTGGTATTGCAACTGACAAAGGAGCAGCTCAAACATTTGTACAACGTCTTATGATGCGAACAGTAAGTTTTCGGCTCCTGATTCAATAGTTTTAGCCTTTTACGAGCTCTAGAAAAGCATAGGAGATAATCATCAATATCATAGCTACTTCTCTGGTTCCTACTGCTAGCAAAACTTGCACAGCTCCACATAAGTTCATTGAAATCAGTTCCGAGTAAACTCTTTAGAGGAAAGAAAAATTTTGCTGTTTAGGTATTTGACGTTCTCGAACGCCAAGCTCGTAGCGCTCTCCTACCAGATCTATGATCTCCAGCATTTTGGGCCAACTTTCTATTAATGTCACGTACGATCCACTTGAATGCAAGAAAGTTACTCTTAAGCCTGCGGTGGATATGCGTTGGTATTTCATATTCAAAATCCATTTTAATGATCTTAAAGGGCTCGAAAAGAGCAGCTGTGTTTGTTGATAAGCAGAAGAACGAGCAATTCTCAGAAATAGAAGAAGGTGCTGTGAATAGGGAGAAAACTGTCAGAAAAGCATTGAAATTGATAACCTTGAATTTGATTATAGTTTTGAAAAGGTTTTTCATGTCTTTTTTTAGTGAGGAAGAAGAACTGTTTAAAATGGCAATTAATGTTTCAAATGAGTTCAACAAATGAGAAACTAGTTATCAAAACTGTTTTTAGCTTCTTCTTCTTTGTTGCACAGTTAAATTGTGAAAAGATGTTTTCCTAGATTTTAGGATTTTTTTTCCAGAAGATGACAATAACGATAGATGCATTATTGTTGGCAACACGGTGAAGGGAATATGCAAGATGAAAGCGGTTAGAGTAGGCGCGATGATGTGTGATAAAGCTGTGGTCGTTACAGCTGTTAATGGCACACACCTGACAGTTTCAGGAACTCTCACGGTTCGATTAGATTTCTTTCTTATTCAACTTCATTCTCTTGAGAAAATTATGTAGACAACAAATATTATCATGGCGAATTGGTCGAGGACGATGTGGCAAAGTGTAGTGAACAGAGCTGTTCGGATGGTGGCACTGAGTCCATTTGAGTCACACTTCTTCTCGGCATCGGCTATTGTTGGAGGAAATTGAAATTGAACTGTGATGAGTTTCAGGCAAACAATATTGTATAGTCTGGATTTGTTGTAGCATTACCATAGCAGTAAACTGTCAAATCACCTAAATATTGATTAGCTCAGCGTAATGCAAATCAAAGTTCAAAATCTGATAAATTTTGATTTGGTGCTTCCTATAAGAACTAATCAGAACTGTGCATTCAAGAAGTTATATCAAAGAATTCTCCTGGCATACAATTCGGAAAAGATCTTCCATCATTATCTCACTATTGTCCATAAACATACTATTTGCAGAACGATGCAAGACAGAAGAAAACAAAGAAATCTTCGAAATGTATTGTGAATTCTACTTTAAGGCGACACTAGATCGTAACCTCACCCTCGAAATCACTCGTCTGTCTATCGATAAGTGGTTGTCAATGGTAGCCAAAGTTAATCAAATGATATTACAAAAAGACCATTCTTCTACATCATATATTTGGGTTTTTTTTTCAGAATGAGCGATATTCAGTTATCAACAAGAAGTTCTTCGTCCTGTATCAGATATTCTGCCAAATTAGCAAAAATGAGAACGAAAAACGTTTGAATTTTGTAAAATAGCTACCACTTCTTGAATGGTTTACCGCCTCATTGTGGTTGGAAAGCCTTTCCGAGTGTCGGACCGTGAAACACATCGGGGGTTCAACTCCTTACCAGGACACCGAAGCAAGGGAGGACTCCGACTTTTTTACCCGGAAAGTCCAGCTAAGGATAAACCGTACCAGGTATGACCACCGTCTTGGCAGCTACTAGTCTCAAATTGCTAAACTTTCTCAAATTCACAAGGGCCAGTGACCGCTTGGTGTCGTAACGACCCTTGGGAGGTTCTAGCTATGCTGAACTCGAGATTCAGAGAAGCAAATCGGCTATTCCAACAAAAAATATTCTGCCCAGTACCCTGTTGACTAGGTGCTCCCGGCCACGAGGTCGTGAGGTGAGACGACCGGAGATAGGCTATCGAATTTCAGGCTCTACGGACGTTATTAGTAAAACGCAGAACAAAAAAACGCCCCTACGGCTCGCCTGGAGGCTGCTTCTTGCTTTGCACCTATAACAGCAAAACAGTTCCTTCAGGCGATAACCATCACGCCCCTTTTTGAGGCCGCTGGCCACCTTAAATTTCATGTGGTCGCCCTACACGAAACGAAAAGCACGAAAGCCGACATTAGACAACCAGATCACTAAAATCTCGTTATTTGTAGAGCGAATAACCCGTCATTAAATGTCGGAGGCGTTGGCCTTGTCGTGCAACTATATGTCTCCTGTCTAGTCATCTCGTACAAAGTTCGATCACAGCTCCTAGCTATCCATTACCTCCAACATTTGCGTCGAGAGTTACTACTGCTACTCATCAACTTTTACAGCTAATAAGAGCGAAATAGACGTATGTTACGACAAGTTGGAGAAAGTCACCTGCAGCGGAAAGTCCTTTTACAACTTCGTTGTTGGAGACCTCAACGTAAAATTAGTAACAGCCAGAGGAAATGAATACAGGATAGGAAAATTTGGAATATGAGAATGGAACGAGAACGGAGACCATCTTGTAAGAGTGTCGTCCAGGACACGTCTCTTCCATGGCAACTCATTTTTTGCGGAGAAAGAAAACGGTCATGGACATGGGAGTCTCCTAATAGCAGGACCTCCGTGGAGATCGACCACATACCAAAAAAAAAATAGTGCCTTTTTACACTTCAGTGATGTACGGGATCTGAACACTACCTCTTGAGTGAGAAGATTGAATTCCACCATAAGGTGGAAAATAAGTGCTATCGACCTCAAGAAAAGCAAAGCAAGTCGTGTACGCATAAATGATTTTGACAAAATCCTCTTCTAATCAATTAACAGATAAAGCAGGACTCGATCAAAGACTACGAGCTGCTTGTTAACAAACTCAAAACTTAGCACCAATCGCCCAAACAAAGTTCTGACTATATCTCATCCACTACTAAGAAGTTGCTCGAAAAGGGAAGGAAACTGAGGCTTGATACTTCCGTGGCACACTTGACTAGGCTGTTGATCAGTGTCAGGGTGTCAGGTGCAGGAGTTCCTTGCAGAAGAATCTACTTAGATACAAAAGAAGACAGTTGTTAAACCAGCACAAAATGGGTCTAGTCTGGAGAAATGCCATCGGGACCTCTGCAACTACACGGAAAGCTGAGTGTCTCATTAGAGTTATTTTTCTATGATCAATTTTGGTAAGAATTCTGCTAAAAATTTTGGTTTGGCTCTGCAATCAATTTTGGATCCGACCTGGTCCACTCCCATATCTGTATCCTCCATTGCAATTCTTGAGAAGATCCCTTCCTGACTAGAAATCTTCGTCGCCGTCAACAAAGAAGAGTTCACAGTTGTATATAATCGAATGGCGCAATGAATAGGAATTCTTCTTCTTAAAAAGAAACATTAGCAATAGTTAAACTGCGTTTTTTTATCATTATATTCATTAAAAAGTTTTCCCGAAAGTGACTCCTAGCTAGGAACATTGCAGCAAGATTTAGGAACTTCATAGTCACAGGCTCCACGTTGCCTTTTCAATAGTTTACAGCAAAATGGCCGATGCTCGTGTAAATGTTTCTGGTATTGTAGCAAGCAAAGAACTAGCTCAGGCTATTGTGCCACGCCTTATAATGCTAACAGCAGGTTCACGATTCATGATTTTCAGGTTTTCTATTGGAAAATTTGAAGAGTCGAAACTGTCAATCCAATTATTAAATGAAGCACTACCGGTATCTAATCTCAATATGAACGTACTCCGAAGCATTCGTGCTGGAGTGAGTGGCCAAAATTTAATATACCTTGCAATCATTTTTGAGCCACGCATGTTAGTGGTCTGTCAATGAGGGCTGACTTATAGAGCTCGATACACGTGTTTCGATCTTGCGATCTCGTCAGTCGGGCAGTTACCCTTTCTCGTCTTTTACTAATCTTTGTGGGTGCCCTAGTTCCCACACTAAGAGTTAGCGACGACGAACGCTTTACACTCTATGCCCAGTGAAAAACTCACCAAACACAGAGTATTGTACACTCGATCTAGCCACGAGCAATCGAGTGTACAACACTCTGTTTTTGTGAGTTTTTCGATGGACATAGAGTGTAAATCGTTCGTCTTCGCTAACTCTTAGTGTGGGAACTAGAGCACCCACAGAGATTAGCAAAAAACGAGAAAGGGTAACTGCCCGACTAAAGAGATCGCAAAATCGAAACACGTGTATGAGGCTCTATAAGTCAGCCCTCATTGACAGACCAATGACATGCGTGACTCAAAAATGATTGCAAGACATATTGAACTTTGAGCTGTGGTCTTAAGAAACCACTCGAAACGAATGTTATGATGAGTGGCCAAAGTTTGACAAAAAGTATTCTAGAGTCCATTTACCAATTTCTTCTTACCATTCGCTAATGCCAGTTGTAGTGTATAAGCAAAAGATTATTTCACCACAAAAGCTTGCAATTCGCCTTCTTCCGCTCCACAAAAGTGTTCCCATTAAAGACCACGAATGTATTAATTTCAACGAGTTCTTATGTTTGCTTTAGTTGTGCAGTGTTATGAAATTGCTCCGGATATTATCTTGCTTCGATGCGACTCAACAGATCAAGAGCTTTGACCAATTTGGAACGAAACGAACTCCGTTTCTTCCGCTTTGCATAAGAGCAATCGAAGATAGCAGCGTTGGTGATGATTTATCAATAGAATTACTGGCTCGCATGAGTTTTATCACGAAAGCAGTGAACACAAAATCTATTAACCAGAGGATTTTAGCTGGCTTGCTAATAGTCAATCTATAGCCCAAATCTCAAAAACTTCTGCTCTAAAATTGGCTTTCGTAAAGGCTTACAAGGAGTGCTCTCACTGGGAAAAGAAAACCACGTGGTACAATCAACGCAAATAAATCGCTGCTCAAACTTCATAACGGGCTTATTTGTCAAAGTAAAGCAAAAATGTGGTTCGTAGGCATAGATCTAGAGCAAAGTTTCACGTATAATATTGATACAAAAAGCCGAAAAGTCTTTCATATTGGTGAGAAGTTTCCAGATGAATAACGACTTGGAATCGCTGTAAGCAACGTCATTCGAAAGGAGCGCAATTCTCGTTAGTCATTCGAAAATTTTTCTCCATTTTGGGTAAATTTTCAGCTTTCCTGTACTGATGCTTTAAAAGAGACTTTGTTCAGTTGTTTTTACGAGTACAAACTTTCTTTAGTTCCGCTTAGTAAATAAGCCCTTCTGATTTTCGAGCGGCGAGCTTTCAAAGCCGAATGTAACGCGTGGTTTTCTTTTTGCACTGACACCACTCTTTGTAGCCTTATGAAAGTCATTTTAGAGTAAACTTTTCATTAACTTTTTGAGACCACGCTTTCTGGTTTAAAGAAAGGCTTCTAGGATTCTGATAGATGTTTGGAAGCTAAAATTTCAAGCGTTCCAATATGCTCAATTTCTAGAAAAGCTTTCAGTGCGCTGTAGTAGTGAAAATAAAATCATGTATCACATATGATTACTTTGTTTGCTCGGATATACTTTGTAGATCACTTATTACTAAACCTCTTGATCTACGCTCAACAGTAATAAGCATGCTTTTTTGAGAGGTAGCGAATAGAAATCCATGTACTCAGGAGAATTTTTCGGTTCGCGGTGTAGAGATGCATTGCTTATGCATTATCCAATTGTAATTCATTATTTTTCAGCAATGGAAAACATAAACTTCATCACTGCAGCGTTGGTGAGTCTTGATAAAGAAGAACTCCTACTTGATACCCAGACCTAGAGAATGAATTTTTGTTGAACACTTTTCCGAAAAAATATCGTCTTTATGACACATCACTTTTGTACTTAAGCTAATCATTCTGCTAAGTCCTGAGTGATTCGATTAAGCTCCACGCAATTACTATTCGGCAATCATAATTATAGTGATTTGTGTCCTCTAAAATTGTGACCAAGAATAACAATTTTTATAGATATGAGCATGCAAGCTTAAGCTGCACTCTTTCGTAGCTCACATGTGTTCAAACCAGCTATTATTTTTAAAATTAGGTTGACCGGAAACATTTGTGATCACTTCTTAACGCATTTAATAATCCATTCGCTTCATGATAAGTAAGTGGAGTTGAGGGTTTGGAAGAAAAGTTAGGCAGCAAAGAGTAATATATCATGGGCTGTACGTGCTCGTTCTTCACACACCACTCAATCTAAACTTCCAAATATACCGACTGCCTCAATTTTAAGCGAGCTTCCTTTTGCCGATGCAAAGCTAAAGATCTTGTAAGCACTCTGTTAGACGAATAAATGTATTACATAAAAAAAGTTCTTCTCTCTTTAAATGCTCTTCTCTCTCTTTTATTCTCTAATCTCTCCTCATAAGAAATTGAAATGAATTGGTGCCTTGGTAATTCATAGCTTACCACAAATGCTATTAAGGATTGCAAGGTAGTGTAATGCCAATCACTGAGATTTATCAACTTCTATACATCACACTTTTCAGGTAACATACTCTGAATCAAGGATGAAAAGTTTACGAGTAGTGTAGTCTATACTCTTGAACTCAATAACGGTAACAATTTAGACCAGTAAAGTTGTCATCCCCTAATGATGCTGAGTATCTCATAAAGTGTTTCAGTGCGACAAGATGGATTTTTAGTCACATTTTCTCGAGTTGTCACATAGCATTACTATTTGCTTCAGTTGCAAAATCGTGGTGATAGTGAATCTCTATGTGACCCTGAATAATTACTACGGGGCCAGCCGATTGTCCTGTCCGGGGTCACCCACTTTCTTTCAAACGTCTTTGTCACTTATTGATAGAGCATATGGTGTATGGCCAATGGTTTGATCAAGCAGAAAGTTGCACCTGAAGCAACTTCGCTTTCGCCTGATATGTCGAGAAGGAGGGTTTATTCTTTGCTCAAGATAAAATTTCTCACCTCTTCATTACCACTATGGCAGCCATTTTCGGTATCGATTTACAAATGTAAATGTCAAACTCGTTTTCGACTTTAATATCCTTTTTGGCTTTTTCTGTCCCTATTTGATTAATTTGGAGCAGAATCGATCAAATATCGCGTGCCCGAATTTTACGGGCAATCGTTCGAATCTCAATCAACTGTCCAAATGCAAGATTTCCTTAGGACAACAACATAGACCATTTTCTCAGATTTTCGACCGACAAGTCGATCGACGTGATCTGCGTGGGATTCTATGTTCACTTGGAATATTCTGATTACTGTGGCCGAGTGGCTAATGATGCTCGAGGAGGCTCGACGCGGAATTGTTTCCACAGCATCCCAACACAGTTCGCAAGCAACTGCGGACGCTCTATAAAGCGCCTCCATCTGGCTATTCTCGAGACTGCCTGCTAGATGACGTGCTCGACAACTTTTCTGCAGGGTTGGCAGGAAATTTTTCGAACTTTTTCGTTTTTGTTGATTATTTTTCGTGCTTTTGAATTTTTGTTTTTACTATCGTTGAAAGCAGCATCCTGTGATTATTTTGATATATAACAGTTATACATTTGTTCTCAGATGAAAATGTCCCGAGAGCAAAAGCGATGTTTGATGGTAAAAAAAGAGTTCGACGTTGTAAATTTTGTACATCACTCAGAAGGAGAATATTGAAATAAAGCTCAGCAAAAAACGGTGACTTCTAATCAACGGAAGGACGCGGTTGCTGTTAATTCTCTCAATCTCATTGTATAATAATACAATCAGGAAAAGAGCAAAAACTGCTCAAAGAAACTAATTTTTGTATTATCTTACTTTTTGATGAGAGCAAACATTTAGTGAAGAATTCAATTGCGCTTCAGGTAGATGTGTATAAAATACCACACTTCATAGTCGTAGGTAGCACGGTGACTGCCTTATGCGGTAGTATGATGAAGGCGGAATCCACAGTTAACACGACCATGGATGTCAGCGTTATTCCCAGCACGGCCTTGTCAATCTCAGGAGCTATCATGGTCTGAAAATTTTTCTTTTTTTGTAACTTTGATTCTGCTTTGAAAGAGAAATCTGTGCAACTACAGACTTTGTCATGAAAACTGGGGCAGGGCGATGTAGCACGATGTGAATAGAGCGCTTCAATGTTGGCATCGGGCAGGTTGGGATTGCACATTGTTTCAGCTTTGCGACTGTCGGATAGAGCGAGAGACCCACTGGAAAGTTTGTGCAAAAAACTATGCATTTATCTAGTTTATATCTAGTTCAACCTTATAAGGCTGGCAAAGTGTTAAGTCGTACGCGATTAGATTCGTGTAAAAAAATCTAAAGCCTATATTAGAAGGAATTGCATGTGCTACACTTACTAATAAGATAAAAATCTCGCCCATAAACAATTCACGGACAAAAAATACCAATGTATATGAATAAAAAATGCTCCATATGATATGGAAAATTTTCAAACTTCTAACACAAACACACTGGGTCGTTTGACGCAAAAACATGATTCCTGGAAGAGCGAAAGAACCTACAATACAAAAGGTATCAAAAGCTGAGCAGTAAAAATGAACACTGATTCATTAATTGACCTTTCATGGTCCACACAGAATGTTTGCTCACAACAGTGTACAAACAGCCATTGAGCTGCCTCATACTTTCCTTCAAGCTAATGTTTTACTCTGTTTTTCAACTCAAATTGACTTAATGCCGAAAGACTGCTATTATGCAAAATATTATACAATATACTCAGATATGACGGTAGCACTATCGCCCGGCATTCAAAAGAAATGGTCTACCCGCAAAGTCATATTTTTAGGATGATGCTATGTCGGATTATCATCTCTTCGGCATGAAGCAGCATTTGCGGAAGGAGAGAGTTTGGAGATTATAACCAGCTCAAAATAGTCTTCACCGACTTCCTTGATCTCCAACCTTTTTTCTAGAGGGAGGGAGTGGGGAATAAGCATCTGTTTTTTGCCCTGCAAATGGTTACACACATTTTCTCAAATGGGTAAGGATCTTTCTCTAAGTAATGTTCATATGTGAGATGACTATGTGATTTGTACTACACGCGCACAAGAAAGTGTATCAGGAAAAAATTTTGAAACACTATTTTGATGTTTATTTTTGGTGTTTAAAGCTTGGAAAATTACTATCTGTTATGGAATATCTGTTATGGAAATTCTACCTAGGATAGTATATATCACTAGAGGTGAATTGTGAGAAAACAAGACAAGTCCTTAATACTAAATAAGGTGCGAAATTATGACTAAGTATAAGCGAAGTGGACCAGAGAAAAGCTACTCGGCGAAAACAGGACAAAATTATAAGCTATGTTTTCTTTGTTTAATTTTGTTTGATTCCAAAACACGAAAAGATGCAAACACAGCAAACACTCTAACGAAAATAGTAAAGTAAAATTGAAAGACCGAAACAAAGAACATTCTTGATGAGTTTGAAAAATCTAAACCCGTTTGATTCGGAATTAGTTAAATTAACATGAGAGCAATGCGATGTAATTACATCAGCAATCACTTCATGAGTAACGTTAGAATCAATGAAATTATGATTGCCTAATCCCCGAAATCTTTGAAAATTACAGGTCTTCAACGTTTACTGTCAAGTGTTTGAGAAGATTTCGCTCAAAACAATAATAATCTGATAATCTGACAAAATAGTAAGACAGCTGTTTAGCCTCTACAAACTCATCAGTAGCACGCCGCTTATAAGTGATCGGCTTGAACCAAAATGCACTGAGCTACTGTAAAGGCGAAATAGCCGTATAGTTTAATATAATTGCTATACCAGACCTCAGGAAAGGCTCAAAACATGTTATCAGATTACAGGTTTTGTGAATGGATGCAATTTTCACTCTATAACAGATTTATAGAAATATTCTAAGCTTCACTGAATACATTTCTCTGTGAATTGAAGTGACAAAAATGTATCTCCTGAAGTCACAAGTGGCACATATATGTGCCATCGCTCGCCACGTCGCGCTGCAATAGAATAATGGATTTTTATTTGGCAAACTGAGGTTCTTGATGATAATGACCGTTCGTGTTAATTTGTTTTTCAGCAAGCAACCCAACCTGGAGCAGTCGGTATGAGTGTTTGTTGACACTTAGCGCGGTATTTTCAATAGCTGATTCTCATTCAATTTCGACAATATTATTCGTTATTTCCCGACACTTTCCTCTTCTGTTCATTCCTGGAATTCTGAGAACTTCTCGAAATTCTTCAAGTGAATTTTGAGCCAATGTTTTTGGTTATTGTTTCACGGCCTTCACTAATACCTCAAAGTCTTTTCCGCTGCCATGTTTTGTCTTACGCAGCTAAAAAAGCGCTTGCTAAACTTTTCGGCTTCCATTTATGTGATTTATGCTAACACAAAAAGGTCCACTATGTTTGCTTGTGAATTAAGTTGGTGCAGAGGTGTCTGCTGTTTTCTGCGCTCTGAGACCGCAATTTCTTCACTTTCTTCACGAATGGCGAATGACCGTAAATGGTCGACTTTGAATGAGTTTCTCTGCAACCGCTCTTGCATCTTAGAAATTAGCCTCAATTTCCATGCAAATCCTATTTTTGGCTGAACTCCATTTTGCTACATTTCTCACCTTCGAGGGTCTCGTGTACTTTACGAAGCTTCCTGAACTATCACTCCGCGCTGTATTCGGCGGCAGTTCTTTGGCGAAATCCAGTGTTGATGTTGCAAGCTATAACTCTCACAGAGTTTCTCAAACCACCGCCTTTTTTGAGGCACCTGCAACGGCTGCACATTTCATTTGTTGTGGAGAGTGGTTTTGCTTGCACTTGTGAATATATTTGTCTAGACTGAGCTTCCGAACCATATGGAAAAATTTGGTGAATGTCCCAGCTTGTTCCCTAAAAATGGGTCATTTCTTGAGCACGCTAAGATGACTGACTAGCTGAACTAATTGCCTCTATGCAAGTTAATGGATCCTTGTCTAATTAATTTATGGGCTAAGTCAATGTTTCACTCAGCTCCATATTCCTCAAAGTTCTCGAGTCGATCACTCGACTTCTCATTTTAGACACACAAATTATCATTTCTCCACATTGATACGTGGACTTTTTTCATAATCAAAAGCAAATGCTCGGCATTCAAATACGCACCAAATTGTAGATAATTGGCTGCAAAGCTGCTGTCGAACTGGCCCAAAACGGTAACAAGTGAGTGTTGCTTCGTTGAAGGTCTTGAGCAAGCCCAGTAGTGTTCATATCTAGAGCTGAGGAGCGGAGAGCATTGGTGGTGTTTAATTTTGATTCCTCAGGCCGCTAGAGCACCACGATTGTATAGAGATCAAATCGATGTGGTTTAGGTGCAATTTCGGGCAACATTTCAGAAAATGGCCGCCATAGTCAGTGAAAACAGAAGGTTGGCCATTAGAACAAATCCTCATACGGCTGACATTTCAGCAGAATTTCATTCGTCTCCTTCCTAGTTTGATGATTTAATCTTCATCAGAACGCCGTCAAATGTTAGTCAAGTACATCTCCTTGCAATCTCATAGATAAAAAGGCTGAAGCGTTCGTTATTGATCGCCAGAGAGTGTTGGAAAGCTGTGGGATGAACCTCCGCCCCAAGCTGCGTCGAGCATCTCTAGCCAGTAGGTCACAGCCCTCCATTTCCGTTACTTAGCAAAAAAAAATAAGAAAATTCGGATTATACGTTTAGACGACACCTTGCACCGATCTACCAATCTTAAAAAAATCGGTACTAGATCAGTTCGTATTATTATCAACTGTTATCAGTAAAAGATTGCCTAAGCAAGGCTGTGGAGTATTCATTTTCTTTTTCGAGGTTCGTGTGATGTGCAACATAATACCTTTTGCTGTTTTCACGAGTACAGGTGACTCCGTTCTAAGTCCCAAGAATAGATTTTGAGGAAAACTAGCTAAGCTGTTATTAGCTCATCAGCTTACCTGGATCAATATAAATAGCGGCAATATAATCCATCTTGACGAGAGTGGCAAGATTCGAATTGTATCGTAGTAGGTACGTTAAGATTTTTCAGTTGAATGTAACTTTTTGTGAGTATATCCTTTTTAAAGATAAGCGTGTCAAGTATGACATTTTCCTTATATCTGAAACTTGATAAGAACCCTTTCGAGATGATCGAGGAATTTTATAACGTAACTTATGATGGAAGCTGGTATTGCGCAGTGGTTAGTTATGCGGTGTACCAGAAAAGAAGAAGTAAATAAAGCTATGGTTTTGTACCCTCCCAACCCTCTCCTATTATCAGTCTGCGAACACATTAGCTCCAGTGCGCCCAAGATTGCAAGAGCAATCGTTTCGCCTAGTGTTCCACGAAATTCCTAAAAGCAGAAATCCTCAAGCAGCAGCGCATGCAGTACATGAAATTGCAACAAGTGATGAGATCCACAGAATGAATTGTGATGACGATTTGTTGAAGAATTTTATATTTACCATGAACAGAAACGTAACATTTATCATACTGCGGTGTACGATATGCAGTTTTAACAGATCTTCACGTTGTGTCGTCGCCATCGTCTTGTTGTCTCCTATAAATTACCTTATAACAACCTTTCCTGTGTTGAACGAATTCGGGGATCACTGGTGCCATAATAAGATTTTGACCGGTTATTACTATTTATTTTTTGACAATGTGTTGAGGGTGAGTGCTAATTTATGCTGAGACGTCCAAAGTTTTTGCAATCTTTAGTTTCTCATGTCATTTGCTGTTAACCTAAAGGGTATGAATGAAAGAGAAGACCGAAACAGCCACACTTAAGCTTTGTGTGATTGTTTAAATTTATGTTGACAAAAACATCTGTACTTTCTTCGTATGAGCTGACTCAGTCCTGAATGTGATTGAAATAGCTTCAAGATTTGCATATCAGTCAACACTGGTGCACATATATTTATAATATCACAGCTCTGTTAGAAAACAGTATAGGGCAACTCCAATGACGGCTGGTTACTGACAGCTTCATTGGTATGCATCGCAAGAATGGTGATAGAGGGGGAAGGTAATGGTGGTAGTACGTCTCCAATTTTGTTGAAATGAGGGCTTAGCTTTCGGCTGAGATTATACGTTCTACATGTAATTCAGTATTCTTGAATACCGCAAAGTACTTCGTACCTGTTACCGAAGTATATGCTTATAACGGAACCGAAAGAATGCAAAATGTGTAAAACTTGCCTTGACGTAATTATGATCAAGCTAAGAGAAAACACTCATGTACTGCAGCTTTATGTGAATGATATTCATGTGTACGCTAAATCTTGTATGACACTGCACATATAAATCTTTATCCATGGACATCTTATAGTATATGTAAGGTACTCATCAAACTTTTTCACATTAGTTGCTTCTGGGAATGCTGTTCAACACGCACTCATTATGATGGTTAAGACTCTACTGCTCTTCTTATACTAAAGAAAATTCAGCGAGATCTATCACTTTCATCATTTGCGGCTGCTTATTCTGCTACACAAAAGCTTCCTCCCAGATTTTGCCACTAATTCAACTCATTCGATGAAAGTGTGAAATTCCGAGAGTGAAAAGTTGTTTTGTCGCTAGTTTTCGGTAATGAAGGAGCAAGTGAATATTCGACCTCATCCGCTGTATAAAAATTTTTCATGGAAGTGTTAAAACCCATTTAAAAGCTTGAATTTCTCGCTATCGCGCTATGTCGTCCGTTTTTCAAAACACTCTTTTGTAACCTCGCCTTACAGAGCTCTCTCTTTAGACTATTAGTAATCATTCCATAGCATAAGTTTCAATGAATTAAACGCTCTCCTTATTCTCTGGAAAGACTGTTTTACAGTGCAGTATGGAAAATAAGATTGAGTTCCACTTATTCGGCGAACTTGTTTACCGATTAATCTGCTTGGGGTTGGGGCGATCTATCGATGGTCTAAAGTGCTGGACATGTGGTATGAAACTTGAAATTCTATTGGGAATTCTTTCTCAACTTTGAAGAAAACTCCACATTTAATGAATTATTCATATACTACGAAATTTCCTCTACAGCAGGTATATGCTTTTCGGGCTCCTGTGACATATACGTGCGATAAAAATATCGGCGCACAGTCGATGTAAAGCATATTTTTATTCTGAATGCTACCATTTTGTAAAAGGATCTTTTTGGAAAACGACTATGTAGGAAGTTAGCCAATGATTTAAGCTTTGAATGATTACTAACACTTCTATGAAAAATTCTTGTACAGAGAATAATGTCGAATATTCATTTGTCTCCTTATAACCGCAAAGTACCGTTTTGTCTATGTATTAACAATGGTTTTGCCAGCTCAAACTATGGCAACAGCTAAAGTTCTGAAGTCAGTGACGGTAAAGAGTCTAGTGCTCACTGTGAAGAAATTTTGCAGTTTGTTTAGCTGTAATTATTTTCTCAAAGTTGCAAAATGATTTCTTCAGAATATTTAGTTAATTGAGGTCAAATTATTCCATCAAAAGATCAAACTGCTGTTGTTTGGCAGTCAAATCTTTTCAATACCAGGCTGGGATTGCTCCAGCTTCAAATTCCTGATAAAGTGTTGGAATACATTCATTCTGGATGAAACAATTGACACTTAATGGACAGCATATGCATTCACTACTTAAACCGCTAAAACTAGTGCATTGACCTGGAATCGAACCTATATTGCATTACGTCTTGTAATGCAAACAGTCTTTTTAAGAGACTTTTCTCACGTGTGAAGTGCTGGAATGTGGGGTGATGCCACCAAGTAGAAAAAAATGAGATAAAATTGTTATGATAGTATTAAGCAGTGATGCAAGTCATGCATTGGTATCACGTCTTGTAATGCAAACAGTCACTCTGGACAGACTCCTTAGAAAAACGAACGGTAGCGGATGAAGTGCCTGCCATCTAAGCTTCTATGGGATGCCTCAGTTGTATTCGGAACTTTCATTATACGAGGCATCGTTTTGGTTAGTGACTATAATCAAGAATTCCCGCGTGGCAGACAAGAGTAGCGTGATCAATCAAACAATTCCACACTCTACGCGCAACAAACGCATTCACCACTCAAACCGCTAGAATTAGTAGTGCATTGGTCGGGGATCGAACCCGAATGTCCACGTGGCAGCCAAGCATTCTACCACTGAGCCACCAATGAGTTCTGCAGACTCACTGCCAAAACCACGAGGTCGCTGAATTTCCGACCAATCACATTATGACTACGCTGCTGCCCTGAATTACGTGCTTGGATGTGGAATGATGCCACTAAGTTGCGAGGGAAAGTCTCAAATGTAGTTACTTCTCGGAAAGGCCTTTTTGCAGCGCTATAGCGCTGTAATACGAATGAACTCATAGACAGAATCTTGCAGTAAAAAAAGTCATTTGTTTTATCTAGATTTTTTTGTCAAAGCGGAGAAAGATTGCAAATTCAATAACAAAAGCTGCACTCCACATAAGATTTACTCATGTGCGGTAGATCGGTGACGTCTCAATCCATCCCACTCCCACATCCTAGCTGACAAGCAGTGCGTAGAGTAATTGAAGCTCAATCTTAGTTTCCTTGGTGTGTGAAAGACAAATCTGTTTTCTTTGCTTCAGCGTTGTGAGGGGGGTTTTTTTTTTGAAAAACAAGTGCATTATGAAATATTCAGATTTACGCTATCGAATGATTAGTGAGAACTAAAAGAAAAGGAATGGATTTCTCATAAATTCTTCTCTTTTTTAGCTTCACTTTTCATTTAACATGCCGACGTTTAATGGAATCAGCCTTCAATTTTTTGTCGAATGTTATCTGATTATCCAATGGAAGAGCTCTATTCTGAGAATTAAAAGCACGATAATGCTCAACGAGTCTTTAAGAGAACCTTAGTTTTAGTGTTATAGCGCTGAAAGAATTTCTTTCTCGAAGAAACGCTTATTTTTAAACTCTTCAGTAATTAAGCTTCTTAGTGATTACTAAAAATCTGGCGGAAATCCTTTTTCAGCAGAAAAATCCTCCTCAATTGCCTGTCCGATAATGGAAAAGTGTCCAGCTTTCATTGCAGATTCTATGTAAGTCAAGAAAGAATGGCTGTTTTTACTGCTGCTTTCCACAGGACAGACATTTGACCATGGCAAAATCAATAATTAACCACTAAGCCATCAGATTGCTGCTATTTGAAATATGACTTATATGATAAGAATATACATGTTTTCAACTGTCAGGTCTAGTGGTATACAGGGCTTGTTTTGTCCTATTCAGGCTCATCGGCATCACCCTCTTTCACCTGACTTGGGGTGATTTATTACTCGGAGTCGCTTCCTTTATAGAGGATTATTTAAACTCATGGGATCGTCTGAACCGAGGGAGGATGCTATTGGTGACTCCCAATAGGATGAAACAGGCGCCTGTATACCACTAGATCTGACAGCTCAAAACATGTATATTCCTATTAGATTACATCGTTTTGAGCGAGTTTATAAAAAGAAGCGCTAGATAGAAGAGGTATGACTTAAATGAACTAATGTGAAACGCGAGTTCGATTCCCGCCTGGGGTCATGTTACGCTCATCACTCAATTCTCTTAGGTATATATATAACATCATAACACTGCAAAAAAAGAAGTAGAAAATACTAGAATTTCGAAGTATTAGATCTAGTAGTGGCCATCTCGGAATATAGAGGTGCACAAGCGCCTCGGAATTGATGATGAACTCAGCAATTACGATGGAATGTTTGCTATGATAAAAAGATGGGCCACTAAAGAGTGTTGTTTAGCGGGATTTGGCCACAAGGTGTGCATTCATCTATGCTATTCAAGGGAGTCCATTTTGCTTTTCATGAAAGATAGTTTTGTTACAAACCAAGCGACTCAAACTATAGTGCAAACTTCCTTATAAAAATATAATAGTTGTAGCAAAAAAAACAATATTCTATTTTGATTCATTTCATTTGACCGCGCATTGCAGTGGTATGATGTTACAACGAACACAATAATGCAGAACGGTGTGCAAAAACATCTGCGTCAGCCGGCAACGCAACGATTCAGCACGTGTTCCCGGAAGGAATGTTCTATTTATTACTTTGTCTTACAAGCATCACCCCACCTCTAAACGTTGTCGAAATTCTGACAAGAAGTAAAACTATTATTATAAAAACAGCTTGCTATTAGAGTTGGGTCAAGCTTCTCACTAACCCAAACCATTTTATAAGTGTCCTTAAGCAGGATTGCATTTTTACTGAGCTTCTAGATAAGCTCCGTAAGAAGGCTAGAACTCAAGTCGACTCTTTTTTGGTGGGCACAACTCAAACAAAGAACCTCACTTGATGGTTTTGATTTATACACGACTCTTGTTAATAATAATGATTTGCCAGTGATAATGCTACATATGAGCTCTCCTCAGTCATTAATGTTGAGACCTCCCGGATTTTCTTCAAGCAAAAAGTTTCACTCGGCTAGTAAAGATTTCACACAAAATTTACATCATTTTTATTGGGTCTTATACTGATCTGTCCATTTACGCGGTTTATTGGATTAGACACTTTTCTCTATCCGTGCCCATGTTCAGCTATTTGTAAGAAGCGCATTTCCTACTTTCCTGAAAGTTAATGACTGTTTGAAAGTGTAAATCTTGCGAACTCCAACAGTAGTTTTGATTTTTAAATGGCCTTCTCATTGTGTCGTGATAGTAAAAATAAAATTTTAATCCACACCTAAGTATTTTTTGCTGGGAAAGCTTGTCTCCAAAAATCTATTACGCATTTGATAACTCAAATCTCGGAAATTTCAATGGTGTACTTAATTTCTTAGATAGTTTTCTTAAAGCGCTGCAACACTTAAATTAAGATTACATTTAACACGCAACACTCTGTCTTTTTTAGTGAACTGTGAAGTCTACATATAAGGTAATGTCTACATATTCACTACCAGCCGTAAGCCATCAACTGCAAAAATGGTGGCAACCACAATTATGTGCTATTACCAAAAACTCGTCTCGCCATCCCTGCTATAAAGTAAGGTTCATTGATAAGGAGTGAGGCCCTGATGAGGTGGCCGATTTCGCCGAAAGTACGTGTGCCACAAACGTATCAACCTCGAGAAGCTTGAAACTTTCTCACAGACTCATAGTTAGCTAAAATGAAGAAAAAAGTGATAATTGTATAGACATATGATTTATTTAAATGATTAGCAACTGAGTTTACGTTTTAGCTAACGGTCGCAAATGCAGTAATGAAGTGCATTCCAAACGGACTTAATGGTAACAATCGTACTGCTCTGTTCACCACATTTCGCCACATCTCGTTTGACCAATTCGCCATGACGATGTTTGAAGTCTAGAGCATTTTCCCCTTATATCAGAATTGTATTAGAAGAAGCGAAAGTTGTTTGTACCGTTATAGTTCCTGAGACTGTCAAGTGTTTGCCGGGAATGCTCACGAAGTTCATGCTCATGCCATCCTACACATGTGACCTCTCTGCTTTATTTCGCATAAGCTTGTCACCGTGCTACCGACAATGACGCAGTGCGGTAGTTTCGCCATGTCTGGCATGACTGCAAGTAACTTCTTTTCATATGTTCAACATCATAAAAAAGTTGAACACATATAGAATTTATTTTTGCTGGTAATTTCAGCGCTTTCAACATATGTATTCGTATTTAAGAAGATGCCGATTGAGAATAATCATGTAATCCGTTGCAATAGAATAAACGTTGTTTCCAAGACCCACCCTCTATTGACATCGACTTTCTTAGATAATTCACAAATCTTTCCTTCTTAGCAAAACACATGGCTGTTATAATATAATTTATTTGATCAACTGTGTTTCCGCGGTTTTGCCTCCCTCGTGAGTAAAACGATTAGTTTCCCGCAACCCAGTCAGTCAAACAAATCCATCACCTCAACAAAAAGGCCACTGAACTTAAATTACAATCTCAGTAAAACTGGAGCAACTTTTTGACATCCTCAGTGCTTTTTCGCGTCTTCCACCTAATTGTCCATACGTAGATCAGCTGTGCAGAGTTGCTTGAATATCTAATACGTTTTCCACATTAGAATAGCAATCTTAGATAATGCTCAATATTGCATATGATTACGAGGCATCACTCCCTGCGGTTTACGGTATGATTAACAGAGTTTATCCTGAATGCATGCAAAATATTACACAATATCACAAACAAATATTATATACATTAGATTATATATCATTATATAATATTATATATTATTATATGTTATATGTCTGCATAATATTACAAAATAATACTATCGCTTGCCGAGAATCTATGTACTTGCGCGAAGATGGATACTTTTACTTCGAATTCCTGCCCGTTATGTGTCTGCTGCCTTTGTAAGGCTAAAGTACTTAGTAAGCTTCGAACTTGCGGACTAGCTTTTCTTTTATGAAACACAGAGTCTCGCTTCGCCAATGTACTTAACGCTTCACATTTTACATGGGATCAAGAATACTATTTCAGTACTCATGCGATAATCTCACAGCATATCATGTACAATTAAGTCCTACTGAGTGGCCGTTTAAGCGATTGCTAGCTATTTGGTACCCCAGAGTGGTCGACAACATTTCAATCAAGGTTGCTAACTACTAATTCCCAAGACCGACTGTCTATTAACCTCGGCATGCTTCAATATAATTCCAGATATCCTTCTTTGAGCCAAACACGAGGTGTTACATTAAACTTCATTTGACAGCTGCAGTTTCGGCAGTTCGCTTTCTTCAGACCTTGGAAAGGTCAAATTGCCCGCAATCCAATCAGTCAACCACATAAATCACTCCTTTAGAAAAAATCACCAGAAATAGATTTCAAAGGCATCAAGCACAAAATCAACTCTCAACATAATCACCGCATTTTATATGTGTTCAACTGAATTATATGTTACCCATGAAAACAACAGTCTTATATACTTACTCAAACCACAAGTGATAACGAGGCATTCCTCCCTTGCGGTTTGTAGTTGGATTGGTGGTGTTAATCCAAATGCATCCAGAATTTTTAGCGCTGATGTTTTTTGTTCCTGCGCAAGGATGGTGACTTCGACCTCAAAATCAACTTCGTGGTGCTTCTGCCCTCTATGCGTCCCTAGCGAGGTGTTCCGTCTATTTTGACGCTTTCCACTAAGTGTTCCTCTATGCGGGCATAGAGCGGCCTACCCGTTTCGCAAGATATTTACCGCCACACGCTTAGCAAGAGATTAGTTAGATAGCACCTACGCTCATGCAATCACAGTCTCTGCCGTTAGGACACATTTTACAGTCTTTCATTATACAGAGACGATCAAATAAGCGGTTGCGAACTAGTTGGCGATTTGGAGTATTCGGTGGCATTTTAATAATAGCCACCGATCGCTCTAAACCCGCTCTTTTCAAACAGCATTTTATACCTGTACTAATCTCATTTGAAAAGAACGGGAGCATGAGCGGGACTTTCCTTCCATTCGAGTTTTCGTTCGGAGGAGTACTCTTTTCTCTAAACCTAAGCCGAGGGGTTGCAAGTTCGTATCCATTAGAAGTGGCTATTTCCCGAGCCAGTTTCACGGATTCTACTCTCTGCTCCACCCCTGTACATACATTGGCTGCTGTTCGAAACATGTTTTTTACTAACGCCTTCTTCGTATGTAACGGATGAGGAGAGAGATAGTAAACCAGGATATTCTATTACTTGGCTTTCGGTACCACTCTATTATGTAGCCGCTCTCGGTTGGGCTTAATTGCACGTTCAAGAAAGGAAGCCAATCATCTTCGGGTATCTCAAGGGTGAATTTTATATATTCTCACTGTTCATTCAACAATCTAAAGCAATTATCTAGTTCCCCTTGGGCGGAACAGATAGCTAAACTACCATCTATATACCTACAGTAGATTAATGGCCGGAGATCTATCATTGGTGCTTCCACTTTCGATATAAAGGCAATCGCCAGGTTAGGTGCCAGTCGCTGCCCCATTGCCAGCTTCCTCGTTTGAGCATAATATTTCCGGGACCATCAGAAGGTTGAGCAGTTCAGGCACTCTTTTAATAGAACCATGGACTACTCAATCGATAAGCTATAATGTTTACAGCTTCCTGGTGTTGTTTGAGAAGCTCATGTGTGGTTTGCAAAGCGGAGTCATTTGACACGTTGGTATATAGAACAGTGACGTCAAATAAGTTCATTACCTAACGCTTCGGGTTCACGTTACGTGGGCGATCCAGAAACATCTGAGTTTTCGTCAGATGGGCTGGAATGTGTCCTAGCAACTGGAATGTTATTAAAGTTAAGAACCATGCTATCCTATCCGTCGGTCTGCCTACACAGCCGATGATGGGTCTAACTTAGAGTATAGATGGATTGTTAGACATTAGATCATTAGTGGATACTAACATATGTGCTTTTAAAAGTAAGCATGCATAAGACGGGACATGTTGGTGACTGGATTTTCAACTGGGAAACGGATAGATGTTCTTAAGCCTGCCGCTTTTGCCGTATGGACCCACTCACTGTTTAATTTGCGATTTTGCCTTTTGAATTCCTTTACAGAAGATGATCGGTAAAGCGAAGCATCTTCGAGCTGCTTATTCGTTATTGCGATATCTAACTGTCAGGGAATCACAACAAATTCTCCACCCTTATCACTAAATGATAAGTTTATCCTTCCTTCCCTTATCAACTCTCGAACCTCTTTCACCCCAAACTTCCGTAGTTCGGTGAGGCTCAATTGAAATTTCTTCGTGCGATAGTGAGTGAGGGTGCTAAAGGTCTCGTCCGCAAAATTCCGGGATTTTCTATCAACGACTCGTTGGGGTCTTGCTGTCTATAGAACGGCTGAGGAAATGGTGGTGTTGGTGCAACCTCTACTTGTTATTCATTCTTATAAGTCTCTTCAGCTCTAGCCTTTTTACGTAGTTAATCTTGCAATTTATGTAAGCCACATGCAACCTTAAGCGAGGGCACCTTGAAAATGGGTTGAGATGGTGAAAAGCTTGGACCTTATTCTAATAGCGAGAGCGCATCATCAGGGAGAGTTATATCTCCTAACACAGTGGCCCTTGAATTTCTTGGTGCATTACTTGCCCTATTGTGACTCGTTTCTTCTTCATTAGCGGTATTGGTATGCCTTCTCAAAATAATGTTACACGATGTACTCAATCATCGAATTTCCTCCATGAAGTAACTTTAGCATTTGACCTAATGGATTTGTAAATCAATTTGACCCTCTAACTATTCTCCTCCAAAGGTTGCCTTCCAAATACTGATCAAATAATATTTCTTCGCCGCGCACTTCTTCAGCATAGCGCACATCTTGTCTTGCTTGCTTCGTAGACGGGCGCAGAGCAGTTTCATTTCGATATCCAGTATTCGATGGCTCTCCTCTGGTACAGCACATATCGCGTGAATTCGTTTTCGTTTATGAAGTTCGGAACGATTCGATGTTCAATTCACGTCGGAGAAACTTCACACATTGTTGAGCTAAGACAGTTTTCTGCCTTGGTGATAATGCTTCTCTGTCAGTCGGAAGAACTTTGCTGGTTCTTCTTCTACCAATTCCTAGGACCGACTGTCTATTACCCTCGGCATGCTTCGAATCTCATGCCATTACTCTACTGTAGGTGTATAGATGATTGTTTGGCTATCTATTCCACTCAAGAGGGGCTAGATAACTTCTTTAGATTGTTGAATGAACAATCAGAGTATGTAAAATTCACCCGTGAGATACCAGAAGATAATTGGCTTCCTTTCTTGAAAGTGCAAATAAGCCCAACCGAGAGCGGCCACATAATAGAGTGGTACCGAAAGCCAAGTAATAGAATATCCTGGTTCACTATCTCTTTCCTCATCCGTTATATACGAAGAAGGCATTGGTAAAAAATATATTTTGAACAGCAGCCAACGTAGTACAGGGGAGGAGCACGGAGTAGAATCCGTGAAACTGGCTCAGAAAATAGCCACTTCTAATGGATGCGAATTTGTAACCCCTTGACTTAGGTTTAGGGGAAATAATACGCCCCCGAACGAATACTCGAATGAAAGGAAAGTCCCGTTCATTCTCCCGTTTTTTTTTTTCAAATGAGATTAACACAGCTATAAAACGCTGTTTAGAAAGAGCAGGTTTAAAGCAATCGGCGACTATTATTGAAATACCACCGAATACTCCAAGATGCCAACTTGTTCGCAACCGCTTATAAGATCGTTTCTGTTTAACGAAAGATTGTAAAATATGTCTTAACGGTAGAGGCGGTGATTGCATGAGCGTAGGTACATTCTACCTAATCTCTTGCAAAGCGTTCAGCGATTAATACATTGGCGAACCGGGTAGGCAGCTCTATGCCCGCATAGAGGAACGCCTAGCTAACAAACGTCTCAGAACAGAAATACGACGGAGTTGATTTTGAGGTCGAAGTCACCATCCTTGCGCAGGAACAAAAAAACATCAGCGCAAACAATTCTGGAAGCACTTTGAATTAACACTACCAATCCAACTATAAACCGCAGAAAGGAATGCCTCGTTATCACTCGTGATTTGAGCCAGTATATAAGACTGTTGTTTCGATGGGTAAGGCATTACGAGCCTATGTGATCTCCTTCTGCTATGTGATCCAGGTGATCTTCACTTAAATCATTCAGTGGGACGCATATAAAAAGCGGTGAGTACGTTCAAAGTTGATTTTGTGCTTGATGGCACCAAAATCTATTTCTGATGATTTTTTTTTCTGAAGGAGTAATGTAGGTGTTTGACTGACTGGATTGCTGACAACTTGACCTTTCCACGCTCTGAAGAAGGCGAACTGCCGAAACGTCAGCTGTCAAATAAAGTTTATTGTAACACCTCGTGTTTGGCTCAAAGAAGAAAACCTGGAATTATATTGTTGTCAACTACATTAGGTCTGCCTCTTCCAAGCAGTAATTCATGAATTCACTTAGTTCGCTCGAAGAACGGCAGGATTGCGGGGATCTTGCTTCCGCCAAAGTATTGTTTTAAGGTACATTGTTTAGTCTGAACCTAAAACAAGAGAGATTACCTTTCTCGCACAGGAATTCTAAACCGCTATAGAAGACTGTTATTTTGATGACGAAGTGCATTACGAGTGTACGTGCTCGTGGTGTTCACTCGAACAACTCGGATTATATAAACGCGAAGGTGTTGAAGGTCCATTTGTGCTTGATGTGCCTAAAATCTAATTTTGGTGACTTGTTCTCAGTGAGACAGAGATGTTTGACAGACTCCGCTGTGACAACCTTTAGAGAAGTCGAAATCGCCTCAGCCTTAGCTTTTGGATAAGTTGAATTATGAAGACTGTGCTCCACTAAGTGAGAAAGGCAAAATTTTCCATTTAAACCTAAGAATTATTGATGGGATCAAAAATTTTGCCTGATTTCGCGCTTTCATTTTCACAGTGTTTTTTTTCTTCAATATGGGTTTCCAGTACTTCAGCATCCAACCGTCCTTTCGTCCTTTTTTTGAACACCGTGGAATACTGGTTAAGCGCGTCTCCTCGCAATCCGAGGGTAGCTTGGTTGTGGGGTTTTATGGGGAGTCCGTTGTGACTACCGGAAAGTTTGGAGGTGGTATTTGGCCCACGCGGGCCATGACGAACATCACAACCACTCAGCTACGGCACTCTTCCTCACTTCCACTTTCTTGATCTTTCACGGCCTTATCGAAGAGAACGCAACCAAGCATGAGCTTTTTGACAATATTGAGATTATTGTGAGAAACATTCAAGTATTTCACAACGTTCTACGGTTTATTAATAAGCGAAATATAAATTTTCAAATAATTTATTAGTTCTGTCTATGCAAGAAACCGGAAGAAGTTTCGCTTTTGAGAAACAAGGTTGAAAGGAAAAATTCAAGCTTTTCAATGTTCTCATAGAGCATTGCTTCCTCTCCAAAGGCAGACTAATAAATTAGAAGTTAAAGGCTAAGAAGTTTGTACAATGTCGCAAAATTTGGACTGCAAGAATAAAAGTGATAAGATCATTTTGCAAAGTTCTGCTCAAAGCACTGCGCTTTCAGGAGTGACTGGCAGATTGGAAGTTTGACCATAGACTACCAACTTTCGTTGACGAACTCAAGATATATGCCAGATTTGTTTCAATTCCTTAAGCAGGAACACATCATGAAAGCTAAAATTCTTTTAAAGGAAACAAAACTTGAGTTTTGATCTTATGTCAGCACGCTCAAGATCAGATGCAAGAGACTCACGCAGGGATATCTACATTTTTTCAACAAGGAAAACCTCTAGAACCAGCTAAGTAGTATTCTGTAGAAACGCCTTAGTAGTGCGAGCGTAATGCTTCGCCCTTGAATCCGAAAAAAATGCTTGACCGATGCTGCTTTCCTCTACGATAAGGAAAGCTAAGATTTAACACTAATGACTTCTATTTTTTATTTCTATCGTCGTCTTATAACTTCCCTGTGGATCAAGCGTTCGAATTCTCCTGTGGAATTTAAGTCGGCATGGAAAAATCAAAAAGATTACAGGGCCAGCATTCAATATTCTCAAAATGAAATTGATATGTTTCAGCAGCCCACATGACATTTTATTTTGAGAATGAAATGATGTCAGACCAGAGACGATATTGTACTCGGTTATACTACTTAAAATGATTGACTAAAGCACTCATTGGAACTTTCGTCCGCTATGTTTACTACAAGCTCTTCACAAAGTGTTTACAAACATATCTTATCCGAATGCCATGAACTGTAAATCGGATGTAAGTAGTTCAGAAGATAGGATTGCGGAAGATATTGCTGCAGGAAGCACATGAAAGTCGTGAAGCGCATAAAAACTGTTTGACAGCAGTAATGAGGCAAAGTAACACTAACAGGTGTCGTCTACCATAAGGTGGAGCCATCGTTATTGAAAACTTTAGCTGACACCTTCTCTTCAAGAGCAATAGTCTCTTGACTACAAAGTGAACTTCTCCGAAACGAAGGTATTTGTCATCAAGAGCCAACAAACCAAATCATCAAGTGCCAACAAACCGAAGAAGACATCTTCCCATGAATGGTGAATACCAAACACCTCTATATGGTTCAAGCTGTCGATAAATATGAAACATGGTGGAGAGAAAACTCCAGTTCACCACAATGAAGCACCCTGAAAAACTTGAGGCAACTGTACGAATCGCTTCATCGTTAATGAGTTCTTACGGAAATCGAATCTGTTTTGCAAATAGAAGATAATGCCTTTCTGGAAAGCAATGATACCTAAATTTCCACCTGAAATTGATATCCGTCTTCTCTGTGCCTATATTCAATTTAGGCATGCGTCGGAAAAAATTTCCTATAATATTAGGGAGACTTCTTTCTGAATTAGGCACTGTTTGACCCTATTAGTGATTTTTGACAAGGAGACATGAGGTTGTGAATGGCAAAACTTATTCAATTCACCAGCCAGCATGCGGTGGAGAAAATTTGTACAGTAGGCCTTGAAAATTAGAAAGTCTTATATCTAAGGCTAATCCCTCCTATTCATATGACTGACACATAAAGAATTACTTTATCAAGAGCTGAAAGTTACCTGCTAAAGGATTCAAAACTTGTGTTAAGCTAGCACTAATTTACATTAGGACTTCCACAACCAAGGAGTCTTTTAAAAGAGAAAAAAAATAATGCTTTATCCCATTCAGCTCATTCAATAAGATACTGATAATAGCCAGCTACAGGAGCTCTATTGCATGAAAATATTTATCGACATAAGCAAAAAAAGTTCTGAGTTGAAGCACATATAAATTCTGCGGCTATGATATTTCACTATATACTGTGATGAACTATGATGGGCGTACAAGTGTGCGCAACCATGATATGATCTTGGCACCAAAAAAATCTATGGCAACCTTTTCCGATCAACAACCTCGTCAGTCAAAATTTTTACCGAAGAAGAACAACTTGACTTTTTACCCTTCTAAATTCGAGTCGTCCTCTACGGCCGAGTCACTTGAATCCAGAAGCCACAATCTGAATTTGCAACTCGCAAAAACTATAACAGCAGGTAATGCTGAGTGATTTCTAGAAATTCGAGTCACCCGCGTGCTAGCACTACTGGGAATCTTATTCTTCCACCACACATTCTGCGATACAAGTTGTCGGAGCTGTCAGAAACCAAAAATAAACGAGCTAGCTCTGATAAGCTCAAAGAGGACAATATCCCATTAATGCTAATTTCGTAGCACTGTTACGATGATCTATCAATCTATCCATAAATGTTGCATGAAATCGAAAATTCTGAACGTCAGGAACGTCAGGTTCTCATAAAGGATAAAGCTCTCGGCGTTGATCAATCCATGAGGGATGCGCCATACATTCGACTTCAATTTTCAACTTCGTTTGAGGTGATTGTATGCATATCTGGCCTTTACAATGACTCGCGGTGGCCTCCCGCTGATCCGAGTCAGTGCTGCTTATCCTCCCAGACAAGTCTGAAACCTGTCTGGTACCAATTTACCGACCCCGGAGAGATGGATGGCCAGGTGAGCCATGAGCGCGAGATCGAACCATTGACCTCGTGAGTGACGCAGAGCACCTCTAACCACTGCGCCACATGCGCTCTTTATATATATATATATATATATATATATATGTATATATATGTAGATATATATATATATATAAGTATTGCAGATAGACCTAGAGAACTCGATGATCTCTCAAACGATAGATGAGCCTGATTTAAACCGATTTCATACGTCGACGTCTCTGAGAGAAAACAATTGTTGGATCTGAGAATTCGAAATGCAGCCTCGACTACACTACAATATTTGAAGCTGACCACCACTAATGAATTGAAAGTAAGCTGGGGCAGTTAAGAGGGCCATAATGTTTCCAATTTAGTCGGTATTGCTCTTCAAAAAGTCAAAACGTGAAAAATGCAATTCGGAAGAATTTTTGCACAGCTGTGCCAATTTCACAGTTTCTGAAATGGCAAAGCTTTTGTACTAAAAGCTTAAAGCACTAAAAAGAATGCTGTGCTTTAAAATGCCCTCAAGTGCTATAGCTGTATCTCTAAGAACTGATGCAGAAAGTTGAAAACTCACTATTCGCTGTTGGATCAACATCTGCTCCCTTGCATTCCAGTGGATCGTAACTAATCTGAATACTGAGCTGACTAAGAATACTCGAGATTATCGCATCAGGGAGAAGAGCGCTACGACCTTGCTGTTCGAGAACATCAATGGCCTGTAAAGTGGAGCTTCACTTGTTAGAATAGATCATTTTATGATGTGTTCATGGGTGAATTACTTCACAGTTAAGCAAACTAAGCCGATATTGAATAGCATTGTCGAGTATATGGAGCTGACTTCTTGCGACTTTTTAGAATGTTTAGAAGAAAACCTAAAATTCAACTGTTGCAAACTCACAGTTTGCATTAAAAGACGTGATATAAGTGCTTGAACTTCGCCGCTGCTTGCTGCAATGCTAAAATGCTTCGCACGGACAGTGGCGTCATTGCTGCAAACCATGTTAACAGGTAAAGCGAAGCCGGTGACGGTGAAATTCCTAGTTCTCGCTGCAACAAAATTTCGTGATTTCTATGGCGAATATCGGATCCCTAAATATTTCGCTGCCCGTCTTTTTCCAAAATCTCTATCTCTTCATTCAAATACAGATTCCTTTCATGAAACTTATGGCGCGAAAGGGACATGGCGCTCCACTTCTCGGCGCGGGCGAGGAGTCTGTAATGTCGAGTGGCTAGTGATGCTGATAGCTATCGAAAAGAGTTGCTGTTTTGAGCTTCTACCACGATGCTTTACAGCAGTCTTTATTTAATCTTTTTGGTCCCCTTTCACGTTGCTTCACAATAGAGCAGAACAAAACGCGGTTGTCTGACATGTCGCTTCTTTTTGAAGCGATAAATCCAAGGCCTAACAACATAACCAACTTACAGATTCCTCAAAACTGACTGTTTCCAGTTCTGCAAAAATTTCAAGAAGTCGTACACTCAAAAAACATGTTCGCGAACTAGACTTCGACAGCATCGTCAAAAGAGATGCGAAAAAAAATCTGGATATACACTGTGACCCCATGGATCTACTTTTGTCATCAAGCAGTAGCAGATTTTCAACAGCTGAGCGTTTTTTATGACTATGACTGCGTCTACAGATGATTCTTCAATATTAATAATCGACACCAAAAATTCACTGTGAACTATCGTGAAAGGGGATCGAACAGCAATCTTTCCCGATAGCTAGCATCACCAACCGCTGAGCACTGCACAGTGATCGTGTTGCCCGGCGAGACGAAGTCAGCGCCGTGTGCGTGTTATACCCAAAAAGTAAATATACCTATGTTGCGACGGCTCTGGCAGTGGTGAAGGGTTAGATCTATTCACTCTGAATAGTGTCCACAACATTATATTTGAAAAGCGATTTTCGCCATATTGTGACAATTCCCTGTACCTTGACCTGGTGGCATCACTCCACATCCTAACACTGCTGTTATGGATAGTAGCGAAATCACGAACGAATTGTTCAGAAGTCTTGCCATGTTTGTGACACTTTCACCTTTAGCCGCTAAAAAACTGAGAAGTTATGAACATGCGAATAAAAGACAGTTTTGTGTTGTTTGCATCAGCCCATTTTCAAGAGAACGACGGATTAGGTAATCAGCGTTTGACTG
Source organism: Parelaphostrongylus tenuis (assembly GCA_019055375.1). Taxonomy (NCBI): domain Eukaryota; kingdom Metazoa; phylum Nematoda; class Chromadorea; order Rhabditida; family Metastrongylidae; genus Parelaphostrongylus; species Parelaphostrongylus tenuis. The sequence continues at coordinate 123,313 of JAHQIW010007085.1, read as the reverse complement.
TCAGTAACGTTATCTTGTCACAGCTAATTGCAGCGCTTTTGCCTTTACACGAGTTATAGGTGCCTCTCATGATGAATTCTAAACGAAATTTTTCGATATCACCTATGTGACAGATTGTTTTACACAAAAGCACATGGAAATCGACAGTCGAGGAGAAAATGCGTGTAAGAATTCAGACGAAAATGAGGTAGGTGATAGCGACACCGAGTGTGCACCTCGTCAGCATTCACCCTTTTGTTAGGGTCCCACAGCCATGTTTGTATCGCTGTGCCATAAAATTCCGACCATTCCAGAATGGATAAATTTGATGATCAAGAAGCGTTGACATTGGACGCATACTCTCAAGAGAAAATGTGTAAAAGAAGACATAGAATGACAGAACAGAGACTCAGTTTTCGGCGCAAAAGTTTCTAGTGGCATAGTTATGAAAACAGAAGACGCATTCTTCAACACTTTGAGAACCACCGTTGATAGGCAGGCGGCATCCCGCCGTCGCTTTCGCGGCACTCGCTAACCGAGGCATATGCGTCTCTGTGCGAAACTGTCGTTGTGTCTGCGCTGTATTGCAGCAAGCGCCTTCATTCCACCAGGCCGTCTCGGAAGGTGAATAGGACCGTGGGGGAATTGAGAGTGACAACAAAGGCAAGGGAGAGCACGCCATGGATATGGACAAGCACATACTAGGAAGTTGTCACTATCACTACCACTATCACCGTCACTATCACTATCACCTTCACTATCACTGTCATTACCACTATCACTATCACTATCACTATGATCACTATCACTATAATCTTTATCACTGATATCAGTGTCACTATCATTGTCACCATGATCGTTATCACTAATCACTATCTCTATTATCTATACCACTATCATCACTCACTATCACTATGATCACTATCTTTACCAGAAGTACCGCTGTCGTCTTTATCACTATCATCATTGTCACCATCATCATTATCACACCACCATTATCACTCTCATCATTATTACTTTCACCTTGGTTATCTCTATAATTAACATTATCACTTCCACTACCATTATCATTATCACTATCATTGATATTATCACAGTCATTATCGAACGAAAGTACGATTTATTTTACCAGAAGAAAAAGAGAGCCACAATCGAACAGTACCTAAATCTTTTATGAATGTGCAAGAAGATGAATTAGCAATTCCTGTGTTGCTTTGATTGAATCGCTTATTGGCGAAACAATTTTAACGCAGCATTCTTCCTGCGCTTCCGATACAATAATGTGCAAGTCAATTTATTGCAGCGAATGCAGAAGAACACGCACAACTAGCAAATTTCCAGGCTGAGATTTGACTGCGTGCTCGAAGTCTTATCAAAAACTCATCAGTACTCATAAGGGTCTCAATCAAGCATGAAAGAGCACATTTAACTTGTGAAATACACCCTAAAAGATTAATCGTTATGCTTTCCTTGTATTTTCTCTCTGTTTATTGAATTACATGGTGATTTCCTCAGTCAACGTTGCTACCAGGAATAAATACGCCTTTCCTTGGAATTTTTATTGCAAATGTTTGAGCCATCAAAATCTGATTGAAAAAGTAATGCAGGAGAAACTCTTTCTTCCACTAGAGATCTGCATTACTGCTTGAAACTGTGGAGATGTGAAAGTGGAATCACAACATTGACTTGTATTTCATCCTTTGAAGAAGCTTGATTCAGAACTCAGAATTGAAGGATATTCATAACCCATTGGGACGGAGGGAATCATTCACTTAATCTCATCGTTGTCTTATCAGTATATTATAAGTAACAAAAATTTATTCACTTATCTTTTTCTAGATGCACGGATTTCCAGAGACCTTCTTCACCGGGCACAGCTTTCTTCCTAGACTTTTATCAATTATTTGATAGCTTGAAAAACGGTAAATTTGAAGTTCAATTGATTTCTGAAAAGACCTGTTTTTATGACTTTGCTTTTGAAACATTCAATGCATAGTTAGCAAGAATGTTGAACGCAACAACTCTTAAACGACTTGAAACATTCTTACAGGCTCCTTTTTGATTTTTTTCAAAACGAGGATAAAAACAGTTAATTTTAAACGACTTGAAACATTCTTACAGTCTCCTTATTGATTATTTTCAAAACGAGGATATAAAAACAGTTGATAATAGAAGCAACATCACAATTTCGTCTGCATATTCCTGCGCTTTTGTCGAGAATATCTACGAGAGCAAAACTTACTCTTATTTTCACTTTTACAGCGTTCTGCAAAAACCATTACAGAAACCAAAGGTACTTCTGGAATGGATTCTATCTATGCCACCGGACAAATATCGATTTGTTGACGAAAAGTCATTCGAATCCCTAGTCGAACAGGAAATGCGCGATGAAAGTGAAACGTAGTATTATTCGCGCTAATGCGCTGCTGAAACACATTAAAAAGTCATGTTTGAAGTCCAAATACACTATCAAATCAGATACAGAAATCATCGCATTGGAGCTGTCGAATGATTATCAAAAGTCTAAAAGTAGGAGATAGGCTTTGTCTCGAAAGGGTTAGCACTTTCAGATAATTGCTCGAACGAGACTCAAATACTTTCGCAACAAATATTCACATATCCATTCCACAACATTTCATTTTCATGTAGTGATACTAACTATGCAAAAGAAGATACGAAGAACAAGAAAGTCAATCTTATCAGTAAGAATGTATCAGAGATTTTACATATATTCTTTCTGTCGAAATTATTCAAAAAATCAGAATAAAAAAAATCGAAAAGGGAATTATTTCGCACATTAGTCGTCATACAAGTACAGGGAATACAAGGATACAGCGGTACAAGGAATATTAGTTGTACAAATATGTTTTGACGTCTATTTTTGTAGTTATGTTTTTTGTGAATTTGTTTTGCTGAACAAAAGAAAGTCTCGTAATTATATGTTTTTTGTATGCAAAATATTTTATATGATGGTTGTTATAGGACTTTGCCGATCACGACTTTTATACCCAAAAAAGCCATTTGCGAGAGTTTTATTTTGAAGATTTATCAACCAAAAGTGGCTGAAATTGCTTGATTTTAGTATTGTTCAAATGTGTATTTTCTTGCAAACATTTTGTTATACAAGTTGTCTAAACTTGCTCTAAGATATTTTTGTACACCTAATATATGTGCTGTTGTACAGCTGATAATTCAAAATGCTTCCTTCCCGTTCATATTCATTATCAACTACTACAAGAAAAAAACCGTGATTTTCCCGTTACCCCGACCCTGTTTGAGGCCTTCGGTAAAAACGTATTTTTTTTTTCTTTCGCAAAACATTTTGATAATAGTTCGATAGCTCAAATCATGCTAATTTGAACGGCATATTTTGTTTCATGAGTGACTTGTTTTTGGCGCTGCAAAAGTTGAAATAAAATTTAGTTCCACATTGAACTATTTTTTGCCGGAGAGAGTTTTTTTATGACTAAGTTTACATGATTAGATAAAGCAAGTCTTAGCAATTCAAACGGTATATTTGGTTTCTAGAAAGAGCTCCTTAGAGCGCTATAACCGTCAAAAAAATTAGGTTTCATACTCGGTGAGCACTTCTTATCGGTGAAGGTGTGTGTACTAACTGTAAAATTAAATCGCGGCATTAATCACATGTAAACTTATTGATGAATACTCTGATACTTTGGAATTTCTCAACACTTTCATAAGCTTCCTTTTGAAAAAAGATTTGTTGAAAATGATTCACTGTGTTTCAAAGATTGACAAACTCGCACAAATAATGGTCAATTACGGGACGCCAGTAAACTTTGGTTGTTTCCAAGAGCAAAGATGATTATCGCAATCCGCAACTGTACTGCGGTTTACTTCTAAGCTTTGGTTGATGCCGAGATTTTTCTTGCACTATTTAATTGGCGTTGACTCTTCAGCCCAGCTGTGGAGTGGCAGCAACGAAGGAAAGATGAGTGTTTTCAAACCAATTTTCGACTTTAATATTGACGCTAAAGAGACAACTATGCTTGCAACATCGCCAAGCGATTCTGAACAGAACTGAAGCTTGATTCGATGCCCATTCCCGCACTGACGTTTGAATTGTAAAACGCCGTGTTTTTATGAGAGTACAGCAGCATCTCTTCGGATGGTTGGCGAAGCAAAAATGCTCTTGATTGAGTGAGCTTGGTGAGAAGCAGAAGACATCTGAAACTCATCTAACTTACAATGACTTAGTCAATGTGGGGAATACTGAGATGGCTCGTTGGACAGGTGGCAATGTTGCAGTGTGCACCTAATTTTCTTTTGGCTGATACAGCTCACTAAAAGGTCCTTTTAAGAAACCAAATGCATCACTGGAATTGGGAGAATTCAGACTATCGAAAGATCACCAAGAGTTCAAAAAAATGCACTGTCCAGCGAAGAATGCTCCGAAACTCTGCAAGTGTGGAACATAAATGTTATTTTGGCTGTCACACAGCAATAAAAGGTTTTCTTCAGAATGGTGGTATATAATTGAAATCGTCTCGATTTGAGCTATCGATTAAGTTATAGAGCCACTTCAAAAGTTGAGAAAACATCTTGTTTCAAAAGAGTGCGAATAATAGCTTGTGAATGTGCGAAATCCAATCTTCTTTTGAGTATTACAGAGCTGTAAAAGTTTCTTCTGATAGTCATTAAATTATTGAAATTGGTAGAATTTTCTCTAATTGATGATTAAAATTTATTAAAAAAAGTTTTATACGGTGTGAAATGCTCGAGTATGGAGCAAAATTTTATTTCGACTGTTGCAACGCCAAAGACAAGCCATTTGAGAAATAGAATATGTCTTTCCAATAAACCTGATTCAGCTATCTAACGACTACTAAAGGGTTTCACCAAAACAAAAGATACTTTTTTACCGAAATCCTCGAACAGAGTCGAGGTGACGGAAAAGGTATACCGAAAAAACTATATTCTTTTGCTGTTTTAAGAACTTACACGAGAGATTAAACAAAGTGGAGTACTTTTATTAGTTCTTTATACACCAAACGGAAATTCTCCCTCCTACTATAAACTAGCGCAAATTGATAATGTGATGAAACCTCGCCCGATTTGCATACTAGAAGTTGTATAGTCACTCTTTTCAGAGTCACCACGAAGCCTTAACCTTACTTTTTTTGAGAAGAAGACCAAGAACAAGAATGGTTGACTCGCCCTGTGATTCCAATTGATTGAACACTCAGGGTGTTTAGAATTCTGCTCACATGAATTTGATTGCGTAGGCATCACATGCAGTATTATCAGTAGACAGACAGCTTCTTGCTGATCTTGATGAAGTCTTGCTCAGAACTTCATATGCCAGGCGAAGAAAATGAAGCGCACAAGTATTTACGCCTCCATCCTAATAGCGGGAAAGCATGTATTGTACTTTTTTTAACAGTTTAGACAGAATACAGTAAAATCATCTTGGTAGTGTAAATGGGGAAGCTTTGGTGGGCTTAGTGAATGTTTTCAGATTCCGCAGCTTCGGCAATAACTGCTGCTCTTCTCTCTTTGAGATCTTCCTTGATAGCTTCTGTGCGACGGCTTCTTCCCTAGAACCGATGTTATTTTAGTCAGAGAGAATGTCAGAAACTATCCATGTCAGGCTCTCCTTTAAATGAAGCTCTGATGATCATTGTGGTCTCTCTGCATTTCATTACAGTTTTAGACATTCCTGCCTTCTCTACAGATAATAAATGTGGATCACCTTCTTCCAACCTCACATGTATTATTTTTTACGCGAATATTCTTGATCAAATAGCCCGCAGTGGAAGCAATATGTGTCGCTGCTTATGTTATAGAGATAACGCTTCTCAAAAAAAGACTGAGTGATTTAATGAACAGGAAAAGCGCGAAACACCGGTATTAGTCCACTACTCACTTCAGCAAAAACAAAATCATAATCTGAGCGTTTTCATACCTCAAAGAGAAGACATGTGAGCGAGGAGTTTTGGACGTAACCTCAAGCGTTCGTATGATTTTCAGATAAAAACTTGGTAACTATGAAATTTCTTTTCCAATGGTTGACATTCACTAGTCAAGAATTATATTGTATTAAAAGTGCAAAGATAGTGTCTTGGCAAATTGTACGTCGCTCATCGATTTAACTAAAAGAACACGGAACTGTTGTAATACGGAACTGCTGCAACAAGAAACTGTTTCAACAAGGAACTGCTTTCTCAGCCCCTTTCGATGCTCATGAAGAATTCATAACAGCAAGATATTTTTACAGTACTGACAGTGCTTCCGATTTGTCAACCACTTGAAAACTGAACAACTAAACATTGTTTTAAGGGAGCCATTAGCTGCTGAACTGGTAACTCATACATATCGATTTTTCTTGAGCAATGCTAGAAAGGGCTTGCATTGCAGAGTCGCTCGATACGTTGGTGTAGAGAGTAGAAACATCAAACGGCTTCATTACATGCGAGTTCTTTACTTACGCGGACCGCAGGTGATCTAGGAACATTTGCATGTAGTAGATGGGCCGATTTAATCTCAATTATCTCAGTGAGTATAATGTTTAGAAAAGACGCTACTCTATCTATTGATCCACCTATGCAACTGCTGATAGGTCAAACTTTGGACATTGATGGATCGGTTGACGAAAGATCATCAGTAGATGTTAGCTCACTCGTTCTATTGACTAAGTACAGGACCGGAGAAACCGAACTTTCATTTTTTAGCTGTGTAATGACAACAACTCAAAAAACGTACGACCTTTGCATTGATGACCCATTTGGTAATTTTTCGATATTGACTTTCATATTCTTTATCAGAAGACGGTCGATAAAAGTAAACCACCTAATGATGTATTCCATTATTTCATCATCCAACTAACTAGGATGAAGGGTAAATGATAGAGTTCCTGGCTTTGATGAATCTCTGAGGATGCGCTATGCATTCGTCTTTGATTTTTAACTTCTTTTGACGTGATTGAATGCATATCATACAATGACTTGCGGTGGCGTGCTGAATCGTGTCATTGCTGCTTATCCTCCCAGACAAGTCTGAGACCAGTCTGGTACCAGTGTACCGACACCACAGGGATGGATGGCTTGGTGAGCCATGAGCGCGAGATTAAACTATTGATCTCATGTGCAACGCAGAGCATTTCTAACTACTGCGCCACATGTACTGACTAGGAATGAATACAAATTCAGCACATCCATAGCTAAAGCATCATTGGACAGATTACGATGCTGTAAGCTTACTGATCAGGTGTAAAACTCGATTTTTTTCTCATGTATAAAGTTGGAGCATAACCATCTGTGTCGAAATTGATTGAGTTTTTGGAAAAAATCGTTTTAAAATAAGCGAAAAGCAAGGCCCAATTAGTCATTTAGTTGTTCTTCATCAAAAAAGCTTGCAGAAAGGAAACTGATAGTAGAACCCCTCTATGCCCTTTATCACCTAATATTTACAGCCTGGCCTTACAGCGCAGTTGATTTGGAGCTCATGTAGACTGTTCACAAACCTGCGTAGGTTTAAAACAGAAATGGGCTGACTAGGTGCTAAATTTGGAATCAATTCTAACAATGACCTCGCACTATTTGAAATGAAAGCAGTGGGCTAGGCGGTCCATGAAGGATACATCTAATCATTCTAATGTTCATTTGAAGCTTATGTCCACTTTCTGAAGAAAGCGCTGTCGCCAAAACATCAGTCATCGTACTGCTACCATACTGCTATTACTGCGACTACTACCAACGTCGCGTCCGTTAACCAATAAATCTGTGAGATTTACTTATATTGATCATCAATGGCGACGTCTAAAATCGGCTTTTTGAATCAGATCATTAGGTCATTGTATAATGTTCATGAAGAGTATATGTTTGCAAGGATTCTGAAAATCGCTCAAGCGTCTACAACGTCAGACGATGAAATTAGATTCTGCCTGGAATGGAACCCTGACCAGTGCTGTGTCTACATTTTCTAAACTCTACACCTTTTGACTTTTGACGGATTTTGACTGGAATGAAAGTAGAATCCTAGAGTGGAAAGATATTACATTTTCTTATGAGGGATTTTTCCATCAGGGGTCTAGATATTAATCGTTCTTGTTTCCACTTTGTCACATGATTCCATCATGCCAAACGATACAATCAAATTTCATGTTTCATTGCGTCATTGACTGGAGATAGGACGTTTCACAGCGAGCTGCATCCGATGAAATCAGCGAAGTCGATGAAGAAGGCACAACAAGCAAATCTGTTTTTGGTCGCTGGTTAGCACTTGAATGACGGATATTTTGACCTCAAAGAAAGTTTTGTGCAGAGGTCCGACTCTTTCGATGAAGTTGAGAAAGCATGTCAGGAATTACTTAGCTCGAAGTCGAAGGAACGATACTCGATCACATTCAAAACTTAATGGACCGATGAACAGGGTCCCTTTTGATTATGAGGGGGCAAACGAAAAACCGATTTTATCCACTTGAGAGTAACTTTTTATAAGAGTGATAGTAACTTATCAAAGCCCGAGACTTGGGGTACAGACCCAAGTCACCGCTTTTCTAAACACCCTTTTATAATAATGTAGCGTCTAGAAAAAATTATGCTTCATACCCGCCTTGCGCCTTCATTTCTATACTCGTATGATTGGTTGGAAGAGCGAAAAGCATATCAGTGTGCAGTGAATTTTTGCGTAGTATCACAATCAGACTCTTTCATCTAAAGTTTCTGATGACGCTGTGAAACGTCTAATAAATAACAATATTGCGAAAGCGATTAATCGCTCCTTCCTTGTCTCGACTCCGTGAATTGGTCGGTGAAAAAGGCCGTCGAAAATGTAGAATTCCATTGGTTTTCCCTGCTAAACAACATTTCCAAAAAATAAGCGCAACGCTGAATTGTTGAAACTTACGATGTCGACAGAATACTATTAGTTTGATAAGGAGCTCTCTCCGGCGAGATTGAAAGAAATTTTTTTATCTCTCAGAGCGCTATCATAAGAGCCTCTCTAAAAAGCAAACATATTTATGAATTCTTCGGAATTTGTGTTATCGAATGAGTATTAGCATCCTAAGAAAGTAGTTTTGTCTAGCGAAATATATGCGAGATTAAAAAAATACGTACTTTCGTGAAACATTTTGAATTTTGCAGCGTTTTAGAGATGTGCTTTCAAAAATCAATTTGGAGCTCGTCAGAGATTCAAGCTTTCCAATGATCACTAAGACTCCTATGAAAGTTTCTCTCTGCAGAATAAGATCGGTTTTTCATTTGTTCCCTCTTAATTAGGAAGAATTGGCGGTAGAATGTCGTAGAAAAGGACGATCTTTATATTGAATAATAGCAATTATTATTTTTGTCTGAAGTTCACGCAAAAAGTTTCAAGTTTCTAGAAATTCCTTAATCTTTTTTTTCAACCTAATGCTTCCTCTTATCACCCTACGCGTGGTATTATTCTTCAATTTTATCCTAATACGGTTTTTTTGTTTCTGCTAGCCCGCCCTACTCAAGAAATGTATCGTGTACCTCAAAGGACACAATTATCAAAAAGAGCCAGTAGTGCGACAGATCGACTTTTGCAAGGATGAAGCAGAAATGTGAACGGTTTCATGCTCGCTCTAGCTGTTTATATGAATGAGGAGTCCTAGAAGACCTCAAAGGCGTCTATAATGCTAAGCTGAAAGCTTACTAGCTGTAGGACTTCTGGTGTCATATGAACTTACCTCCATTATGTGATATCCTGGAACTAGATAAAATTCACTCACCTAGTACATTTTTTGAAATGAAAGAAGAGTGCTGTGACGAAACTGCTCGTCACTTATGCAACGCGGAAGTGTTACAACAAAGAAATCCTGCAACACGCACTTTGGTATTCGGCTTCATGTTGCGCCAAAAAAAAATCGTAGACTAGCCAATGAATCCACAATGCTGACGCAAGACGAAATTTAATACGTTGCAAATCGGAGAGTTTTTGCTAACCTAATTAAAGGAGTGGTAATGCCGCCTGCCTGGTAATGTTAGTTTTATTTGCATAGCTCTACACATTTTGACTGAACAAGTCCAAATGAGCCTTAAAAAACAATGAAAAATTTTTTTTTCAAGTCTCTGATGTCCTCAAAATCCATAGTCGTGGAGCAGACTCATCTGACACAATAATATCGGTCAACTAGGATTAACTTAGTGTTTAGATCAGCTACGAATCAATTTTACGTTAGAAAAAATTTTCTCTAGTCTAGCATATATTGATAGTAGGTTTTCAAATATCACCTCTGCAAGTTCAACCAGAAATATAACAGACATTGATATGGTAGAACCGTGCTCTAAATGTCCAGGATCCTTCTTTGTGACAAGATTGGTTTCCTACTGAATATCTCAAAACAGTGTTAATAAAGCATAGCTCTTCATTCGACTGCTTTTATAGATCGCGCTCAGAAAAGTAATAATCTGATAATAGGATAACATATTCCAAGTCTTCTATTAGGTCTGGTATGGCACAGTGCCTTTCGTTTCAGCCGAACCCCTATAGAGGGTCGGTTTTATCACTTGACTTGTCGTGATTTATTATTCCGGGTGTCAATTACTCTTGTAGTGGTGTATCCCACTACAAGAGATTCCCTGAACCGAAATGAGGCGTCAACTGAGAAGTCTGGAAGTGCGGAACAGGCGCCTGCCTATAAAAGTGTCATGCCAGACCTCATAAAAGGCTCAAAACATGTTATCATTTTATCAGATTACCAGTGTTCAGGAAGGATATATCTGGTTGAGTGCCTTTTTCATGTATGATGAGATCAGCATAGTTGAATAGATCGAAAGGTCAAAATGACAGGCAATTTAACTCAAAAGTTGAGCAGAAAAAATCTGTCGCCTCGGGAAGCGCTTGGGAGTTTCGAGTATGTAGCGAAGAGAGCAAAGAACACCTGGCATCGTGCCCACCTTTTCGACTCAGTGATTATCGCGTTCTAACGCATGCTTCGGACACTAGCTGTCCACCTAAGCAGGGTGACAGATCAGTTGGTGTTACTGAACACGCAGTCGAAATCTTGATGCTAGAAGTATTTCTTATCTCATCACTGAGGGAGCGGTGCTGAAGTTCTAATCTGTGCCAACAATCAGAAATCAAATTGCCATAATGCATGACAGGCCGTCGAACATCAAGTGGGCCGTGTACGTAATGCGTGCAAACGGCAGTTGATGTACGAGAGCCGTTATCGACGTGATTTCCCAATCCTCAAACGCGCAAAAGAAAGACCACTTGATATGTTTTGTTTCATTCATGGGAAGCCTTAAAAATGGCATTTAGAAAATTTCTTCAGCTAGGATATCCTACTTAGTCACTCTTTAACACGATAGGGAAAATAAAAATCTTACTGGCACCCACTGGATTCGCTCGGCAATCAGTGAGACGGCAGGTGATGCAGGCGATGGTGATCCGTACAAATTGGCGCTGTGAATAAAATATGCTCATTTGACTCGAGATATAGTAGTTGCGCAAAATCCGTGGTCGCAATTGACTATTGAGTACGGTAAACGCAATATCAAATTTGCGTAAGGCATACCCTGGCGCGGTGATTAGAGGTGCTCTGAGTCGCACACAGGGTCGATAGTTAAATCCCGCGATTATGGCTCACTAAGCTATCCATCCCTACGATGTCGGTAATTCGGTACCAGATTGGTCTCAGAGTTGCCTGAGAAGATAAGCACTACTGACTCTACACAACGGTAGGCCACCACGAGTCATTGAAAGATCAAATATGCATGTAATTACCTCAGATGAAGTTAAAAATTGGAGACGAATGCATGTCACATCTTTCAAAGCAACCCGGAAGTTTTATCCTTTATACTCCAGCTAAACTGTCTGTCGCTCAACAGTTCAACTAAAGCTGAATATACGGCTAAAAGCACTAAAATTTTTTAGCGCGGAGCTGCTACAGCACAAACTGCTTATTCAGCTCCAATCAACGCCCACTAAAGCTCTTGACAGCGACAATGATTCTACAGCGCAAACTGTGCTTCTAATTTGCCAATTGAGAGACAAACAGAAGAGAATTCACTACGCTCCTAATCAGAGAGTTTTTGCTTTTTTGAAAACTGAGTGGAGTTTTTCTTTCATTATGCACACACCACACACACACACACACACACACACCACACACCACACACACACCACACATACACACACCACACACACATCACACACACCACACACACACACACACACACACACACACACACACACAGACCACAGACATACACACCACACACACCATACGCACACACTCCACATACACACACCACACATATACACACCACACACACACACACATTCATTCCATCATTCATTCATTCATTCATTCATTCATTCATTCATTCATTCATTCATTCATTCATTCATTCATTCATTCATTCATTCATTCATTCATTCATTCATTCATTCATTCATTCATTCATTCATTCATTCATTCATTCATTCATTCATTCATTCATTCATATCATTCATTCATTCATTCATTCTCATTCATTCATTTCATTCATTCATTCATTCATTCATTCATCATTCATTCATTCATTCATTCATTCATTCATTCATATCATTCATTCATTCATTCATTCATTCATTCATCATTCATTCATTCATTCATTCATTCATTCATTTCATTCATCATTCATTCATTCATTTCATTCATTCATATCATTCATTCATTCATTCATTTCATTCATTCATTCATCATCATTCATTCATATTCATTCATTCATTCATTCATTCATTCATTCATTCATTATTCATTCATTCATTCATTCATTCATTCATTCATTCATTCATTCATTCATTCATTCATTCATATCATATCATTCATTCATTCATTCTTCATTCATTCATTCATTCATTCATTCATTCATTCATAATTCATTCATTCCATTCATTCATTCATTCATTCATTCATTCATTCATTCATTCATTCAATTCATTCATTCATTCATTCATCATTCATTCATTTCATTCATTCATTCATTCATTTCATTCATTCATTCATTCATTCCATTCATTCATTCATTCATCATTCATTCATTCATTCATTCATTCATTCATTCATTCATTCATTCATTCATTCATTCATTCATTCATTCATTCATTCATTCATTCATTCATTCATTCATTCATTCATCATTCATTCATTCATTCATTCATTCATTCATTCATTCATTCATTCATTCATTCATTCATTCATTCATTCATTCATTCATCTTCATTCATTCATTCATTCATTCATTCATTCATTCATTCATTCATTCATTCATTCATTCATTCATTCATCATTCATTCATTCATCATTCATTCATTCATTCATTCATTCATTCATTCATTCATTCATTCATTCATTCCATTCATTCATTCATTCATTCATTCATTCATTCATTCATTCATTCATTCATTCATTCATTCATTCATTCATTCATTCATTCATTCATTCATTCATTCATCATTCATTCATTCCATTCATTCATTCATTCATTCATTCATTCATTCATTCATTCATTCATTCATATCATTCATTCATCATTCATTCATTCATTCATTCATTCATTCATTCATTCATTCATTCATTCATTCATTCATTTCATTCATTCATTCATTCATTCATTCATCATTCATTCATTCATTCATTCATTCATTCATTCATTCATTCATTCATTCCATTCATTCATTCATTCATTCATTCATTCATTCATTCATTCATTCATTCATTCATTCATTCATTCATTCATCATTCATTCATTCATTCATATTCATTCATTCATTCATTCATTCATTCATTCATTCATTCATATCATTCCATTCATTCATCATTCATTCACATTCATTCATTCATTCATTCATTCATCATTCATTCATTCATTCATTCATTCATTCATTCCATTCATTCATTCATTCATTCATTCATTCATTCATTCCATTCATTCATTCATTCATTCATTCATTCATTCATTCATTCCATTCATTCATTCATTCATTCATTCATCATTCATTCCATTCATTCATTCATTCATTCATTCATTCATTCATTCATTCATTCATTCATTCATTCATTCATTCATTCATTCATTCATTCATTCATTCATCATTCATTCATTCATTCATTCATTCATTCATTCATTCATTCATTCATTCATTCATTCATTCCATTCATTCATTCATTCATTCATTCATTCATTCATTCATTCATTCATTCCATTCATTCATTCATTCATTCATCATTCATTCATTCATTCATTTCATTCATTCATTCATTCATTCATTCATTCATTCATTCATTCATTCATTCATTCATTCATTCATTCATTCATTCATTCATTCATTCATTCATTCATTCATTCCATTCATTCATTCATTCATTCATTCATTCATTCATTCATTCATTCATTCATTCATATCATTCATTCATTCATTCATTCATTCATTCATTCCATTCATTCATTCATTCATTCATTCATTCATTCATTCATTCATTCATTCATTCATTCATCATTCATTCATTCATTCATCTTCATTCATTCATTCATTCATATCATTCATTCATTCATTCATTCATTCATTCATTCATTCATTCATTCATTCATTCTTCATTCATTCATTCATTCAATTCATTCATTCCATTCATTCATTCATTCCATTCATTCATTCATTCATTCATTCATTCATCATTCATTCATTCATTCATTCATTCATTCATTCATTCATTCATTTCATTCATTCATTCATTCATTCATTCCATTCATTCATTCATTCATTCATTCATTCATTCATTCATTCATTCATTCATTCATTCATTCATTCATTCATTCCATTCATTCATTCATTCATTCATTCATTCATTCATTCATTCATTCATTCATTCATTCATTCATCATTCATTCATTCATTCATTCATCATTCATTCATTCATTCATTCATTCATTCATTCATTCATTCATTCATTCCATTCATTCATTCATTCATTCATTCATTCATTCATTCATTCATTCATTCATTCATTCATTCATTCATTCATTCATTCATTCATTCATTCAATTCATTCATTCATTCATTCATTCATTCATTCATTCATTCATTCATTCATCATTCATTCATTCATTCATTCATTCATTCATTCATCATTCATTCATTCATTCATTCATTCATTCATTCATTCATTCATTCATTCATTCATTCATTCATTCATCATTCATTCATTCATTCATTCATTCATTCATTCATTCATTCATTCATTCATTCATTCCATTCATTCATTCATTCATTCATTCATTCATTCATTCACATTCATTCATCATTCATTCATTCATTCATTCATTCATTCATTTCATTCATTCATTCATTCATTCATTCATTCATTCATTCATCATTCATTCATTCATTCATTCATTCATTCATTCATTCATCATTCATTCATTCATTCATTCATTCATTCATTCATTCATTCATTCATTCATTCATTCATTCATTCATTCATTCATTCATTCATTCATTCATTCATTCATCATCATTCATTCATTCATTCATTCATTCATTCATTCATTCATTCATTCATTCATTCATTCATTCATTCATTCATTCATCATTCATTCATTCATTCATTCATTCATTCATTCATTCATTCATTCATTCATTCATTCATTCATTCATTCATTCATTCATTCATTCAGCAATCTGCCTATCGATTGAGCTATAGCTTTGGAGAGTCATTTGATATGCTTGTATAAAAAGAGGTAACATCTAAAGATCCCATCACTTGCGAATTGTTTGGTTGCGCGCAATATAGGTGAACTAAAAACTTTTGAGTGTGGCTTAAATGGGCTGCTACAAATGCTACACCTGAGTAAAGATAAGGTCTAGAAACAACGTAATTCTGTTGACCTGGTTAACAACTGATGATAGGCCTCAGCATGTGTGTTGATGGATCGCTTGACATTAGGTGGTAGTTTATGTGTTGTTATAAGTACGTATAGGAGTGGACAGATTGGATTATCGTTCAAAAGTCGAGAGAAAACTAAAATTTCTAAACGCACTGCTTTTTCTAAGCTGATCCATTCTTCGTTCGCGTTTGAGTATTGGCATTCATTTTCCTTCTCAGACGACGGCCGATAGATTAAAACATACTGAAGATGCTGTTCCGTTATCTCGGCATCCAGATGATTGGGAATTCCTGCAAATTCAGAACCTTCATCATTAATGGACAGACAGAAAGATTTTGATCATACGAGCTTCCTAATCAGGCGTAAATTCCATTTTAACCCTGTGTGAAGTTGGAGGTTGATCCTTTTATACAGAACTTATTGAATAGTTGTAGAATTTTGTTCGTAAAGAGGCGGGAAACAAAGTCAATTTTGCTACCCACTTTGTCTTTCGTTACCTAACCCTTCCAATGTAGCCTGATAGCGCAGCTGCTTCTAAATTCATGGATAAATGACGAAGACCTCAAAGTGAGCCGAAAGACGAATGCGTCACTATTACACAAGATCTCTCGCCCTTTCTTCGTTAATCTTTTGCTGACCTAGGAGTTATTAAAAGGTCCTCTGAACCATCTAAGCATCTAATGCCACATACGTGCAGGTTCTGAAGAAGGTTGGGCGTTGAAACATCAGCCGAACTATTATTCTTATTACTCTACCAACCTCGCGTCGGCTAATCAACGCAAGTTCTTTCAATTTCCATAAAACACAGTATTTGACAGAGTTCTTCAATGATACTCTGTTCTACACAAACGTGTTGAATGATGCCACGGCACTAGCTATACATAACAGCTGATAGAATTTGAAGAGAATACAAATATGTATCGTTTTTCTACCGAACACCTCATGATTGAGTTGTTGGAATGTTTGAACTGTGCACTTTTTGAAGGGATAAAAAGATCTGCGCAGCGGACTGACATTCAAGGAGCCATCAGCTGCGAGCTTTCACCATACTTTATGTTATAGTGGATATCCTAGCGCCTTTCAAACACTTTCATGCAAATAGTCAACGAACTACATACGAAAAGCTCGGGTCATTCTGCAACTGCAAAAGTTTCCTTGGCCAGTATTCTATGTTGTTCTCGAAATAGGCGAATTATTTAAGTAGAGTAATACGTTTATTATTTAAAGATCTTTGTGAAGTATATATTCGAGGGAGCGAGGCGAGTACTGGCAGTGCTGGGATTTACAGGGTAAAAAATGTGACGTGTCTTGTTAAGTAAAAAAATGGTTGCTGCTTTTGGATCAAAAAGAATAGCCCAAGGGCTGCTAATGCAAGAATTGACGTGAATAGTCTTCTTAACGCACTTCTGATCATTTTATGATACGATCACACACTACGTTTTTCTCAAATGCTAGCAATTTTATCTACTGAACTACTCCTCTCTCAAACATTTACTGCAATCCAAGTCTTTATTGTGGCATATATGATGCTTGAGAATACTTTCGTCTTCCTCACAAAGACCTTCCACAAACGCAGTCACTTGACGGCTCTTGTAAATCAAAGCCAGATTTATTCCCTCTGGAACCTTTGTAACTCAGTTGCCACAGCGGACAAGCAAATCATAAATGTAAAACAAAAACGGTTCCATAATTTCATTAGTATCCAATGTCTCGGTGTTTCGGGAATTCGGTCTAACTCCATGACAATAACCGACGGCAAAACGTACAGATAGACGCTGATGAAATGGAAGTGCAACTGATGGAAGAGAAAGAGGTTTAGAGAGCAGGGGCTTTCTTTGCATTATTTACTAGCTTTATGCTTCGAAAAATGACCACTTCTCGATAAATCATAAAATGTGTTTTATTAAAATTTTGCAGATTTTTCAATAAATATAAGCTTTTCCACCTCTAAACGTGAAAACTTTTATGCCTACCTACTTCAAATGAGATTTATATCTCGTAGTAAAGATGATACACTTGATTGATCGCAATATGATATAGTGCTGATCTGCATGTTTGCGATATTTTGTATTTGATATTTTGGAAACTTTCAAAGTGGAGCGGAGTGATTAGATAAGAATTTCAAACAACAGACAATGGATATCAAATTTTAGAAAGGTTGCAAATACCGAAAAAAAAGTTGAATTCAAACGGACGTAATGACAACATACAAACCGCTTTGTTCGCAACACCTTTCCATACCTCTTTTTAACGATTCTCCAAATGATGTTGGTGCTCTATACAGTTTTTTTTGAGCAGAATGGTAGTAAAGAACACGTTGCTTGAAATGTTCTAAAATTCACAACTGCTTTTGGAAATGCTCTTGATTACCATGTTCTTCCTTACTACTCACCATGTACCCAGTGGACTGCATAGTGGTCACAGAATTGCCGACAGTAATGCAGTGTAGTCATATCTTCAAGTCTCCGTTTGCAACAAGTGTTTTTCTTCCAAACATTTGTTTCCATCAAAAGCCGAACGAATACAAAAAATTTTACAACAATTTTCATGTTTTTCCCAGCCGCACAGCCAAAAAGATTATATCACTTACGCAGAAAAAGACTAGAAAGAAATGTGTTAGTCATACATATTTAGATTATTTCTTCATTGCCGTAAAAATGCTCGGATACAAGCATAACTTGGATTGTGAATTGGCTGCGAACGGCGATTACTCTTTCCAGGACTCTATATTACTTCCACTGAACATTCAGACTCACTCTGCATTCCTCCTAACCGTGTTTTCATCGTTCAAATTACACACTGATTTCTTTCCAGACACTACGGGGTTTAAAAAAAGCCAACGAAAGCAAATATGGATTGCAAGCGTTATGCAAGGAGAGAACGAAAGTGAAGCTCGATCGCACTGCAGAGCACTTAATGCCAATCAAAGGGGATCTTGCACAAAAAAAATTGCATCAGATCAGCCAAGAAACAGCTCGAAGCAGAAATGAAAAAAACATGATCAAAACTGCCTTAGCAAGTTGCGCTGGTGTGATGTCTCGTTTTCAACCTCTATGAATGGAGAAGGGATCACCTAACATTCGTAATGATATGGAATATGGCGGAAAAGTCCCAGGCCAGTTCTTCAGTTTCTCCCATCTTGGACCTTAGAATTGTTATGTGCACCTATATGCTGATCAGGAAGACAATCCATCTTATAATATGGAGAATATCTAGAGGAGCTCATCCAATTGAGCAAGCAGAATAGAAGATCATAGGAGTTTGTCAGAACTATCATCTCTTCCACGTTACCCTTCACGATGCCAAGAAAAGTTCTTGACAGCGGCAGAAGGCAAGCAGTTTTATCAGAAATCGTCTACCAAGAACGGAGCCGTCCTATAAAAAAACTTTAGCTGACTACTAACCGAGCCACAGCAAATATAAGCAGCTTTCCCGACGGCTTTAGATCATATTTTTGAAAAAGAGTTTGCCAAGGCAACATCATGTCTACCCAATGAGGACAAGTAGGAATTTCTCCAAAATCTCCAAAATCTCACAGGAGGGATCGGAAAAAGGACTGGTACAAGACTGCTCCATAAGACCAGCATGTGAGGAAGGAGAAAAGAATTTGAGCCACATCTTATCATAGATAAAACCGAGAACACTGAAATATTGAAGTGTTTCTTGAGAAAAATATATGTTTACTTTGTTGAAGTGTATCAAGATGAGAATGGAAAGTAGAGCTAATAAGAGTACGACCGAGTTCACATTGGGCTAATTTTTCTTCATTCTTCGATGTACAATGGCACTGTGTCATCACCACATACGCCTCCCTCCTTGCTACAGTGAAGGACTTAATGTGGGGCGGTGGTCACTGACGAGGAGGCCGAAACCTCCGAAACACCGGTGCATGGCCCTGGCGTACCAACCTCGTTTAGGCTAAAAACATTTTTTTTGGAATTATTTTGAATGTTTATCAAGAGGTTCTAAAAACAATCGATCTTATGAAACTATCAATATTCCAGAAGAAAAGTTCTTCGAACAATGTCCGGTAGTTTTGGCATCACCGCACACCCATATGATCCTCAAAAGCTCACTGTATAGAAGTTCCTTTCACCTCACATGATCATTTTTCATCCCCTACCTCCGCGTCCCAAAAGAACCTAGAAAAAAGATATGATATGCCTGATAATCATTTTTTCAGCCACGCATGTCAGTAGTTTGTCAAAAAGGGCTGACTTATAGAGCCCGATACACGTGTTTCGATCTTGCGGTCTCGTCAGTCGGGCAGTTACCCTTTCTCGTCTCTTGCTAATCTGCCCGACTGACGAGCTCGCAAGATCGAACACGTCTGTCGGGCCGTATAAGCCAACTCTCTTGCTTTACGAAAACTAGCAGGTAATAAAATTTCGCATTTTACCACTGTCTCAGCACACCAAGTTCTACTCACATTCTAGGTGCACATTTCCGTTCTTCCCGCAATCGATGCAGTTACCCTACGGTGTTGGCTGTTGCACCGAGATCACAAGATATGGCGGTACTTCAGCAACAAGATACCATGCCAACTATTTTTGAAGGAAATCTGTATCCTATGACGCGATCGCATATTGTACAGAATGGAGACATTGTGAACCTGCTAACGATGACTGTAAATGTCCTACTCAAAGTGTATTGTGCGCATCACTGTGAGACATTGTGATGAATTTGATGCAAGATAGGTCGAATCTTTGCAGGCTGTAATCAAAATGAGAGTTTGTTGTAAGAAGTATGCCTAAATGAATATTTTGAGTAAGTCATTCTCATCATTTGAAGCACGAGAAATTTAGAGAACTCGTACCCCTGTGATATCATATGAAGTGTACTTTAAGGTGGGCAAAACAGCTATTGTGGTGATTACAATAACAAAGTGTACTAATCGAATGGAAATCGAATGCCTCAGAAGGACACGAACATAGGAAAATCTTGCTTTTGAGAGGTTTTTCTTTTTACCACCTTGGCTAATTTTAGTACTTTTGCACTGAATCGGCATTCAACTTTGCAACTTACTACGTTGGCTTTTGCCTGAAGTTAAGCTTTCTGATTGTGCTATGTCAGACTCCAACGACTTGTAAGGTTTATTAGGCAGTGTGCTTTTGTCCAGCGACGAAGAAGACGCCGACGAGCAGTGGAACAACCAGGACTACGCGGATAACTGAGAGGAAAGTGACGAAGTTCAAGGAGATTCAACTATTACCGACGCAGCGGATGCGTAGTCGTCAAAAGTGGTGTTCCCCAATATTCTCCTTATCAAAGAGCTAGGGACAGTTTTTTCAAATGAGAGAGGCGAGCGATTATGGCCGTCAGAG
Source organism: Parelaphostrongylus tenuis (assembly GCA_019055375.1). Lineage (NCBI taxonomy): Eukaryota > Metazoa > Nematoda > Chromadorea > Rhabditida > Metastrongylidae > Parelaphostrongylus > Parelaphostrongylus tenuis. Next base: position 102,147 of record JAHQIW010007085.1, on the reverse strand, counting down.
GAACGTGGAGTAGGAAAAATACTACGATCGACGAGATGAATAAAGTGATTGATTGGTTTGTGCCTTCAGATGAGTATAGTGCCAATGCCCAATATGAAAGATTACTGGAGCGGCTATCCGTCTTTTAACAGCCCCAATTTGGCACCGAATTATGCTTGGAGATAGATTGTTGATCATCATAAATCACCTACATTTAAAGGACAAAGAGTGATGCGATCCAAAAGATTTTTGTATATGACACGCCTGCTGCTTACACTCGTTAGTAGGAATTGTAAAAGCGTGTATGAACCAGGTAAAATTTTATGCACTGACTAGTCGATGGTGCTACTCAAAGGAAGATCTGAGCTGTCCCAGTACGCTCCTTCGAAGCGCAACAACAGTGGAATAAAGTTGTTCAAAGTTTATGGAGAAGGAGAGTACATCTATCGAACGAGGATTTACGTGGGCGCAGGCACGAGTCCTTGCCCAGCCGGGTATCCTGCAGACGGTGTTGTGATGTATCTAGTGAAAAAACTGCTAGGTTAGAAAAGCACTTACTTGACCGAAACCTGCAAAAACAAGTAAGAGTACTTCTTCCAACAATTCCCAAGACCGACTGTCTATTAACCTCGGCATGCTTCAATATAATTACTGTTTTTCTTCTTTAAGCAAAACACGAGGTGTTATAATAAAATTTATTCACAGCTGACGTTTCGGCAGTTCGCCTTCTTCAGAGCCTGGAAAGGTCAAATTGTCCGCAATCCAATAAGCCAAACACCTCCAATACTCTTTTAGAAAAAATCACCAGACCTAGATTTCAATCGCATCAAGCACAAAATCAACTCTCAACATACTCACCGCTTTTTATATGTGTTCCACTGAATGATTCAAGTGGAGACAACCGCAAGGAGATCACATAGGCTCGTAATGCACCTTACCCATCAAAATAACAGTCTTATATACTGACTAAAATCACGTGTGATAACAAGGCATTCCTCCCTGCGGTTCATAGTTGGATTGGTGGTATTAATCCAAAGTGCTTCAAGAAGTTTTCGCGCTGACGTTTTTTGTTCCTGCGCAAGGATGGTGACTTCAATCTCAAAATCAGCTCCGTCGTGTTTCTGTTCTCTATGCGTCCCTAGCGGGGTGTTCCGTCTTTTAAGACGCTTATCAGCTAGGTGTTCTTCTATACGGGCATAGAGCGGCCTACCCGTTTCGCCAATATATTTATCGCTACACGCTTTGCAAGAGATTAGGTAGACTGTACCTACGCTCGTGCAATCACCGTCTCTGCCGTTAGGACATATTTTACAATCTTTCATTATACAGAGACGGTCATATAAGCGGTTGCGAACTAGTTGGCGTTTTAGAGTATTCGGTGGTATTTCAATAAGAGCCACCGATTGCTCTAAACCCGCTCTTTTCAAACAGCGTTTTATAGCTGTACTAATCTCATTTGAAAAGAACGGGAGTATGAACGGGATTTTCCTTTCATTCGAACTTTCGTTTGGAGGCGCACTATTTCCTCTAAACCTAAGCCGAGGGGCTACAAATTCATATCCATTAGAAGTGGCTATTTCCCGAGCCAATTTCACGGATTCTTCTCTCTGCTCCTCCCCAGTACATACGCTGGCTGCTGTTCGAAACATGTTCTTTACTAGCGCCTTTTTCGTATGTGAGGGATGAGAAGAGAGATAGTGAACCAGGATATTTTTACTACTTGGCTTCCGGTACCACTTTGTGATGTAGCCGCTCTCGCTTAAGCTTATTTGCACGTTCAAGAAAGGAAGCCAATGATCTTTTGGTATCTCACGGGTAAACTTTATATACTCTGACTGTTCATTCAACAATCTAAAACAATTATCTAGCTCCTCTTGAGTGGAGCAGATAACCAAACAGTCATCTATATACCTACAGTAGAGTAATGGCCGGAGATCCATCACTGGTGCTTCCACTTTCGACATAAAGGCAATCGCTAGGCTAGGCGCCAGTCGCTGCCCCATTGCCAGCCCTCTGATTTGTGCGAAATACTTCCCGGACCATCTGAAGATTGAGCAGTTCAGGCACTCTTTTAACAGGACCATGAACTGCTCAATCGACAAGCCATACATGTTTACTGCTCCCTGGTGTTGTATCAGAAGCTCATGTGTGGCTTGCAATGCGGAGTCATTCGATACGTTGGTGTATAGAGCAGTGACGTCGAATGACTCCATTACGTACGCGCTGTTCGGGTTCGCGTTACGTAGACGATCCAGGAGCATCTGAGTGTTCGTCAGATGAGCTGGAATGTGTCCTAGCAACTGGGATGTTATTAACGTTAAGAACCATGCTATCCTATCCGTCAGTCCGCCTACACAGCTGATGATAGGTCTAACTTTGAATATGGATGGATCGTTAGACATTAGATCATCAGTGGATACCAACTTATGTGTTTTCATAAGTAAGTATAAGACAGGACATGTTGGTGACTGGATTTTTAATTGAGTAATGATAGATGGTCTTAAGCCTGCCGCTTTTGCCGTACGGACCCACTCATTGTTTAATTTGCGGTTTTGCCTTTTGAATTCCTTTACAGAAGATGATCGGTAAAGTGAAGCATCTTCGAGATGCCTATTCGTTATTGCGATATCTAACTGTCGAGGAATCACAACAAATTCTCCACCCTTATCACTAACTGATAGCCTTATACTTCCCTCCCTTATCAACTCTCGAACCTCTTTCATGCCACGCTTTTGTAGCTCGGTGAGGTTCGATTGGAACCTTTTCATACGATATTGAGTAAGGGTTTTGAAAGTCTCGTCCGCAAATTTCCGGAATTTCCGCTAATACCGCTAATGAAGAACAAGCGAGTCACAATAGGACAAGTAATGCATCAAGAAATTCAAGAGTCACTGTGCTAGGAGGCATAACTCTCCCTGATGGTGCGCGCTCGCTATTAGAATTGGGTCCAAGCTTTTCACCATCTCAACCCATTTCTAAGGTGTCCTTGCGTAAGGTTGCATGTGGCTTACATGATCTGCAAGATCAACTCCGTAAAAAGGCCAGAGCTGAAGAGACTAATAGGAATGAACAGCAAGTAGAGGTTGCACCAATACCACCATTTCCTCAGCCGTTCTTTAGGCAACAAGACCCCAACGAGGAGGTTGATAGGAAATTCCGGAAATTTGCGGACGAGACTTTCAAAACCCTTACTCACTATCGTATGAAAAGGTTTCAATCGAACCTCACCGAGCTACAAAAGCGTGGCATGAAAGAGGTTCGAGAGTTGATAAGGGAGGGAAGTATAAGGCTATCAGTTAGTGATAAGGGTGGAGAATTTGTTGTGATTCCTCGACAGTTAGATATCGCAATAACGAATAGGCATCTCGAAGATGCTTCGCTTTACCGATCATCTTCTGTAAAGGAATTCAAAAGGCAAAACCGCAAATTAAACAATGAGTGGGTCCGTACGGCAAAAGCGGCAGGCTTAAGACCATCTATCATTACTCAATTAAAAATCCAGTCACCAACATGTCCTGTCTTATACTTACTTATGAAAACACATAAGTTAGTATCCACTGATGATCTAATGTCTAACGATCCATCCATATTCAAAGTTAGACCTATCATCAGCTGTGTAGGCGGACCGACGGATAGGATAGCATGGTTCTTAACGTTAATAACATCCCAGTTGCTAGGACACATTCCAGCTCATCTGACGAACACTCAGATGCTCCTGGATCGTCTACGTAACGCGAACCCGAACAGCGCGTACGTAATGGAGTCATTCGACGTCACTGCTCTATACACCAACGTATCGAATGACTCCGCATTGCAAGCCACACATGAGCTTCTGATACAACACCAGGGAGCAGTAAACATGTATGGCTTGTCGATTGAGCAGTTCATGGTCCTGTTAAAAGAGTGCCTGAACTGCTCAATCTTCAGATGGTCCGGGAAGTATTTCGCACAAATCAGAGGGCTGGCAATGGGGCAGCGACTGGCGCCTAGCCTAGCGATTGCCTTTATGTCGAAAGTGGAAGCACCAGTGATGGATATCCGGCCATTACTCTACTGTAGGTATATAGATGACTGTTTGGTTATCTGCTCCACTCAAGAGGAGCTAGATAATTGTTTTAGATTGTTGAATGAACAGTCAGAGTATATAAAGTTTACCCGTGAGATACCAAAAGATCATTGGCTTCCTTTCTTGAACGTGCAAATAAGCTTAAGCGAGAGCGGCTACATCACAAAGTGGTACCGGAAGCCAAGTAGTAAAAATATCCTGGTTCACTATCTCTCTTCTCATCCCTCACATACGAAAAAGGCGCTAGTAAAGAACATGTTTCGAACAGCAGCCAGCGTATGTACTGGGGAGGAGCAGAGAGAAGAATCCGTGAAATTGGCTCGGGAAATAGCCACTTCTAATGGATATGAATTTGTAGCCCCTCGGCTTAGGTTTAGAGGAAAAGTGCGCCTCCAAACGAAAGTTCGAATGAAAGGAAAATCCCGTTCATACTCCCGTTCTTTTCGAATGAGATTAGTACAGCTATAAAACGCTGTTTGAAAAGAGCGGGTTTAGAGCAATCGGTGGCTCTTATTGAAATACCACCGAATACTCTAAAACGCCAACTAGTTCGCAACCGCTTATATGACCGTCTCTGTATAATGAAAGATTGTAAAATATGTCCTAACGGCAGAGACGGTGATTGCACGAGCGTAGGTACAGTCTACCTAATCTCTTGCAAAGCGTGTAGCGATAAATATATTGGCGAAACGGGTAGGCCGCTCTATGCCCGTATAGAAGAACACCTAGCTGATAAGCGTCTTAAAAGACGGAACACCCCGCTAGGGACGCATAGAGAACAGAAACACGACGGAGCTGATTTTGAGATTGAAGTCACCATCCTTGCGCAGGAACAAAAAACGTCAGCGCGAAAACTTCTTGAAGCACTTTGGATTAATACCACCAATCCAACTATGAACCGCAGGGAGGAATGCCTTGTTATCACACGTGATTTTAGTCAGTATATAAGACTGTTATTTTGATGGGTAAGGTGCATTACGAGCCTATGTGATCTCCTTGCGGTTGTCTCCACTTGAATCATTCAGTGGAACACATATAAAAAGCGGTGAGTATGTTGAGAGTTGATTTTGTGCTTGATGCGATTGAAATCTAGGTCTGGTGATTTTTTCTAAAAGAGTATTGGAGGTGTTTGGCTTATTGGATTGCGGACAATTTGACCTTTCCAGGCTCTGAAGAAGGCGAACTGCCGAAACGTCAGCTGTGAATAAATTTTATTATAACACCTCGTGTTTTGCTTAAAGAAGAAAAACATGTAAGAGTTTCAAAAGAACTTTTGCAAGGATCTGCCCAAGAATGAATAGAGAGTGATGCAGACCAGAAAAGCGTATTGGTGCTCAAGTGGCTGGATAGAAAAGAACGTCGATAAGAATTACGAGAAAAGCGAGGGGAGTCGTGGAATTCACCGATCAGATGGGTGCATACTCGCCCTTCCCTTTGGAAGACAATTAAATGGTAAGAGTGTTTCGTTGCCTCTTTGTTTCACAAAATGATTAAGCTAATTCGGGTATGATCGTCTTATATTCCACTTTACCACAAGCATATGGTCAACGCTTGGTGGGTCTATATGACTACATCCAGAAAGTTAAAAAAAAAATTCAAAATGAAAGTGTACGAGAACTACTTAGGATTCAACGCTTCTCCTCAGCCGACATCTAGTCGCGTTTTCGGAAGGCCATCAATCCCACCACGACGACTTAGACTTTGTACTCATTGTTATCGAAAGTTTGCAAAGGCTAGACAACGTGTTTGGGCCCAAAGAAGAAAAACCAAAAAAGTATCTACAAACTTTAGCCAATATAAGAAGTACGGTGGTACAAATTGCTCTAAACTTCTTATAAAAAATGTTCTTCTATCTGAGACACATATTCAATGTGAGAATTGCAGATTCTAGGTATCAATTTCATATTGTAAATTGCTGACTGAAATGGTTCAAAGACAGACTGCTCTCAATATTTAGACTGTTCAATTTGTTAGGATGTATAAACTGTTGTGTACAATGTACAAAGGTACAAATCGGTTTGGTGTGAACAAAATGAGGAATGTTGACAGCTGCTAGCTTTTCGGATTAATTTTGTTTGATGGTGTTGCCATAAGCTTTCGATTGCTGATTAATGTGTAGATAGACTACTAACTATATCAACATAGTTCCCAAGACCGACTGTCTATTAACCTCGGCATGCTTCAGTATGATTCTTGATTTTCTTCTTTGAGCAGAACACGAGGTGTTACATTAAACTTTATACGATAGCCGACGTTTCGGCAATTCGCATTCTTCAGAGCCTGGAAAGGTCAAAATGTTTGCAATACAATCAGTCAAACACCTTCATCAATTCTTTTGAGAAAATCACCAGACCTAGATTTCAATGGCATCAAGCAAAAATCAACACTCAACATACTCACCGCTTTTTATATGTGTTCCACTGGATGATTCAAGTGGAGATCACCGAAAGAAAGAACATAGGCTCGTAATGCACCCTACCCATTAAAACAACAGTCTTATATACTGGCTCATATCACGAGTGTTTACAAGGCATTCCTCCCTGCGGTTTATGGTTGGATTGGTCGTATTAATCCAAGATGCTTCCAAGATCTTTCGCGCTGATGTTTTTTGCTCCTGCGCAAGGATGGTGACTTCGATTTCATCAACTCCGTCGTGCTTCTGTGCTCAATGCGTCCCTAGCGGGGTGTTTCGTCTATTAAGACGCTTGTACACCTTCATTTTGAATTTTTTTTAACTTTCTGAATGTAGTAATATAGACCCACCAAGCGTTGACCATATGCTTGTGGCAAAGTGGAATATAAGACGATCATACCCGAATTAGCTTAATTATTTTGTGAAACAAAGAGGCAACGAAACACTCTTACCATTTATATGTCTTCCAAAGGGAAGGGCGAGAATGCACCCATCTGATCGGTGAATTCCACGACTCCTCTCGCTTTTCTCGTAATTCTTGTCGACGTTCTTTTCTATCCAGCCACTTGAGCACCAATACGTTTTCTGGTCTGCATCACTCTCTATTCATTCTTGGGCAGATCCTTGCAAAAGTTCTTTTGAAACTCTTACTTGTTTTTGCAGGTTTCGGTCAAGTAAGTGCTTTTCTTCAAAAAAGTTGCAACTAGGGAACACTGGTATACCACTCGTCTGCTAGGAGATGTCTCCTTTAACCTAGCAGTTTTTTCACTAGATACATCACAACACCGTCTGCAGGACACCCGGCTGGGCAAGGACTCGTGCCTGCGCCCACGTAAATCCTCGTTCGATAGATGTACTCTCCTTCTCCATAAACTTTGAACAACTTTATTCCACTGTTGTTGCGCTTCGAAGGAGCGTACTGGGACAGCTCATATCTTCCTTTGAGTCGCACCATCGACTAGTCAGTGCATAAAATTTTACCTGGTTTATACACGCTTTTACAATTCCTACTAACGAGTGTAAGCAGCAGGCGTGTCATATACAAAAAATCTTTTGGATCGCATCACTCTTTGTCCTTTAAATGTAGGTGATTTATGATGATCAAAAATCTATCTCCAAGCATAATTCGGTGCCAAATTGGGGCTGTTGAAAGACGGATAGCCGCTCCAGTAATCTTTCATATTGGGCATTGGCACTATACTCATCTGAAGGCACAAACCAATCAATCACTTTATTCATCTCGTCGATCGTAGTATTTTTCCTACTCCACGTTCCTCTGACGGCCATAATCGCTCGCCTCTCTCATTTGAAAAACTGTCCCTAGCTCTTTGATAAGGAGAATATTGGGGAACACCACTTTTGACGACTACGCATCCGCTGCGTCGGTAATAGTTGAATCTCCTTGAACTTCGTCACTTTCCTCTCAGTTATCCGCGTAGTCCTGGTTGTTCCACTGCTCGTCGGCGTCTTCTTCGTCGCTGGACAAAAGCACACTGCCTAATAAACCTTACAAGTCGTTGGAGTCTGACATAACACAATCAGAAAGCTTAACTTCAGGCAAAAGCCAACGTAGTAAGTTGCAAAGTTGAATGCCGATTCAGTGCAAAAGTACTAAAATTAGCCAAGGTGGTAAAAAGAAAAACCTCTCAAAAGCAAGATTTTCCTATGTTCGTGTCCTTCTGAGGCATTCGATTTCCATTCGATTAGTACACTTTGTTATTGTAATCACCACAATAGCTGTTTTGCCCACCTTAAAGTACACTTCATATGATATCACAGGGGTACGAGTTCTCTAAATTTCTCGTGCTTCAAATGATGAGAATGACTTACTCAAAATATTCATTTAGGCATACTTCTTACAACAAACTCTCATTTTGATTACAGCCTGCAAAGATTCGACCTATCTTGCATCAAATTCATCACAATGTCTCACAGTGATGCGCACAATACACTTTGAGTAGGACATTTACAGTCATCGTTAGCAGGTTCACAATGTCTCCATTCTGTACAATATGCGATCGCGTCATAGGATACAGATTTCCTTCAAAAATAGTTGGCATGGTATCTTGTTGCTGAAGTACCGCCATTTCTTGTGATCTCGGTGCAACAGCCAACACCGTAGGGTAACTGCATCGATTGCGGGAAGAACGGAAATGTGCACCTAGAATGTGAGTAGAACTTGGTGTGCTGAGACAGTGGTAAAATGCGAAATTTTATTACCTGCTAGTTTTCGTAAAGCAAATGTCCCCCTTTGATCAAATCCTTTGCAATACAAAGGCATCCCTCTATCTCATCTTCACATACCATAGCTATTATCAAAGAATGCGAACGAATTACGCATTGGTGTGAGAAATGGGACTGTACGGTGCACTAATAATCAAAGAATTTTCAAGAATTATCCGAAGTGGCATGACACGCAATGAAGAATTCTTTTGACGAACCATTGATTGTTTTACAATTTTCAGCCAATACGATGAATCATGTGTATTTTATGCAATCAAGTATAAAAAACTAAAAAAAAACAAAAGACGGATTTCTCTGAATTGTGGTTCACTATAAATAAAATACCATAGAAATGTTTGATAAGGGTGACAAATATAGGTTTTGCGCAAATACTTGAATTTTTCTTTTAAAAAAAGAGGTTTATAAACTGATCAATCACGATATTTTTGATAAAATTGACCTTACTGAAGTCTGTTCTATCACATTTGACAATTTGTCAACATATAAATCCAAATTCTTGACAGTAGAACTGAAAATTCATAGAGAAAAATTTTTTTCTAATCAGTGGTTTGCTGGCCTAGAGATCAAGGAAAGTTAGAGCAGACCGTACAGAGTTGCCAGCTAGAGGTGCAGTGGCCATAGGTCCACGCGCGCCGAAAGAATCAAACCGCTCTCATTTAGGAAATTTTGAAGATTTCAAACCTCTCCCAATTTATGAATATTTTGTGCGAGCCTGAAAATGTTAGCCAAACTAAATCAACGCAGTGTTTCAACACCGCGCAGCACACCAGCTTTTAATTGGTAAATATTTGTTGAAGAAGTGATTGTTACGATAGGTGTTCAGGTTGGGGATGGTGGGCTTTTCAAGGTAAACGTTGACTATAGCAGCCAGGTTGATGAGGTAATTCCAAGAGCGGTTGCCATAGCTGCTGCAAGGCAACTTTTGAACAATCTAAGATTGTATTAGATTCCTTTGTATTTGATATATTTATATTGTATAATGTATTTCATGTTATTTTTTTTTACAGAGGTGATGTTGCTGGAGCGCTCAAATCGCTGAGCAATCTCGAGAAGTTGTCCCAACTTGGTTTAGATATGAAAAGCAGCACAAGAATCCTTCAGCACTTAGTGCGCAACGTTAGCACCAAAAGAATGTAATTCACGAATTGTTCATATACTCAAAGCTTCCCCGAGTTTGGTACATCTTCGTAATCGAAAGGTGTATAGCAGTCATTCCCCTGAATAAAAACTATTCTCCTTTTCTTTCATGTTTTTATCTCGTATCATCAAATGTTTAATATTCTACTTGTAGATAATCAGCAAAATCAGGCAATGAGTCACAGCGACGATTAGTGGCTTCGGCTGGCGGTTGAACTTCTTAGGTTGCAGGTGGCATTCGAACGGCATTCCAGAAAAGGAACGGACGAAAAACATGAAGACGACGGTTGAGGGTCACGTCGTCAAAGGCACTTTATTCGGCCGTTTGATCTCATTGCCTGTCCGCTTTCCTCATCATTCTCCCGAAAGATTAAGTTCGCATGGTTGACGCTCATACTGCTTGTAACATCAAAATTGTTATTTATACGTGTGTATACATTTTTATATCTTTAGGCTGTTCGTTATAAGGATAAATCTCGTCCTCAAAATCCGTGGTACGTGGTAGGCAAACTAAGCCGAGTCAATGAGCAGTACTCTATCGCCTATCTTTATAGGCGTTTTGTCAGGTGTAGATTTCCATGTTTTAGGGTCTCGGTGATGAAACATAGGTAGTCGCACACTTGACGAAACGACTTTGAAGAAAGCGAACTCGTCGAGACGTCGGCCATCGATTTTGAAGAAGAAATACCAACCTAATGCAAGCTCTGAATGAAAGGGTAAGTCGTGCGACATGTTCCAGCCTTTATTTTTCTTGCTGAGGTAAAGAAAAGCGATCATCCGATTTACAACATATGTTTTTATCAAGGTAATTCTTATCTCTCCTTTACGCCCCCCCCCCCTCCTTCTCCCCAGTTTTCGGATAAATCTGTGCTTTGATGAAAAGAAGTTGGATCTTCTCAATGATACAATTTTTACATTGCCGAAGAAACGACTGATTATAACGATGGCTACAGCTAAAATACTGAGTTTCCCATCAAACGTAATATTTTCGTACTGTCCGCTTTATGCTTTCAAGTCAACATTCGTATAGAAAACGGAGTTTCGGTTTAGATAGTGGAAATCTCTTATGGCATCTTCTTTTTTCATTCAGTAACGGCTCTGAAGAGAGTGAATTTGACAGAACGTTAGCCATCGATTCTTGAAAGAAAAACGTCAATCTCTGAAGGTTGACAACTTTTTCTTTGAAGAAAAAGGGCTAGTTTGAAAAATCTTCCAATTCATGCATCATTCAATGTCGACTGCAGTAAAAATTGTGGTTGCGCAGAAATAATTTGTAGTTTTGAGTGCAGATCCAATAGTTTTGCAGATCCGAGATGCCTTTGAAATGGTGAAGAAGATCGCAAATGAGTAGTTGAAAATGAAGCTCGTAGATACTCTTCGTACTATCGCCGCTGGAAAAGTTCTGCTATGACGCGAATATTGAAGTTTTTCACTTCAAGTCCCACTTCAGAATATGTACGCTCTAATTTTCAACACCATAGAGTCTGACAGGGTCCGTGTAGGGCAGTGCTAAGAAGTAACTGCTATACCCAAAAGTATTGGGCGGTGGTCGAATACAGCACCGTCGGCTCAATAAGTTTTCCGCTTTTTCAGGAGCAAATAATATTAAACTTGTCTTGATCCGTCGATAGGCCGCCACGTGTCATTGCAAGAGCCAAAATATTACATCAAACGAAGTTGATTGAATGACGCATCACTCATCGACTGATCCGCACCCAGCGTTTTACACTTTGAAGCCTGACGTCTAATTTCGTTTTTCATATGAGGCATATGGCGCCTAATATTTTTGCCTATGCTTCGCAGTGAGAAGAATTCGTATCAGCCAACATGGCCCTTCCGGGGTGTAATGGGAAATCAACTCATGCCGGATGTTGTGTTGGTTTGTATATACATATGCAAACCTTTTATTTTTCATGGCTCTTGTAGATCTACAACGAAGTTGGGAGGGCACGTCATACTTCTCTAGTGGTCAAGAGACTTGAAAGCGAAGGTAAACTTGAAGAAGGCAACAAACGTTATTTTGAAATTGCAGGTCGAGATATATGGATCTGTGGAAATAAAGGAGAAGGTAGACATAATTCATCATTTAATTTGGTCACTAAGGTGGGTTTGACTTGAATAGTTCAGGAGGGATTTTTGCTGGAACAAATGAGATTGTCTTTAGCACGTGCTCATTATATAAGGGCTGTTATCAACTCGAACAAGATCAGCGCGAAATTCTTCAATAGTGACATAGAAGAGGTATTTTTCATAGCACCTTGCATAAGCTTTATTTTGATCATAAAGTGTTATGTGCTATGGGTGCGTGTGACGCAGCGGTTAGAGATATCGCGACACACACTGGTCGATGGTTCAAATTCATGACTAAGCCTCATCACGTATATTTTCCTTTTGTAGCTAACTTGTCTCAGTGGATACCAGCACTGATTTCATTGATCAATAGGTTACCACTAGTCATTCTAAAGGCCAGATATCCTCAATCACAACCGATGCTTCATGAAGTCGAACGCATGACACATCTTTCAGAGATTAATCAACTCCAAGAACTTTTCCGTTTTATCCTAATGTGTGATTTAGGAGCAAGATCCGAAGATACTCTTCTATAACTTCATGATTCGAGTACTTGGATGTTTGCAGACCTCAGAGGTCATAGTAATCACCATTCCAATCCCTCTCTCTCCAACGCTTGAGAAGCATTTATTTGTTTTCGTTATGCTTTGATTTTAGGGTATTATTTGACACACTGAAGATTGCGGTAGAAAGTAAAAAATCTCAAATTGTAATCAGTTGGTTTATAAACTGTTTATAGCAACACAGAAGTCAGACAGTGCAAATCTACCGCTTCAAGGACTGTTTAAATTGTTTTCAATGCGGTATGTTATGAAATGTTCTAGCCTCTAATGCGTTTCGACCAGTGTCTACGTTTACTGCGAATTCTTCATATGAAATAAAAACTAATCACAAAAATTCCTAACCATTCAAGTTAATGAAAACACAAAGCGTGCTCTTTTGCTCTTACCTGATTTATAGAGTGGCGCCTGTTTATTATATCTTACAACAGGAAAAAGACGTTAATCAAAGAATGACAATCGCGAGCGCGCAGCGATCAGCTACGGTTTTAACCCCTAACGAACGGCTACAGAAATCGCTGCGCGTGGAGCCAACTGCGCAATTTTCGTTGTTTGATTGAGGTTGTTTTTTCATCGTTTGGCAGAATTTTTAGGAAATCTTGTATTACTTTGATGGAAAAAAATTTTCTTTCCTCGCTCATGTGCTATTGGTTTAGTTATACATGTCTTCTGTAGAAAAACTCTCGCTTACTACGCAGCTGTATTGATTTTGGCATTCAATCAATTGTATTGCATTACACAAAGGGGATCACAAGGAAAATCTTTAATTCTGCTCTTCCCTAGTATTATACAAGACCCAAGAGCCATCATAGGTAATAAAAACTGGAGAACAGATAGTAATTTATCAAAAAATATTACGCATGCTGTATTCGATAGCTGTTCATCGAAAACTCTCACGATAACTAAGTTTGTACCAATCGTTCGTTTGTTTCCAATTATTCAATGTTGACGTAAGTGGGCAAAGGTTCAGTACTTATGGATAGTGGAAGAATTCTGAGCGGTAAGGGACAGCGGTGTTTGAATAAAAGGCTTAGAACACCTGCATTATGCAAACTATTGGGCAGAAATATGTGTCGCCAGAAAAGTATTCCCGCTACTTTTTCCCTAACCGCACTTATATTCAAAAAAGTATTTCTTATTCCTGTTTGAGGTTTTAACAATTATTCCACTGCTTGGACATCGATAATCTGAAGTGTGTGCTTTATTTTACATTATATTGCAGAGGTGAAGTTAAAATTTCGCTACTAATATGTCAAGCGGCGACCAATATTGAAGCCGATCTCATTCGTTAGACGGGAACTTTTCATAGGAGTGTTATTGATCATTCAACATTCCAAATCTCTGGCTACAACTGCGCGTCGCCTTTCTTTTGATTTACGCTTCTACAACGCTGCATCCAGAGGAAAACTTTGTTTCTCACTCGCTTTTCGTCTTCACTTTTTACAACTCGTATAAATCGCTGGAAGCACGAAAAGCATATGAGCGAACAGACAGTTTTCGGTAGCATCGGAGTCTACGTTTCTACCCAAAGTTTTTATCGATGTAGTGAAGAAATTTTCAATTGAATGGCAATATTTAAGCCTGATCGATTCCCCCATTCCGTGAGTTAGCCGGTAAGCAAAGTAGCCGAAAAGGTTCCTAGCTAAGTAAACTGCGAAGGGAAATCACAGCAGCAGGGTTGTTAGTAGGGTAATCCAATAGTGATCTGCCACCATGCGTCAAAACGGCGGAGACTGTTATTTTTTCATTGAAAATTCTTTCACACCTTCGGGAATATCCTTACACGTTATTATGCTTTTCGTGCTTCTAGCGATTTATGCTCGTGGCAAAAATGGGGACAAAAAGCGAGCGAAAAACATTATTATATTTTGGATGACACAGCATTATAAATGGGTTTGAATAGGACGAAATATGTGCCTATATAGCACTGGACCTATCGGCTCAAAACAAGTCATATCCTTACCAGATTATATCGTTTTGCGAGGGTCTGTAAAAAAAGAGGCCGATAGTAGAGGTATAAATGGGTGTTTTGTAAAACCAGTAAGGTGGAGTTGTAGTTAGAGATTTATGATTTCGAACAATAACTAACACTCTTATGAAAAATTTATTGCCCAGCGAATGGGATTGCCTCAAATATATGTCACCGCCTAACATAAGTGCCAAATTTTCTCTCACACTCGAGCATCCTTCGCTGGGCAGAGGTTTTCATTCAGACTTTCAATGACCATTCGATAGCAGAAATCTCAGCAATCTCAGTGGTAGACTTGCTTTCCGAAAGTACGTTTTAATGCGTTGTTACAGCTAGAACAATACTGAGTTTCACACTTGATGCCATGTCGATCGTGTAGTGCAATGCACATGTGGGGTGAGATGCGCAACGAGTATAAAACTCAATATTCTTTTGGCTGTAACGAAGCTCTAAGAAGTCTTTCCCAAAAACTAAGCGTGTTTTGAATTTGCTAAGAATTGCGCTATCGAATGGATGTGAAAGCCTGAGAGAAAAGCCGTATTAGCGAAAATTGGTCAGATGTATAACACAGTTTTATTCATGCTGTTACAGCTCGTGAAAAGAATTTTTCAAAAGACAAGCTTGCCAGTGAAGTTTTCGAGATTGCTGTCGACTAGTTAACCCCTAACGAACGGCTATAAAATCGATGTGCACAGAGCGCATTGCGTGATCTTCGTTCTTATAGTATTTGATAGAACAAGATTCTCCCAACTCCCTCATATGGTTTTGGTCTAGCAATACGTGTCTTCTGTAGAAAAAACACTAGTTTACCATGAAATCATACTAAAATTGCCGTTTTATGAAATGTATTGCACTGTACAAGGAGATTACATGGAAAATTTTCAATTTTGATCTTCCCTAGTTTTGTACAAGAGCCATGAGTCATTATAGTCATTCAAAAATGGAGAGCATTAGGTAATTTATCAAAAATCATTATGCATGCTGTATTCGATAGCTGTCGATCCCTATGACTAATTATATCAATCATTCGTTTATTTCCAAATATTCAAAGTTGACGTAGGTGAGAAGCGATTGAGTACTTATGGACGGATGAAGAATCTCTAGCGGTAAGGGACAACCATGTTTGCATAGAAGGCATAGAACATTGGCATTAGGCAAACTTTTGAGCAGAAATACGTGTCTTTAGAGAAGTATTCCCGCTTTTTTTTCTCTATATGGTTTTGGTAATTGTACGACAGTTTCGATATCGAGAATCTGAATGGTGTGTTTTAATTTTCAAATGGCTTTAACTTTATACTATAAAGTTGAAGTAAAAATTTTGGTACTCAATGTTATATTGGGACCGATTTTTGAGGCCGATCTCAATCGCTGGGTAAAAACTTTTTAGAGAAGTATTTTTAATTATTCGATAGCACAAATCTCTGGCTACAACTCAACGTTGCCATTTTATCATAATACGCTCTTATAACGCTGTAGCAGCCAGAATAAAATTTTGTTCCTCAATCGCTTTTCAGCTTCATTTTTGGTACACGTATAAATCACTGGAAGCACGGAAAGGCATATCAGCGTGTAGACAAAATTCGGTAGCATCAGAGGCTACGTTTCTACCTGAAGTTTTTGTCAATGTGATGAACAAATCCCCTACTGAGTGACAATATTTAAAACGCGATTGGTAGCCTCCGGCTCCCGCCGCAAGTTGACCGAGTTGCCGGAAAGGTTTGTAGCTCAGTGAAATGTAAAGGGAAGCCACAGCAATAAGTTGTTAGTAATGTCACCGCGTATCTCGGTAGTCATCCACCGCTCCATGAGGAAAAGGCGGCAGCCAGTGTTATTTTATTGAGGATTTTTTTTACCACATCTACAAAAACTTCAGGTAGAAACGTAGAGTCCGAACAGAAAATTCCCTACATGCTGACATGCTATTTGTACTTCCAACGATTTATAGTCGTGGTGAAAATGGAACGAAAAGCGAGTGAGAAACAATTTTATTTTGAATGCTACAACATTCTAAAATACGGTTTCAAAAAACCCGTGAAGGAGAGATTTATGCTTTCTAATGATTGCTAACATTTTCATGGAAAATTCTTGTTTAGCGAATGAGATCGGAGCTAAAATACGACGCCGTTTAACATCTAAGAGCCAAATATTTTTGACTCAAGCATCTTTCGTTGGACAGAGGTTTTCAGTCAGACTTACAATGACCATTCGATAGCACAAATCTTAGAGATCTCAATGGCAGGCCTGATATTTGAAAAACACATTTCAACCTTGTTACAGCTGAAAGAATATTGAGTTTCACACTCGCCGCCGCGTCAATCATGAAATGCAATTTACATGTTGCGTGCGGTGTGCGCCGAGTGTAAATCCCTAGATACTTTCATCTGTAATGACGCATCAAGCAGTCCTCCTCGAAATTATGCGTATCCTCGACTTTGTTAAGAATTGCACCACCGAATGGGTGTGAGAACTTGAGAGAAAAGCCGTGTCTAGCGAAAAATACTAAGATGTGCAACACAGTTTTATTCTTGCTGCTACGGCTCGTAAGGGAATTTTTTTCGAAAGTCAAGCACATCCCTGAAATCCTCGAGATTTGAACAGCAGATTGGTTTCTGAACGGCGCCGGTTTCACTCCAATGTTGCAACATACATGCACGTACCGAGGCATACGGGTTGTTTGAACACGGGTTGCAACGCAACAAAGATATTTCCTGGAAAGTTAAGAACACTATTCAATGTGTCAAAATTTGTGTTATCGAAGAATTGCTAAAGTTTTTGAGGAAAAGCTTTGTTCGTCAAAAGATGTATGAGTGTCAACTATTACTTTCTTTTCTTTGTTACAGTGTAATATGCAGTCCTTTCAAGAAATTTAATTACACCTTTCGAATTCAGGAGATATAAGCCATCGAATAACTGCTAAAATGCCTAAAAAGACCGAAAATACGTTTTTCTTAATATGAGTGCTTTTTGGGGAAGTACCGTATCATACGCATTGATAAATCCGCTCTCTTCCTACACTTACCCGAGCTACGTTATAGAATTACCTCCACATAGACCTTTACAGAAAAGTTTAGTTGCAAAAAATGTTCCTTCATGCCACATTTTTGCAAGACAGGCGATACAAATGCACAATAGGGGTTGAAAGTTTGTTTATTTTTTACAAGGATGGTATTATCGTTGAAAATAAAGAATCTTAAAAGAATTAGTCACTTTTGAATCAAAAACCTTTGTAAAAGGTTCATTAGCGATATTTCATTCTTTATGTAAACGATAAGATACCTCTGACTTATAAACTTTACCTATAATTACCAGTAAGCCACCTATGATGCCCGGTCGGCAGGGTGACATTCTAGTAAAATGTGACATTTTTACGACCTTACAGGGTTTTGTGACAGCCTTACAAAAACCAAGCATATCACCAAAATCCTTCAAATCTGGGCTATCTGATGACTAATAAAGCTTTAATGCAACTGAGCAAGTAAAGTAAACTGAGTGTGAAACATAATTTGATCTTCGCTGCTGCAATGTAATAAAAAGTCTTTCCTATGGAACTGAACAGATCGTTAAATTGTAGTGATTTGCGCTTTTGATTAATCATCAAATGTCTAGGGGAAAACTTTTATGCAGCGAGAAAGGCCTTCAAACAATCGTGTATCTTAGCTGGTGCACTCCGTCACTTAGAAATTAAAGGATTCAGCCCATATATAACTGTTGATGACCCCACTGGTATCACTCAATATTTTCACCCTCTGGATCACACCGCCGGTGCTTGCATTCCGAGGTAACATAGCAACCCAAACGGGCTCCGCCACCTAGTCGTGCTCCATTGATTACAATATTCATAGTGTCGTCAGACGACGATATATCTCATCAGTTACATTCACTAATTCACGACTCATTCGCTTAGGCATATCTTCAATAAATCATATGCCTCGATTATGTAAATGCTGTTATTATGTTATTATTATTGTGATAAATATATAATATAGAGTGTCCGATAAAACCCTTATAAAGGATTTGAAATTTGTGGGCTTGTCCGGTGTAAGGCACAAGTTGGCAGCAGATCAATCGATCACACAGTCTAAAGTTCAGCCAGCGGAACCCGAGTGTGCAATTCGCAACTTCAAGGGGAAAAGCAGCCGCAACTCAGAGCTTCAGTGCGCCACAGCACAAAGTTTAGTGCTCCCTCAAGTACAATCCAACCATCTTTTTGCCCGAGACAATTCAGGGAAGCCACTAAACGTCCACCACATCATCGACCGACCTTTTGTGAGATGTAGAAACCTGTGAAATGCGTCATACGTCATCCTTACGCGTACATATGTCCCTTAAAATACGTGTGTACAGAGCAAGCTTATCTAGACTACACGTGAGAAATGACTACATTGACATATTTCATTTTGACATAGGAGGTCCCTTTATGAACTAAGGATGTAGAGTACTTTATCACAGGAGCTCACGTGCGTTTCATAAAAATGGAGTGAAACATCCACACTGATGGACGGTACGAGTCTTTCTATGATTCAGGATTCATCGAATGAAGACTCATGTACAGATAGGTGTGGCGAAAATTAGAAACTAACCAGTGCTTTTACTGATGAATAGGTGAGGTTATTATCAGAATGGTATATTAAATACAATTCCATACAGATTCTTGATCGGCTAATTTCATTATTTTCTAGTGCAACTCAGTCACTACGATGCGTTAATTTTTGAAATCCATAATTTGAGCACATTTGAAAATTGACAAATAAATGAAGCAGAATTTTAGGCCAAAATTAAGCAAGGAATTCAATAAAATTATCGGCGTTGATAAAAAATATCGAATAATTAATAAAAATGACAAAATGGATTTCTTACTGAAATTTTTACTCATCGTGTACTTTGTAAGGCATTCGTGAACGAATAGATTTGAGAAACGGGGATACCACCCTGCGTCCGTATGAAAGAGCATTTATTTACTAGTACTCAAATACAAGCAACCTCGCTTGATTTAGTATTTGCCTCAAACGATGTGGATCGGGTTTTGGGAGGGAT
Source organism: Parelaphostrongylus tenuis (assembly GCA_019055375.1). NCBI lineage: Eukaryota > Metazoa > Nematoda > Chromadorea > Rhabditida > Metastrongylidae > Parelaphostrongylus > Parelaphostrongylus tenuis. The sequence goes on along the minus strand of JAHQIW010007085.1, from coordinate 82,675 downwards.
TTCCAGCACTTAAACGACTCACAGTCAGAAGCTGAGTGATTTCTTTCGCACAGGCTAAAATTTTTGACTTGATACAGTGTCACTGGAAGTGCAGGAGAATTCCTTGGCAAAATTGCACATTGCTCAGAATTCAGCTAAATTAAAACTAAACTGCTATAACAGGAAGTGCTTAATCATCTTTCGTCACCAATCGTAAAGGAGCTCCTCAAGGCCCGCAATTTCAGCAACACTGAAGAGGCTTTATGTTCATCATACGTGAAACAGACAAAACTGAATTTATAACTTTGTTGCTGTAGAATTCTCGCTAACGTATTGAAATGAGTGTGATCTACACTCGCGACTGTTGAAATGGAGGCGCAACTGATATTGGGAGTCACTTTTTACACCTTTCTTATGGATTTCGGATCAGGACTTTTAGTTGACTAGTGGAATTTGGTGGAATGCTGATGTAAACAAAATTCCGAAAATTTATTAGTCAGCTAAAATCACATGCGGAGTCGATTCAGTCTCCTGAGTAATGCTTTTTTATATAAGACAAAGTTAAGGCTTATAGGCGGCCTCCAAGGAGAGTAACTTTATTTCTTCCTTAAGAAAATGGTGACGTTCCACCATAGCAGCATCGTGCATTAATTACAATCGCATTATGATTTTTCGTATAGTTAATGAAGGACTGTTGAAAGCACACTACTTCATAAATATCTCATTTAAAGTGCTTTCAATAAAAGGAATGCTTAGTTTCCTTCTTTGACAGTTGGTCATGTAATTCGTGTTTTACCCCGATAAGGAGCTCTTCTGCGCCTAATATAAAACTCTTATTCATATAGAATGAACAACAAGCCATACATAATAACGTTCTAAATTACCTCCGTTCGTAATTTTTGATGAAGCAGTCTTCTGCAATCGCTTTCATTGCAATGTGACAACAAAAATAAGATCACGATTCAACTTCGGCGCGCATTTTTCGCTCGGCTAGGGTTTTCGAATGTTATCACAGAATTCTAGTTCTTTTTTGCTAACACAAATAACGGTGCATTCAAAATAGTTCGGTCCTTCAGACGGCCTTTTGAAACTCAGCAGGATCGGAAAGAAGACTACGCTTTGCTCTGAGAGTTATATGCTCATAAGAATGCGAGCGTGTAGAAAAAAAAAGATGAATGAAAATTTCAGGAAAGTTTTCAAGTTTTTCTGCAGTGATAAATCGTCTAATGATTGCTAACCTCTTAAACAACTCTGCGTGCAGCGATTTCAACTGTCGCATCGAAGGGGCACGATTTTCGTTATTAAAAAGTTCTTCTCATAAGAATCTCTGTTCGCATGTGTCATAATTATACAACACACTAAGTTTAAGCATCAAGCCAACTACCAAGAATATGACACGCAATCATGTTTTCGCCATCAAAGTGCTTTAGAAAGACTATTGATAATCCAAATCCAGCCTCAGAAGTAACAAGATTTTTGCTATCAAATATTTGCTGGATGCACTCTTGCTGCAAAGTCGGTAGATTTTTTCTTGAGTTGTGGCAGTGGAGCAATAAGCACCAAATTTATCAATTAGAAATAACTAAAACTGAACAGCAGCACTATTCAATGTATACACCATCAGTCTGAACACATTTCTGCCACTTTTTCCTTCGCGCTTTATTGATCCGTCTTCACAGTGTTTTTTTTCACTGTGCAGATCCCAGTATTTCTATAATCGAAATTTTTTCCGTCTTCTTTTTAAACGTCGTAGAAAGCTGATTGAGCACGTTTCTTTGCAAACTCGAAGATAGGCTGACTGGGGCGTTCCATGGGACGTTCGTTATCGACTGCCTGAAAGTGTTGAGAGCGGATATAGCCCGAGTGCACCGCGACGAGCTTCGCAACCACTCTGTCACCTCACATGCACATATTCAGGTGCGAGGAAAGTTCTAGATATTTTGCCTACTTGTCTGTTTCCAAATGCGCTCGAATGATCGATTGTAAAAATGAACGCATCGCGGTAGTTGAGTTGCACAAGATGGGGATGAAAAGGCCGACATTGTTGAAATTGAGTGGTTTCAATCCAGCAAGTGTCTACAGATCCGTGAAACATTTCAAGGAGACCATAGGGATTGAGAGGGAGAGTTTTTCAAATGGTCCTTCAACCACCTCGTCTACTCCGCGAGACATTCAAGAAATCCGCCGCCAAGTTCAACGAAATCCCGTTTGTTCGATGCGCAAAGTAGCTTGGGAAAGCTTGGGATCAGTGAGTAGAGCATCCGAAACATTGTCACAGATAAACTGAAGCTGTGCAGTCACAAGATTGCTCGTGTTCACTTCCGAGTCAAAAAAATGGAACGAAAGGGTTTTTGATGGTTCGTCGAATGATTCGTTTGACAGCAGCTACTCTTTTTTTGTAAGTGCTTAGTGAGCATGAAAAGGAATTCGCGGTCAGATCAGCCCACAATAGAAATAATCAACGTCAAATTCTAAAGAATGATCAGGAGGAGTCCGCATTAGCAAAAACTATAGGCATTGTCATTTTCCGGTTTCAGTGGTTAACTAAGGCTATTTTTGCGCCACCGGAAAACGCCGTTGCTTTAGTCAACAAGCATTTACAAAAAATCATATATCACACTACCCATTTCCTTTTGTTTATCATTATTATGTCATTAGGTCTTCTCATAAGTTTTGGCACTAGAGCAAAAAGCACCACATTTATTGACCAGAGCAAAGAAGATTAACCAGAAGTAATTGAAATTGCTTAACAAAAATCGTATTTCGGTTTGTGTTGTTATGCATTTTTCAAAATATTTTGTTCAATAGATGTAGTGTATATAGCTTTAGCGAAAAATGCCCGCGAAGACGTAATGCAACACTTATATAATATAATAAGAAGGCTTATATGAAAGTCAAGTGCATGCTGGAATTGCCGTTTCTCAAGCTATGAATAATGCTAGAAGTCTGAGAGAAGCTTTGCAAAAAGACCTGTAGAAATTCTTGTTCTTACGATCAGCAATTGATCGAAATCTCTGGTTAAGATTATATATATTAAGCCGATAAAAAAGACACGCACTGTCCCATTCAAATATAGAGATTCTTTAAGAAAAAAGTACACTTCTATATTGCGGTCCCTCCTTCGAATCTCCACAGTTTCAGAAATCAATGCATTCTCTACTGGAATGAATAAGAAGGTCTTTCTTTTCACCACGTCTGAGAGAAAGTTTTGGAGCACTTGTAAAATTAAGAATTTACTCATGATCAAATAAAATCACCAATAACTATTCTTCGAAATAAACCATCGCTTTCTAAGATTTCCTGCCGTCGGTCCACAAAGTTTCCGATCTGGTCGATACCATTCCTTTCACCTTCAAATCGAAGAACTCTTGACATACTTCTTCAAGTCCATCGAAATATGGTATTTCCATGATTTTCATGGAAGTCATCTCATGCTCATTGAAGCGCTCCGAAACTTTTTTCTTGACCGTAGTAACGAGATTTTAATAAAAATTTCTGACCTTTGCTTATGATCTTGATATTATTCGTTTCGAGAGTTTTCTTGAGACCACAGCACAATTCAATATGCCAGAAAATCATTCTTGAGCCGCACATGTCACACTGAACTATGTGGTGAATGAAGAGAAGGTTTACTAAAAACCTTCCACTAATAAGTATGCTGTCCTTGTCTCAGGCCAGTGATCTGTATATCCACTTTTACGTAACAAGACCTCTTGAACGCTTCAGCGATGTGATGCTGCCTTATAATAGCCTATGGCGGAAGTGGTAAAGAGTCATTGGAAAAGCTATATTTTTGTGCTCCAGTTGAGTCAGCAGTGGGCTACACTTTTCATGAAGAACGGAACTATCCTTGCTCTACGAGTACAGGTCAAATCATTTATGTTTCGATGCCTTCAAACGTTTTCAGTAGTCAATATTTGTTGGTACCAGAAACAGATGGTATCTGACAAATTTATGAGGTTCACAACTCAATTTGTGTGGCAGCAGAACTTTTACTTCATCACCTTTCCATCTTATCTAGTGCTCTTGTCTTGTGGACAGCATAATTCCTAGAAGCAGATTTAAGAAGAGCAGATTACAGAGCGCACATATATGGCATATATGTCGGACTACAGTTACAGTAGCTGAGAGTGCGCGACGTAATTTACTGAGCTGCGATTCAACCTAATTAAGACGTGATCTCGCATGAACTGCGTCAAGTAAATTGTGACTTCTAACTCTTATGCTCTTAGAGTAGAAAGGGCGATGTGCAAAAAGGGGGTCAGTAGTGTAACGGACAGAGCATGCATTCCCGGAAAGAGTGAGGTGCGAGTTTTAGTCCCGCCTGACGCGAAAGTTCTGCACATCACTCTACATCAACGGGTATTTATTTAAAACATCATAACACCGCTAGAAGAGGTCCAATAAAAAGTATTTCGTTTGAGCTTCTAACTTTAGTAAAATTAATGGTGATTTTAGCAACTCAAGGAGCTTTCTCCATGCGTTTCATCACAACTCGGGCACTGAAGTACAATTCCGAGTGGTTACTTCCACGAAATTCTGAGATCGGCATGAGAGTAAGAAAGTGTCGGAGGTTGTTGAAATTTTATTTTGATCCATAACATGGCGGCGTTGTCGCTGTAGCATCTTTCTTCATCGAAACTGATAGGGAAACTTCAATATGCCTGATAATCATTATTTGAGATTGTGTATCGGGCTCTATAAGTCAGCCCTCATTGACAGACCACTGACATGCGTGGCTCAAATAATGATTATCAGGCATATTGAAATTTGAGCTGTGGTCTTAAGAAAACACTCGAAATGAAAGATATGTTATATTAAATATACTAGCCACGAGCAATCGAGTGTACAAAACTCTGTGTTTAGTGAGTTCTTCACTGAACATAGAGTGTAAAACGTACGTCGTTGCTAACTCTTATTGTGGGGACTGGAGCACCCACAGAGATTAGCAAAAGACGAGAAAGGGTAACTGCCCGACCGACGAGATCGCAAGATCGAAACACGTGTATCGGGCTCTATAAGTCAGCCCTCATTGACAGACCACTGACATGCGTGGCTCAAATAATGGTTATCAGGCATATTGAAATTTGAGCTGTGGTCTTAAGAAAACACTCGAAATGGAAAAAAAATAATAGGGAAACATTGCCCCGTGCATATCACAAAGTAATTTCTTCAACTGGCTTCTTTCAGTGCTATTTCTAACATTTATTTTCCTATACCAATACAGGTCTGTGATCTTGCAATTGCTTTGAGTGTGTCACACCAAGATCAAACAATTTCTTTCCCCTCTCCAACAACGCCTTTGCGGTATTTAAGTGCGGGCTGGTCATTTTCCCTGCTTAAGGAAATTTTGGCTTGAGTTTTCAGTTACTCGGCAGACATTTAATATGGGACGAGATCTCTCAACCCGTCACATACTCCTAGAAAAAGCATAGTATATTGGGAAATTTAAAAACGGCCTTTATTTCCATTTCCTTGCCTCAATTCAAAGCTCATTCACTCCCGTTGGCCTTCTTCGCGATGTTTATAGCCATCTGCAAAGGGATCTAAAGACCAACACAACAACAAAATGCTCATTTTTTCATATTATAGCTTTATTTCGAGTGTCCTATTAAGACTACGCTGAAATTGCAATAGATCTTTTCATTATTATTTGAGCCATCATGTCATGTGGTCTTGTAAATGGGCACTTGTACGGCCCGATACACGTGCTTCGACCTTACAATCTCGTCAGTCGGGCAGAACCCGTCGTCTTTCAATCATTTTTAGCCAATAATCTATGGGTGATCCAGTCCCCACACTAAGAGTATCGAAGACGAGGGCTTTACACTGCAAGTCAAGTGAAAATATCACCAAACCTACAGTGTTGTACGCTCGACTGCACCTTGGCTGGTATTTTTATCATAATATACCTTGACAAGAGCCCATTTACCAGACCACATGACATATTGGCTCAAATAATATCGAAGAGCTCATTTTCATTTTTTTTTGCACAGATGTATATTATTCAGTTTTTCGACAACATAGCTTGAATGATATACTCGAGCAATCTATATTTTTGTTTCTAACAGACAGACATGAGAGTTGTAACTGCGAATGTCATAGAACCATGAGAAGCTCTAAGGCATTCATTCCAAAGAAATAGTACACAACTTTTAGAACGAAATCAATTGACAAAATTTCGCTCCCTGTTTCAACGAGCGCACATAACTTTCCTATTCAGAAGACTTTGTGTGTATATTACAGATGAGAAAAATACAGAAAACAAATATAAAGCTATTTGCTATATCTGCTCAACTTTTCAATGAAATGAAGTGATTGAAATAGGAAAATACTTGCAGTTACGGGAGACATGATGAAATACCACACTGCATCGTCGTCGGCAGCACGGTATCTGCTCTATGCGGTGACATGGCGATGAATTGGGCCTTAAACACGAACATGAATATCGGTGCTGTGCCCAACTCAGCCAGATCAATTACAGGAACTCTAACGGCTAGGAAAGTTTTCTATTCTTTCCCAGCAAATCTTGATTCTGTGGAAAAATCTTTGTAGACTACGAATTTCGTCATGGCAACTGGTCAAGAAAGATGTGGCAAGGTGCCGCGAACAGAGCGTTTCGAATATTGGCATCAGGTCCATTTGGATTAAACTTCAATACGGCAGTCGCGACCGTGCCTAAGGCGCGAACTTAACTGTGGCTCATTTGTGATAAACTATCATTTTTCGACTTTCTCTATTCCAACATTACAGAGTGGTATAGAGTAATAAGTTAGAGAGTAGTTAGTGTAAATGTTAATCGTTCTTTATTATTGTAAAATGGGTCTCCATAGTTCCTGTTCCAAGTGAGAGAGGCAGTGGCCATGAGGTTAGTAATCTTTGGCGTGTCGTTGATTTCCCACCTCCCAGCACATTCCAGCACATCAGTAACAAACTCCCGACGAAACGTCTCGACTTGGCTGTCCTTGAGTTGTGATCACATGTGCTCAACCAGTATTCTAGGGAGTTTGTGGAGAACGTAAGTCCTCAGTCAAGCGATGAAGGAGAGGGGATGAATTGATTGGTTGACTCTTAACGCAGTGAAAAACTGCGATACGAATCAAATTAAGTGATAAAGAAAAGAGCTAGTTATTTATGAAGCCTCAAATTAATGATCTCGCATAGGGCGTAAGATCGAAATTGCGATAATCAATTAGCGAAAGAAATTTAGATAATTAATTCTATTGAAATTACGTTGCTCCATTAGTTTGTTACTAGATCATCAAACATCAAATTTATCAACCACTTGTACTTGAGGTTGCATGATTTTGGTATCGTTTAATTGCGCATTTTCTTGTGAACATGTTGGTTACAACATCTTGTCTATATTCGGTTTAAGATGGAGCTGCTGTAGGAACAAATTCGACTGCTTCTCATGCACAAATGGTACGTAGGGGAAAATGCTTGTAAAACGTCGCGCAAGATTAATGGAGCTTCCTGAAGATGGCCCCTGGTGCGACTGTTTCTCCAGATTCTTTTCTGCAGCTCTGAACTTCGCGAATCACTTCCTACTCGTCTTTTCTGCAGCCGTATCATTGAACCAAGCCTCATTAATCATGAGCCTCTCCAATAGTACTTTTCCCTTAGCGCCATTCGTGTATGAGGAGGAAGCGAATTTGTTTCCTAGACAGTTTCTTTATAAATGAAGTAGAAGCATAATGTATACCACACGTTTGCACGAAATTTCACAATTGGGCTATATTAAAATTATGCAATTCTAATCAATTCTAGATAATAAAGTTGATTAATGCTCTAGTGTCAAAATTTATGGAACAAACTGAAGAATTGTGTGTGCCGCACTCATTAGCCGATTGAGATATTTTCAGTTAAAAACGCTCAAAAAATTTTTCATCTTTGAATAAAAACCACGTCTCGCTGAATTATTCAAATTAGTGACAATTTCACCACTTGTTCATCGATAAATGGTTATTTTTGACGACGCAAAGCTGATGTTGGGAAAAAAATCCTTTTGAACTTTCTTCTTCCGCCTTTTCAAGCTTCCTTTTTATTAAGCTTTGTCGTAGTCTTTGGTTATTGTAAGGAATTGAACCAACTCTCGAAGGTATCCACACTTTGAGTGCTATTATCACAAATAAGTCTGTTTCTCACTAAGATGTTCTCCATATTAACTAATGAAAATGTATAATGGATTGCGGAATGGCACATGAAGAAGCCTTTGAAGCTTGGTATAAGAGCTGTGGTGATCGAAGGAATTGACTGCCAGCCCTAGGACACTTCCCCATCATTTTTCTCGCATTCAATGGCTACCCGCTTTCAATAGTTACCCATAAGAGTGGTATGTTTGAAACACGGTGACGTCTGCAACTCCCAGATCTCAGTCGTGAAATGATATTCCTAAATAATTTCAGACACTGACACGAAAACAACCGCATTAATTCAGTCCTCTTCACTGACTTGTTCGTTCAACTGCCTAGTGGTTTTTTCATTGCGCGGATGGGCCTTCTGGGCTCAGCTGTGACCATACGTTAATTTTAAAAGATGTTATATTGTCGGTCTAAACTAGGATATATTATTAGAACGCCCTGTGAGTACGTATGCAGTGCTAACGCACTGAAGTACCATTTTAATTAAGACTATCTTTTTCAAAATAATTGGAGGAATTTAGAAAAATATTGTCGGTGCTAACATGGTAATACAAGAAAACATATACTCTAATAGCATCAAGACGTGCAGTACTATATCTGTTTCACTTGTCATTTCATTGACTTTCTAGTGATTCAATAGGACACCAGTAAAACTTTCATACTTCCTTCTCTCGTGCAAGTGTAGGGCATTGAAACCTCTTCCCTCTGGAGATTCTTTGAGCATCATTTGTTTGTCGTACACCTTTTGTTAACATGTCGGCTATTCAGGCTGATGGCCTTCTTGCGGTATGCTCGATATTCTAAGAGTTCCACTTGGCAGCGACTGTCGTCCATCAGTTTCTGTCAGAACACATTACGTGTATAGCCCATTTTATCTTTTCAAAAACTTGACATGTTATCCAGCGTCCTTTGATCTTAAAAGTTGAGTTCGGATTCCTTCTCTTGAATGCAAAATATGACGTTGGCATCAAATCGAAAAGTTATTATGAAGATTAATTTAGCTCCAAAGTTGAGCAAGAAGAAGCGAGCGGCTTAGGGAGCATAAGAATATCGAGTGACTTTTCGACATTGTAGTGAAGAGAACAAGAAATTCGACTCTGTGCTCACTTTTGCGACTCAGCGGTAATATCTGCTTCAAAATATGCATCAGAAACTTGATCGCTAGTTAAGCAGGAAGCATTGGGTGTTATCCGACCAAACCTGTTAGAGGTTGGTGGCTAATAGCTAACATAGAGATGTTGAAGAATGAGTGGTAGGGCAAATGTGCCTCGGTGGTGTAGTTTTAGAGCACGCTCCCCGGATAGGATGAAACGCGGGTTCGATTCCCGCCTGAGGCCCTGTTTTTGCTCACCACTCAATTCTCTAAGTTATATAAGTAACGTCATAACACTGCGAAATAAGCAGTAGAAATACTATAATTTTGAAAGAAAAACATTTGTGTTCCACACATGCTTTCCTCACGCTAGACAATGCTTTTTTCTTAGATCATTGTAATCATTCGATAGCGCTAGTTTCAAAATTTCAAATCAGTGCTTGTTTTCTAGGAAGACCGTTTCTCTGCAGTGCAGCAGAAAAAATAACGGTAATCAACATACGCGAGAATGTGTTTTTTGGCTAATCTTTGGGTGACGTAGTAGGGAGGCCGCGATTCTGAATACTGTCATCGGTTGGTTCTTCGGTAGGTCGCATGTGAAGTGCGATTTTCGTTATTCAACTAGAAAGTGTTACTATGCTTCAAAAGAAACTCTAGATCAAACGTATGGTTCTGTTACTAGAAAATTCTATTTGCGCATTCTTCATGTGCTTTTCGCGCTTTCAGCTAGGGTAACAATTGAATTGCGCGGCCCGATATAAAACATAATTTTTCTTTCTGAAAAACCGCTACATAGCGCGGTAGCTAGAGATTCAAGCTTGCAAATGATTACTAGCACTCTTGTGAGAATTTCTGCCCAAGGAAAAGGATTGGTTGTTAATTTTGTACCAGCAAACGGAAAAGAACCAACCTTACTACACAAGTTTCAATAAAGCTGCTGCAATGTTGAAGAGACAAATTAATTACTCAGAGCATCAAACATGTTCTTTATTGCTTTTCCGGGCGCATTAAAAACTCCTTAGAAAAACTGCGCAACTTTTAGAGTTTTCAGTTTCTAAGCTATCTACTGACTGCTAATATTCCGCTGAAAATCCAAGCTTATGAGATAGCGGTGCACGCAAAGAACCCAGAAAGCGGAAGGTAATCTTTGTACATCCTTACGGCGATGCAATAAAATGGACCTACACTCAGTAGTTAGGTATACGACCAAAATAGCCGTTTCTTAAGCTATCAATTTGTTGCTGAAACATTAAATAACTTTGTCTGGTAGAAAAGCCAAGCAAACACGAGTGCATAAATACATTATACACCACAAGAAAAGCATAAAATTCATTTTGTTGCTACAGCTTATTGATAAGATGTTTTCAAAACTCAAAATAGAACCGTAATTTTCTCTTTTGTCGGATGACTATTGAAAGTCTTATGAGAAATCTGTGCTCTTCAAGAAGACCACGTAAGGCTCGTGCTTTCATAGTCCAGAAGATTAACTACTTCCCACCGACGGTTTAGCTAATGATAGCAAACTCGTTGCGTTCTACAGTGAATTAGAGAAAGAAATTTGAGCAAAAGCTATTTCGGTACTTGGATAGCTCGTCCTTACTGGCAGTGAAAGCCTCAGCAAAATTTCCAATCTTTTATCTCCGAGCCATTATTATTCATGGTGGTGTTCAGTTTTTTTATTATTTATCTTGGTATCTTAATAGTTATTATTCATGGTGGTATCTTTCGCATCATTATTATTCATGGTGGTATTCTGTTTGCAGTATGATAACTTGCACGGGGCCTGTTTCGTAATTGTGAACTCGATGCTTTCTGCGGATGCAGATGTTTCACGTTATAGTCACAAGTACGTTCGCCCATCGCTTTACTCCTTTTTTCAAAAGAAAAACGCAACTTTTCAAAATACTCAAATATGTTTGTTGCACATTACCTTCCTCAACTTACTGTAGACCGCGTCAGTACGCTTTCTTCGTTGTACACAAAGATGGATAGCTGATAATGTTGAATTATTCTTATACAAAACTTGAGAACTTGGAAGAGAACGAGGTGCTATAGGGTTGCGGCGATTTGATTTTACATGAAGTGGCCACATGCGAGCCTAGTAATAGCGTAGCAGTCAGTGCCTGAAGGAATGCATAATGATCTCGTTGCAATTCAGGAGAAGTCTTCATGCTCTGCCGTGGAAGAGCATTTTGTCCATACTTAATGACGCCGCGTGCAATCCAAAATTTGATTGCTTCCTATCTATTGTTTCAACGTTTGTAGTAGTAGACGGAAGCATCACTATATGGGGGTATTGAAACTGGAACTGCTAGTTCAGACAATGTGGCGACTCAAGTCTCCAAGTCTCATAGCCGAAGCATTCCTTAGCTCTCCACAAAGTGTAGCCGGCAGCTGTAGATCAGTGGGGAATCAACCACCTTGAGACTAGTTTCATAACATGACGAAGGCGACCAATCAAATAAAACGCATTTCTTCTCTCCTAAATCAACTTGGGTAAAGAGTGCAAGCATTTCCGATTAGTATGTACAAGGCGCTGGTGTCCAACAAAGACAGACCCATCCATCTTCCTTAGATGAACTGACAAGACACTTAGAAGAAGTTCATTCATGAGTAGTACACAAGTCAGCAGATTCTCTATTTGCTGTAACAAAAACGTGCACGTAGGTGGGCAACTGAATGATCGTGTTTACAAGAACACGTTTTATCACAGTTTGGGTGGTGACAATTGGAAACCATGCTGCCTCTTAGCGCCTACTCAGTAATGCTAGCTTCTTCTGTAAAGCAATCCGAGGTGTTAACAGCAGTATTTATTGAGTATCAGAGATGCAGTACAATGATACAGTGCAGTAATACAGCACTAACAATACAATAATGGTACAGTGCCTAACGTTTCGTTAAGACTGCCATTTTCAGAGCCTGGAAAGGTCAAAAGATTCGCAAACCATCCATTTGAGAAACTTTGTAATCTCAATAGAAAACGTATGAAACGAGTTTTGGATCGCATAGTGACAATTTCCATCTAATAACACTCACCGTTTAGATGCTTTAACTCTTCACTTACTCATTAAAGGTTAACCTCATGGAGTTAGTTCATAGGTAAGTCAGTGCCTGACTCAGGCCATCGAGATTAGCCTAAGGTATGGTGTCACACGTTCTTACGAGGCACACCTCTTTGCAGTTCACCTGTGAGCCTTTGCTATGTATCCAAAAGGTTTACAACGTCTCACGAACGGATGTTTTTAATTCCTGTGCGAGGACCGTAAATTTGAAGTTAAAACAAGCTCTCTTATGCTTTTATTCTCTATGCGTGTCTAGTGTGGTTCTTGGGTCGAGTTATGTTTTCCAGCGAGGTGCTCTTCTATGCGGATGCAGAGTGGTCTACCCGCTATGCCAATTTATAATTCGCCGAATGTATCGCAAGGGATTAAGTAAACTGTACTCGATATCATGCAATCGCGATCTCTACCGCACAAGAAGTTTGGCAGTCTTTTGTTTGACAGATGCGGTCATACAGTCGGTTTGCGGCCTAATTAGCGCTTTACTGTATTTGAGAGCATCTCAACTACTGTTAGCGATTTATCCAAACATGCTCCTATAAGGCAGCGTTCAGTAGCTGCACTTACTTCGTAAGAAAAAAAGCAGGATAAATGGAGCCTTATTCTTGCCGACTTTCTGTTTAGGGGCTCCGAATTCCTTCTAAATCAAGCCTGAGGAAGTCCCACCTATCGCATCCATTAGAGATGGCTATTTACCGCGCCACACCTAGGGGTCCGACCTTATGTTCTTTCTGTGCACACATTGATAGCTGTTCGAAATATGCTTTTCATAAGTGCGCGTTTTGTATGTGACGGATGAGAAGACAGGTAGTGAACTGAGATGTTTTCGTTGCTTGGTTTCGAGTAGCCTTTTGTGTTCTAAGAATTCTCGTATAGATTGGTTTGAACTTTCAAAAATGACAGCCAGTTTGGCTTAAGGTTCTTACGGATGAACTATACGTGCTCTGATTGACTATTCAACAGCTCGCAACATTTGTCCATCATCTCTTGCGATGAGCAGACGACAAAGCAATCACTATATACCTACAGTAGAGTGAAAAACTGCTTTAGATTATTGGGCCTCCACTTTAGACATAAAGGCAATATGCCTTGCAATCATTTTTGAGCCACGCATGTCAGTGGTCTGTCAAACAGTGTTTCGATCTTACGATCTCGTCAGTCGGGCAAACATAGAGTGTGAAGCGTTCGTCGTCGCTAACTCTTAGTGTGGGAACTGGAGCACCCACAGAGATTAGCAAAAGGCGAGAAAGGGTAACTGCCCGACTGACGAGATCGCAAGATCGAAACACGTGTATCGGGCTCTATAATTCAGCACTGCTTGACAGACCACTGACATGTGTGGCTCAAAAATGATTGCAAGGCATATTGAATTTTGAGCTGTGGTCATAAGAAAACACTCGAAACGAATGTTGTGATATAAAGGCAATAGTTGGACAAGGTGCCAGCTGGTGTCCCTCTGCCAACCTTCTCATTTGCGCGAAGTACCTTTGCGGGCCATCTGACGATTGAGCAGTTAAAAACTCTAAAAAGAGCCATGAAATGCCGAATGTGGAAGTCATACATGTTTGTGGTTGTTTTAGACTCCTTTAGAAGCTCGCAGATGGTTTGGATTGCGGTGTGAAAGTGCAAGAATAATGCTGTGTTGATACTGTTCTTCGATTAGCAATCAAACCATAGGAGCACGGATCTCCTACAATCTGGAAGCGACTATTCATCTTCTGAGATTTTGAAAAAGCCGTAACAAGAAAGAAAATCACGGCGCCGCTGGTGTTTTCGATTTGTCATTAACGAAACGGACAAGACACAATTCATTGCGTTCCAAGTCAACGAATTTTTGCAGACGTAGCGTATATGAATGGTATCTCCAGCTTCATACATTCTCTCGATCAGCGTATTAATTCGACTGACGCATTGAAAAGGAAACTCATTCCAAGATATTTTTCGCATTGCTTCAAATGTAGACGTCAGAAAACAATCTTTTGGAAATCGATGCGCTCAGATTGAATTGAGCGATAGTTGTTGTTTGATTGAAGTTTTTTCCCGTTTTGCCGATATCTTCAGAGTTCTTATATTGCTTTGATAGATCATATGCTTTCGGTTCAAATATATTTTCCTATACAGAGAAAAATGCTGGTTTGCTAAGCAATCTTACTGATTTTGGCAGTCAACCGACTATATTGAATTTTACCAAGAATAAAGAAGTAGAAGACAACGAGTAATTTGTCAAGATTGTATACGATACCACTTATCAATACTTTACTATAGCTAAGTTTAAACCAATTATTCGCTTGCTCACAATTATTCAAAGCTCACGCATGTGAGAAAAATGACGATAACTTGTAGACAGCGGAATTCTGAGAGTAAAGGGACAAATGTGTCTAAGTAAAAGACTTGAAACATGGGCATTATGCAAACTATTGGTCAGAAATATGTTTCTCCACCAATGAGAGGAACTGAAAAACAACGCCTCACCACAGAGCATCGTTTCCAAAAAAATAGCTGATACTTTCAGCTTGGTAAGACACATTGAAGAAACGATCCCTTTCGCTGCACAAATGCTTTTCATAGGAGTGGTAGTAATCAGTGGAAAGCTTAAATCCCTGGCTAATGCGATACGTATCCATTTCCAAAGAAGTCTTTTTTACAACGTTTCAGCGAAAGGAAGATTTGTGTTTCACAAGTGTTTATTCCTCGCAGGACGGAGCACTTGCTTAAGACTATTAGTAATCATTCGCTAGCGCAGAATTGAAGGAACCCCTTTCTATGCTTATTATCTGGAATGACAGTTTCTCTGCAGTGTATCTTCGAAAATTAGAGTGATTCACATACGCGAGCACGTATATTTTGGTCAATCATTAGAAGTTACTTCCGCTCTAAAAGAAGCTTCAGATCAAACGCATTATAGTGATGCTACAACATTTCTTCTACACATCCAAATGTGTTTCGCGCTTCTAACGAACTAGCAATAAAATTGTGCGCCGATGTGAAATATAATATTATTTTGAATAATACAGCGCTGTGAAAGGACTTTTCAAAAACGACCAGGTAATGCAGTAACCAGAGATCCAAGCTTTCGAATAATCTTTAACACTTTCGTGAAAAGTTATTGACCAGCGAGAGGGATCGTTTCTTCGTTTTGCACTACCAAACGGAAAAGTCTCCAATGACCAGTTCTAATGCATTTCCTTACTCTGTTTCTCATCCTGGTGGATTTCTGAGTCCACCTTGTTAAATTATGTGTCTTTCGGCAATTTTTTTTTAGAAATTCTTTTTTTTGGCTATCAGCCATCATCTCTGTCAGGAGCGTGAGATTCGTAGACGTGACATGCTGTTAAACCTTAATGGAAACGCTCGATATAAAGGAATACGATCCCAGTTTCATATAAACTTGTCGCTGAGAACATTTAGCACGCAGAATTCTTCTTCACTTTGTAAAATATCTTTGCTTTTGTCAATCAGTTTTGTCTTTTACACATATTCTAGTGAAAGTGCATTATTAATGGTCACAATTTCCCAATCGCGAATTTTGCTTCCTTGTACGAGTGTTTTAATTTTATGCCGCAGCAACACAAATGCGATGGTGGGAACCCAATCTGACCTGTGTCATCTGAGATGGTGACACATGCAGTGAATTTTCTTTGAGGAGATTGCCTCCACGTACCCTTCTCTCATTCAACAATTCAAACATATTTCTTCCCATTGCCTGATTGTCCATTTTTGATAAGTGTAATCTGTGACTGAATCCTTTTCAAAGATTTTTTGCCTCAAATACATAACCTTACGAGCATTAAACTCCTAGAAAAGTCAAAAAGGTGCGCAGTATTTTGCGACACTGACTTCAGTGAAATCTAAATGGCGGGTTCCAATAGATAGTTATTTTGTGAATAATCTCGCGCAAAAACTGGGAATCACCTCTAAGTCAAGTGAGCCTCATTTGCCATATTTCTAGAAGTTGGAGGTTGGAACAAGCATGGCAATACTTCTGACCGGTTCCCTTGTGATATCGGCGCTGACGATCACTACCGTGTTGGGATGTGGAGTGATGCCGCCAGGTCAAGGTGATATTTTAAATTTGTCGTGGTGGCTTAATAATTGCAAATCAGAATATAAAAAGGTGGGTTTCATTGTGTCGAATATATTCAAAGCTTAAACACTACCTAGAGCTAAATAATCCGAACCTTATGATGAAAGTTATGAGAGTTCAATATTCAACTACAAAAAGGAAGGATTCAAAGCATCAATTGGCCGAATAGCGTGGATTTTAGTACACGCTGTTGAAGCAACGAAATTTCATTGCAGCGACCAGCAGAAACTTCACAGTCGCGGGCTTCAGCTTGACTGTTTCCATGGCTTACAGTGATATGGTCGACGTTCGTACACAAGTTCCTGGAATTGCAACAAGCAGTGATGCAGCGCAGACCTTTGTATTACGTCTGGTGATGCAGACTGTGAGCTTTCCTTTACTTTTTTGGGTACTTCGAAAGGCGATCATAGTGACCTGTAAATTTGTGACAAATTGTCATTTTCGCAAAACAACATACCTTCCGAAGCCTTAACTTTGTTAAAACACTCTCAAATTGATTTTACGAAGTAGTGAGAATTTTGATTCACAGGTGTTTGATGTTCTCGAACGGCAAGGCCGTAGTGCAGGTCTTCCTGATGCTTTGATTGCTGCCATTTTGGGTCAACTTACTGTTCAAATCAGCTACGAAGCACTGGAATGCAAGAAGGCAACCGTTAATCACACAGATCCAACAAGGCCTTGTGAGTTTCAACAACTAGCGAGGCTTAACACAACACACTTACAGTTCATATTTTCATTTAAGATAATTAAATAGTCGAATCTTTTTCGTCATATTATATTTTTACACATAATGAATCCAATAAGCGAGCCCAAATGAAACATTAATTAGCTCTAAACCATTCACCGAGAATATGAAACTGAGCGAATAAATACAGAAATAGGAAGGAAACACTTCATTGTTTGTCACATGATATTTAATGTTTGTTATATGAATATTTCTTCAGTAACAATTGCAAAAATTCATTTTATAAGTTTTCTATCGCAACTTTATGAATTCCCTTAGATCTACCTGAGTGAATACTTGAGAGACCTTTCTTCACAGATATTACAAGCTCCAGGTTATTTTCCATATTTCTGTTCTGCGATCGTGGTATTTGGTGGTGATGTGCTCCGAACACAACGACGTCGATGAGGCGTGGTGCATAATCCTGAAGTGATTTGACCGGCGAATACATTAACTACAACAACAAACCCCCGTCCTTTCGGTCGCCTTCCAAGAACATAGAAACATTTGCTCTACCTTCTCTATAAGTCCACTCCACACTCATCTCGTCCCTTTGTCACTTGTCCCACTTATGGTACCGACCCGAGCATGAGTCGCCATCGATATATATATACAAATATCGCAGACTTATTCTGTTTAGCAGACTCTACGTTGATAAATGTAGTTGTAGTAACAGTAGTAAAAATAGTGCTTCGGGTGCGGACACCTCGGCAACTTAGCCTTCCTTAAGACCTGGACATGCTTTATACTGAATTTGAGTGATTTGGAGAATCATCGATGTCTTTATGTACTACCTAGGATAGGTAAAAGGTTTAATCAAGGAATCACGCTATGTCTCTTCAAGTAGTAGTGCTCATTCGTCCCTTCAGTTGTTTTTGGACTTTGAGCGTTTATCCAAAATGCTTCGAGATTTTGCGCTCTAACTTCATTGAAACTTGTGCGAGAATCGTGACAGTAACTTTTTAAAATCATTACCGATGCGTTTTTCCGCTCTATTTGTTTTGTCTACTTCCTCACTTTGGATTTACTATCTAGACGCTCTTCTATACTAACACAGAGTAGTTTACTCTTTTGGCAATGTATTTATCTCTGCTTGTTTTACATGATAGGAGATAAATCGTGTCTGAACTCCTACAAATCGCTCTCTCCATTAAAGTAGATTGTAGAATTTGGCGATTACGGGTTGAATTGCAGTGAAGCGTTTGAGATGGGACAACTACTGCTACAACTTTGAGGATCTTCTCCTTTCAGGCTCCTTTTAATAGCTTTATTCATTAGAAGGCAGCATAGAAGAGTTCTTATTCCGATGAAAGATAAAGCACTCGTGGGGACGCAGACAGTACGCAAATGTCGCTCTCTGCGAGTGCCGCGCAAGCGACGGCGCGTCACTGCTTTTCTATCAGCGCTGTTCCTCAGAGGATTAAGGATATCAGCAGCATAAATAGAAATGGTATGGTACAGTACTGCTAGGATCTCAAGAAGACGGAGTTGCCATAACGTCGGCTCCCTAAGCAGCTTGTGAAGGTGTGCAATATCCACATCAAACGATTGTTCCAATGATTATTTCTCTCATACTAAATACAAATCATGACCGCGCATGACGTACATCACTAGTCCAGCACTTTTTCTTTCACAAAAATCAAAGTCTCATATGAGCTTTGAGAAAAACATGCATATTGCAGTCGCCAAATCTAAGAAAGTCAACCGCAATAAGATTGAGTCATGAAGGTGTGCCTATTACCGTCCTTTGCAACTTATTTCCTATGAAAAAATTAATCTGAACAAGTCTCCAGCCGAAATATTAGGACTCCGGATAAGACTGGGAAACGGAAAGCATTGGTGGTCATCTTCTCAATTTATTTTCCTTACAGCTGTATAAAAGGTTCGGAGAAATTTTTGAGTTTTGTTTGATGCTCAAATCAAAGATAAAGGCATCAATAACCAGTCTCAAAACTATATACCACCACTGTTCACGATTTTCTGCTATTTTTCTGTGACTTTCCGGATGTGTTCAAACTACTATTTCGGTTCTTTCGAATCAAAAAACTCTTTACATGCCTCTTCAACTTAATTAGATGATTCATCGATGGCCATTGAAATAATGTTGCATTGACAGAAAAAAGTCATGATCGGATGGAGCAACGCCTGGAGAGTACGCGGGATACAGAAACACCTCAAAGTTATCAAGCTTACCAAACATGACACTGATTTTCCTGACTGTATGAGGTATAAAGAGGCACGTCTTCGAAATCAGAATTGCCCTCTTAATCGCTAAAGCCATCTGTTCACAGTAAATTTTGTCGCCGCACTAGTACCTCTACCCTCATTGACCTATTGGTCAACGTGCGGATCAACACAGGGGAATTATAATGTTAAATAGGCATTTCGAAGCAGAAGTCAACAGACTAGGTGACTATGTACAAAAATACTAATAAAAACGGCATAAAGATGTCAAAAAATGAAAGTGTTCGAAATTTCCCAAAATTTTTGCTCAACTTAATATATCAAAGCAAAGACTATATAGATCCCATTTCCGATATTTCGATCATGGGGAATGATAAAGATACTTGTACAACTTTCAAAAAAAATTTCTGCGGATTCGCTCTTTGCAGTGATGATTCAGTTTCCTCTCTGTATCAAGGTGGGCTTTTTTGAGGTGCTGATGTATCTGGCCTAGAATGTTGTGCTCTAAGCCAGGCTTCAGTTCATCCTCTTTTCAAGACATGACTTTGTGGTAATTCTAATTCTATTCAACCTTTGCTTGAAGAACAGAATTTGGGAACACGTTTCAAGCTTATCGACAAGCAGTTCATAGTTTTGAATCGGGTCTATCACGCTCTGCGATTCAGCTTTAGAAAAAGGCTGCTGCCAACAGAATTCTTGCACTACGGTTCTTAGTTTCCCTCCTTTCACGAGCCCCAAAATTTGCGATCCTCTATTTGCTCTGAGTGGCCTCTGCCAATGTAGTCTATTTTACATTGTAGATTTTAGTACTCAGGTTTGAGGAATTGAATTTCGGCTATCACATCATCAGTGAGCGGTCGATTGGTATTCTTTCCTGCCTTCGCTTTTGATTTCAACCTAACACCACCTCCGAATTAACTAATAGGAAGCCTGACCGAGGATACGTCGCCGCCCTTGGAAACGGCATCTTGAAGACCTGAAGAAGCCTTGCATGGTCGAGTCAGGAAACCAAGAAATTTTGGCACGACCAGGAATATACCATTTGGAATATGTGTTGGGATCCACATAACTATGAAGATGGACCATTCAAGTAAGTATCAAGTAAGTAATGTAGTCTACAGTCTTCACTGAAAAACAATGTGCGATAAGGAGAATGAAGGACTCGTTTCTTTATCCCAACTTTCTTCTACATAAGTGAATATCTTGCACAAATTCTTCCTATTTCCGATGACTAACCTTAATAGTTTGTGTCGCAGATATTAGCAATCTGTCAAGCGTTCGGAATAAGTGAGATTTATCCTCCCAAACTTCTAACTATTGCGAAAGCTGTGCTATGCCTCGTCATTTTCACTGCGACGGATTTGTACGAAATGGGAAAAAACAAAACCGTTGACAAAAAATTCAGTCTTTGTTTCAAAAAATACAGCATTTTATACTTCAAGTCATTTCAATGTATATTTTTACGGAAGTGTTTCATAACATCTTCTGCTCTATTGTTTTACTCAATTTTTTTTTTGAATTCAAATCGAGTTATTGCCAAAGGCTGTAACATGTCAGAGAATGCCCCAGTAGCACGAACAGACACTAAAATACTGCCATAGC
Source organism: Parelaphostrongylus tenuis (assembly GCA_019055375.1). Classification (NCBI taxonomy): domain Eukaryota; kingdom Metazoa; phylum Nematoda; class Chromadorea; order Rhabditida; family Metastrongylidae; genus Parelaphostrongylus; species Parelaphostrongylus tenuis. The sequence continues at coordinate 61,806 of JAHQIW010007085.1, read as the reverse complement.
ACCATTGCTCGCCATTTATATGAAATCGGCTACTGGAAAAAGATGTCTCAATGGACATCTCATGCACTGACCGACTACCTCGCATTGCAGAGTCAACTCACCATATTTTGGAAAAACTGGGTCAAACCATGGGAGCCACATCCACCATGTATTCCTAATATCGCTCCATCGCAATGTCATCTTCCGCTCCTTGGAGAAGCTTCTGGTGGCTTACCACTTACAACCGGCTTAAAAGTGATATCACCGACTTTATTGACTGCCAACGTTATTCCTTCTAGAAGGAAGTCAGTCAGTTTTTGTTTCGCGATTGGCTTCACCATTGATTATGATGGTGATTATTATGCTGGTTAGTTTGTTTCTCCAAACAAATATGCAAATTAACAAACTTGTCGAAATTCGGAAGAAATTATGGGTCAACCCTTCAAATGGGAAAATCACAGGAAAAGATTGCTGAAAACTAGTTCTTGCACTTTTCAGACTTTTTGATAAGAATAGGTATTCATGTAAAGATGTATATTGCAGTCCCAGGAGAGATGGACAAGCTGCCACACTGCATAGTCTTCGGCAACACTGTCTCTGCCTTATGCACTGCAGTGCCTGCAAATGGTAACTGTGATCTAAGCAAGAATGAAAACATTATAACTGTTCCTTCCAATCACATGTCAATCTCAGGAGCTCTGAAGGTTTGGACAGCCTTTTCTTCCTCTAATTCGATTCTGCTTTGAAAGGAAAATCTTCTGTAGATTACAAATGTCGTTATGGCGAATTGGTCGAGAGAGATGTGGCAAAATGTCGTGAACAGAGCGGTTCAAATTTTGGCATCGGGTCCGTTTGGATCGCATTTCTTCTCGGCATATGCAGCTGTCAGCTAAAACGCAAGCTCTTATGTGAAATGTTCTCAATAAACATGTAGTCATTTGGTTTCTATCTACTTTAACCTTGCAGAGCTTCTAAATTATTAAGCAGCAGGTGAGCAATATATGTGAAGAAGTCAACTCTCTAGTATGGCGAATGGAACGTGACACTTTCATTAGTCAAATAAAAAACTCAAGAAGTCCAGAAAAGTCTCTCGATTACAAATGAAAAATGGTCATGACTATACAAATTCTCGTTAAAAATTCAAAACATAAATGTGATCACGTAACGTCGAGAACATACTACGTCTTTCTATGCATTTACTTCCATTTTTGAGCTTTTCATTCTTCATTATCCCTCTGCACTTGTCTTCGATGATTATTGCCATGGGAGTAGCCAGCTTTTTAATGCATCAAAACCATAGGTGTAAATAATTTGGCATAACAGATCTATCATTTGTGATTATATTAGGTTGGTGAAAAGAATGTTGGTTCCAGAACGTAAATTCGGAATCCTTTATTATTCCAAAGGAACCACCACAGTAAAACCATTTTTGTAATACAATTCAGTGAAGGAACAGCAAGAAAGAGCCCTCTCATGATATTTCTATTCAAGAATTCATTTTACGATTTGAATGGTTTAGCGCAAAAGTTTACACAATAGGAGGGCAAGAATAGGAGATCAAAAATGGGAATAAACAAACGTTGCAAGATTGTCGACGCCTGTCTTTAATTGTCAAATCACCCACAATGATTGCCTGACTTTAGTTAACGCGCTTTGAGTAAAGAGCTCGCGCTAACATGATTTTCGTTATATCATGAATTCTCGCGTTGTTTTTATATTAGATTCGGTTTTCCATTCACACTTGTTTGTCTCCACAGCACTGTGTTCTCTTATCATGCGCAATCAAGACTGAAAAAATTTTTACGTTCTAAATGATGCTTCAACCACGTCAAGAGAAAGCTACAGCGATAGCAGAGTGCTTCAACGGTTTCTTCTAGATTACAATTGACACACACGAAATATGGCTGAAATTGCATAAACTGATAACGTAGAACAGTTGATCCATTCATGTACTAAGGGAACTCTTAAGGATTGGACCACGGATACACTGACCTGGAGTGCAAGAAGCTCCCTGCGTCTTCTTGGGTTGCCACCTTAAAGTGGAAGGGCGTGGAGACTACCATTATTCATGAAAATTTACAAATGAAAGCCAATTTGAGTTCACGAAATCGGCCTCGCAAGCATCACTTTTTGGAGCATAGCACTATCATAGTTGAGGATCGAGAAAAACGCTTGAAAAGTGTTAGGAGTCGAACTATAAACGAAAACAAGATTTTCAAGTGTCCTAATGTGTAAAATATCTTGTGAAGAAGTACATCTTATCAAAATTGGTTTTTGACTTGACTTGACTTCACATTTATAACACTGCGCAAGACCAAGAAACTCCAACGTTCACTGATGGGTGGTCTGATGTGCTATGCACTGACCGAGCTCAGGTTCCCATGAGTGAAAGGCTGTAGCTCTACACCCGCACAGCCACTACCAAGGATTAGTTAATCGTTTCTTAGCCACGTAAGCCAATGACTGTTTGTAATGAAGGCTTGGATACCGTACCCCAGTTCTGAGAGGATTCGTTTTCTTAGTACAAAAAGCATTTGTGAAGTGAACGAAACAATTCCCAAACATAATTCTGAGCCACAAGCATCTCTATACTGCCGTAGGAAATGTAAAATGGATGAGTTGAATAAAGTTGTTAATACGTAAACGAAATCTAAAGTCTGGTCGCATAATCTTCTTGTAGTTTCTTTTGAGCCAAACGGTGTAAAGAAAGGAAAAAACTACGCTTAATGAGAACAATTATTGATCGAGATTATGACAAAGCAGAGCAATGTGCAGTGCATCAAAGCAGATGATGTTCCAAAAAATTGGGAGAGTTCGTTTTTGACACACAGCTTTCTACTTTCTATCCCATATTTTGCTTATTGCTTTGTCGGTCCTACTGAGAAAACGAAGTTTTTGGGAACGGACACTGACTCATGTAGCCTATAGTAGGCGACTCAATATTGGTCCATTAAAGCTATTGCCTATTACAGAAAACTTTGTCATTAGTAATGAGCAGAAATTTTCATGAAATTTTCCTATATATTTTTTGAACTACTAAGGCTGAATTTACATTTTTCTCCACAGACATCCCTCTTTGAGGATCTCCGCCCAGCCAGTCGTGAGGCAAGTGGCGCGTCCCCAGGTGGTGGATAGGAGAATAAACGCGAAGCAAAGGCGACTGTGTGCTGCTCAGAGACTCAGGTGGATTCAAGGGATGAGCTCCCTGCTTTAGCAGCATCGATTTGACAAAACTCTATTTCGACGAGTCACATCAACCAGAAACTCTCAATCAAGCGGCTGGGAAGTACATGGGAGGCACTTAATAGTCGCCTCCAACAAATAAGCTCCTGCCGCTCCTCCGAGACGTACTGGCAAGCTACTCGTGCGTACCCAGCCTCAATGTTTGGAGCCTAGCAGGCTATACGTTGGGTACTAACATGCTACAAACAGCAATAAATTTGAGCCTCATCCCCCTGACCCCGACAGAGCCTCTGGTACGGCAGCTCCAGATAGGGCGAGTACGGCGAGGCTGCTAAAATGCCGAGGCCGAACAGGGCTGCGAAAATGCACACGGACTAGAATGACGATCTGTACCTACAACGCAAGAACCCTTGCTCACGAATCCACTGTAGAAGATCTATTGACTCAAGCAAGAAGAATAAGGTACGACGTCATTGGCCTGGTTGAGACGAGAAGGCGTCACCCTTCCATTCTGTTTTATAACGCCACCGAAGAACTGTTTCTTGGAATATGCGATCGCAGAGGTGTCCGCGGCGTTGGCGTCCTCGCCAAATCGAATTTGACCATGAACATCGATCCATTCAACATCTAACAACCCTTATCGGATGATTACGGTGAAACGATATGGATCAATGCCGGCGTTGACCATCTTCGTTGCATACGCACAGACATTGAGCTATGAGGAAGACAAAGTTGATGAGTGCCATAAGAACATTGATAAATTCTTTAGAGAAGACCATACATTCTTACAGGTCAGAGGTTTTATTTCGAAAACTGGACTATAAAAACGTCTGAAGAACCCCACATTGGGACCCACGGAGTAGAATGGAATGAACAGGATGAGAAGCTGCCTCAGTGTATCATGACGACCCAGACCATCAAAGCTAACTCACAATTCCAAAAGCCTCTTTCGTAGCGGTGGAAGTGGTAGTCTGCCAATGGAGAGTACCATAACGAAATAAACCACATCTAAGTTAATCGAAAGCTTTGCCTGACCGATGTCGCTGTTGTTCCTGAGTTTCACACAGGATCAGACCATTGCCTCCTTCGCGCAACGTTCCGATTTTCGCTGAAAGGAGAGGAAGCCGCTCAATTCAAACAACGATGTCCTAGGACTACCATGAACTGGGATGTATTCAAATGATTATTCTGCTCTTGGGAAGGTACTATCGACGACAACATCGACGAATCATGCGATCGGCTTGTAGAATGTTTTCACGCGATAGTCCCAAAGCCACGAAGAGACGATAGTCTCCGCAGACATCCGAACTAATACGTCAATGTGGAATCGCGTGAGCTACAGGCAATCGAACCATCACGTCTGCACATGCGAAACGATCCAGAGAAGCGATAAAAGAAGACCTCAATGAAAGGTGAGCAGCACTCATGGCAGAGGTTGCAGTAGCTGGGTAGAGCATTTGCAAAGCCCAGAGAAACTTCGCCGATTTCAAGACCAAGATGTTTGTACCCTGGCGCCCTTATAGACTTTAACTGCTTCCAGAAGGGCAATGGAGGAAATCATTCACCACTACTACTTGGACCTCTTCGATAGCTACTTTTCTTATCGTCATATAAAACTAAATATCACACCCGCACAACTCATAAAGGCCGCTTTTCGGTCAAAAAACGCTCTTTTCAGTATCACTTCCAACAATTTTTGGCTGTTCCTATGCAAATTTCTGCTCTCCAAAATCTCTTGCGACTGGCACTGACTGCGTAGCAGTGAGATCAAGCTTCATTTTCATTTTGCCCTAGAGTAGCGCTTGCAATACACATTAGCGTTCTTTGGGCTTCTCTTGTTATACCCGGTAGTATCTGACAATAAATCATTGAGCAGTCAAGACAATGAAAATACGGTAGGAGAAATGAGGAGTGGGCCTCAGTGGTCTGACAAAAATTATAAGCTTCAGTAAAAATAGCCGTCGTTTCACGGCCACCTCAGGCACCAAGTTAGACTTGTATCTCAAACCAAGATACTCTCGTATCTCAGCATTCTTATGGTTACATTTCACGTGCACTGTCGCTAACATGAGATTCAGGCAGTAAATACTTTGAAAAAATGGAAAGCTTTTTTCTTTGTTTTCTAGTCTTCACTTACTTGAGTGAGTATTTTTGGCTTGTTGCCAACACACTAAGAGCATGTAGAAAGAAGAAATCACTAAGAGCATGAAGAATTTATAGTTGAACTTTAGATAAGCAGCCTTAGCCCTTGTATTCTCGCATGTCGACGAGAGACAAAAATTTTTTACTTAGCTTTTCGAATATTTTTGACTCCTAAGGGACGGCTAGTGAAAACGATACGCGTAGAATTGCGCCGTTTTTGTTATGCGATTGAGGATTTTTCTTTTTTCTGCCAAAATTTTTGGAGCTCTTATATTAGTTTGACAGAACAAGATCTTCTCTACTCACTCGTATGCTTTTGGTATAGTTACCTGTCTTCTGTAGAAAAAAATGCTGGTTTACTACGCAATCATATTGAGTTTGGTCAGTCAATTGCACTGCATTTCTTCACACTTTCACTAACCATTCTATGGCACAAATCAAAACGACCTTAATGATAAGCTTCATTTTGAGAAGAACGTTTTAAAGTGTTGTTACAGCTAGAAGAGTATTGAACTTCAAACTCGGCTCCATGTCGATCGCGTAGAGCAGTTCACAGGTGCCGGGTGGTGCGCGCCCAGTGTAAAATCCACTAATCTTTTACCTTTAACGACACACTAAGAAGTCCTTCCCAAGAACCAAGCATATTTTTGAAGTTGTTAAGATTCGCTGTATTGATTGAGTGTGAAATCCTCGAAATGAGCTATAGACTGGTTATTGAACGGCGACGGTTTGATTCCATTGCTGCAATACCCATCCATATTGCGGTGAAAGGCATACGCGCCGCGTGTGAAATGTAATCTAAATTTCGGCGATGCAGCGCAATAAAAAAATTTTTTGGAGGATCAAAAATACTATTAAACTTGTCAGGATTTGTACCATCGAAGAATTGGTAAGCTATTGAGGAAGAGCTTCGCTAATCGAATGATGCTTGAGTGCAAAATAACATTTTCTTTTCACTGTTACAGGTCAATATAAAGATTTTTCAAAAAGTGGACCTTTCAAACTTTCGAAACACAAGTTACCGAATTGCTACTGAAGTGTCCAAAGAGAGCGAAAAACACGTTTTTTTCCTAAATTTGAGTGTTAATAAGGGAAGTACTGTATCGCATGCAATGATGAACGTGCGCTCTTCCTCACTTACTTGAGTTACAGATTAGATTTAAATCCACATATCCCTTTATTAGAAACGTTCAGTTGTAGAATATGTGCTTTCAAGTTACGCTCTTATGAGACAGGCGATACATATGCACAATAGGATTGAAAGTTTATATTTTTTTTTTTTGCAAGGACGTGGTGTACCGCTGAAAATTGAAGGATTACAAGAGAATTGATTATCTATACCAAAAAATCTTTATAAAGAATTCATTCGTAATATTCAATTTTTTATATAGTAATAAGATACCTTATGACGCATAAACCTTACTTGTGACTTACTATGAACCACCTATGACGTCCAAGCGACAAGATAAGATTTTAGTCTTGAAATGTGATCTTGTGTTCGCTCCCAGAGCGTTATGCGATAACCATTCAGGAAACCAAATACATAAACAAAATTCCGAATACATAATCAAAATTCTAGAATGTGTTATCTAATGACTAATAAAGCTTTATTGAAAAGCCATATTGAAGCCTCAGTCGAGCAAATGAAAAAAACTGAGTGTGAAACATAATTTTATTCGCGCTGCTACAATATAACAAAGAAACTCTTTCTAAAATTGTACAGATCATTGAAATTGCAGGGATCTAAGCTTTTCAATAATGCAAATATGTAGGAGAAAAGTTTTATGCAGACAGGAAGGTTTCAGCAATATTGCACCACAGCTGGCTCGCGTCGTTTCTTAGTGTTTAAATGCCATGTCCAAAGGCTTCACAGTGACAGCGGTGGCTTTAGTTCCACTGCGGTGTGCGGCAACGCTACCTGTGATCTGATTCTCGCCTCCTGCGACGGTCAAGGGGTTAATTTTCAGCAGCACAATTTGTTCAATATTTCGCTTGAGCTCGCCGCTGTCGTGCCCACGCTCAGAATTTTAGATAGTTGAACTTATTTCGATTTGTTATTCAATGCCGATTTTTATGCGGAACAAACTAAATTGTTTATTAGGAACTGTATCTCTTACACACTGTAGTGGGCTTAGATCTACAGTGTTCATGGTGTTTACAATGGTTACATAAAGTTTTGGAAGGGTGTAGTGATCGAAGATTGCCATCACCTGTTGGAAAAAAGGGCGGGAAGGGAGATTGTAAAGCAATTACATATGTCGCACAGTAATTCGGTTTTCTTTTTTGCGAGTTCTCTTTTCAAAGATATCGTTGTGGTCTGCATAGAAATAATGTCATCTATTCCAGGTACTGAAGTGTGCTGTAAAATAGTGTCCCCTGGCTCCACACACATTTGAACTGTGACTTATTGAGTCGCAATCCTGGAAATCATTTCCGACTATAAGGTTGGACACCTTTTCTTATAACGTACTATTTGAGCAGTTCCAAAAATTTCTTGTGTGCAGGCTTTAACAGAATTGTTCATCAACGAAGAATTGATCTCGTGGAAGAGTGTAGTCATTAGAGTTTATGAAAAAATCCTGAAGAAATTAACAAATGGAGCGGTGAGCTTCCTTTTCTTTTTGCGAGGAGCATGTTGATCATAACAGTGTATCTTAAAGTTTCGATTTTTCCAATCAGGGTAGATTCTAGATATCTCCTTACGAATATTCCAACGGCTTTTACGTTTTTGATGGCAAAGATGGTGAAAACGATGGAAGAATTTGCATATGAAGGTCGGAGAACATGTAAATCATTATTCACTTTTAGTTAACAATTTTCTTCACTTCTGTTATAATGAAAGCTAACGTGGAGTGCGGGAGTCAATCCAGGCATGTAGATGGTTCACCACATCCTCGCGGAGTTTGTAGCAATCAATCGATTTGAAAAGGTCTTTTGATTGCTGGTTGTTAAGATTCTGGGTTGGTTTCAAAAGCTTTCATATCCTAATGAGGGAAATTTGAGCGATAGCAAGACGAATCTACAGCATCCATGATGTCCTTCCTTACAAATGTCGGGGAGTTAACGCTTTCGAGACCTTGGGCCCACGACTCCCACTTCTCCGAATGGTAGCTCTAAACGATCTGCTCCACCTTTGCATTTCTAAACTCCAGCATGCTGCGTCTAGCAATAGCACGATGGGGGTTGAAGATGCAGAGGAGGTGGAGCAGACCCTCCAGAGTTGTCAGTTAGAGTTACAGAGGCCACAAGTAAATGCACCAGATAAGGTTAATGGCGCAGGCCATCAGAAATTGAGATGTCGGTCTGATTCTGCTTCCAATTGCCTCTTTCGATCAAGCAAAGATAAATAGCTTTGCGGAACGCCTCCGCTTGAGGTCCTTTGAGATTGCAAGATCAACAGCCTCGACCAGCATACTATAATATTCGTGAAGTATACGAAATGTTCAACTAAAAGTGAAAACAACATGCACAATATTTGGAAGCCATTGGACGATGAATGCGAAGAAACACACCGATACAAGAGGTGCTGAGAGCCATACAGTAGATATATGACTGGTCATTGGAAAAAAATACAAAATGGGCATCCCTGAGCTATGTCACTTGTTACAGAATATGCGTGAGATCACAAAATATTACACGCAGATCACGTCTTTAAGACTATTTCTAGGAAATTCGGGAATCTCACTTTATGATTCTCTTCATGACAGGAGTTAATTCTGTGTAACTTGATCGTCTCTTGTGCCATTACTAACGCTAAAATCCGTCCTCTACCACGAGTAATGAACCTGAGAGCTTGTAAAACGAATATGGAGCAACTGGGCCAGTGGACAAGCAGCGTACATAGACTGACGGAAACTCTAACTCTGGTATGTCTTCTACCTGCTCACCGCAGAGAGTATGCTCAATATTTTCTTTTACTTATGTAAAGACAGGGAGAGTTTTCATGATTGCCCGATAAATCATTTGTAGGTGTGTAATGGGAAGTAATCAATATAGTCGAAAACAGGTCTCATTTGCTGCTCTTTACTCTCTTCTCTTGAGACTAAACTTCTGTAAATTATCGCTTCAATGGCTCATTTTGTAGCAAACTTCATTGGATTAGTTTGCAAGAGGTATCTCTATCATATATTAAATCTTCAGACTTTTCGAGGGATTTAATACTTATGGCGTTGATTTCGCTCGGCGTAATTATGTGAGATACACTTTTTTTTGAATGGTCTGCCATCACACCTACTGCACGGGCTCCAGAGCCTCTTGGTTCGTTTCTCCGCATGCGTGGTCCATAAAGGTCTTCAATAATCTCACGTGTTACTTCAACTGCTGCCTGAGAATTTCGTTTTATTCATGAATGACGAAAATTGCTGGTAGCGATGACCCGGAATGGCAAAACTAAGGCGTTCACATGTCGACTAGCAGGATAGCGTTAAGGGAGTGGGCTGAGTTGTGCTTTTTATCAAGTGCATCACCATCTGCTCCTGTCCTTCCCTCATGATATTTGTTTACTTAGTTATTTGTTTTCTTACTTTCTTTTATCTACATATGTATATGTTGATCAATCAAATTAACAGTGTACCAATCATAATCACAGCGTAGTAAAGTTTTTCTTTTTCGTACGAATAGTTTCTTTTGGATTCTATAAAAAAGTGCTTCAATGAACAAGTAGAAAGCGCTGTCAGCCATAAAGTTTTTCTCAAAAATGAAATCAGTTTTCGATTTGTTGCGAAATATGAAGAGCTGTCTGCAACACTGACTAGTTAGAGGTGTAGAAAGGGTTGAAGTGCTCTTCATTTTTCATATTCTATGGATACCTACTACCACTTGTTTTTATGTGTTTTGTGTTATTAGCGGTAACACATCATCCATCTATGCTCGCTTTTATTGACTGGATGTCAACGTGTTTTCATTTTTTCTAGGGTCTCTCACCTAATTCTTTGAACAGCAAATGATACATCGGAATCTTGAACCGATGCAGGTCAGTTAAGAGTTAGAAGGAACAACTTTTTGGGACATGTCACTCAGCTGTTTCTCCCTATCTTCTCCTTATGGCAGGGAATCTTCACTAAAATTTATTGTTGTCCAGTATAATAAAGAAATAATGACTCAATGACATTTTGTAAGTCGAATAAACATTTATAAAATGCCTTGCAACTGTACGGAATAAGTTGACAAGCTTGAAAGTATTTTAGGAAGAATCTGAGAGAGTAACCCAATTTGTAAAAGTAGATTAAGATTACTTGCTGGTAGGCGGAATAGTGGGAAGTTGACCTTCTGGTGCACTGTGTAAATAACGATGACAATTTCTACCTCTTCATAATTTTTGGTCACTAGAGAACTATCGAAATTCATGATTCAACATGCTTGCAGTATGACTATAAGAAATATAAACAACTTTTGTAAGATAGAATTCTTAGCTTGCGGTTATTGAAGTTTCAGACCGTGAAACTATTTGGTTTTCTTCATCACAATATAGCAAAAGATTGTTCGCCTGCCACGTTTTCTTCAAAATGATAAAGTGTGTGAGGAGTTAACATATCCTCTTTGTTTGCTATGAGTGCTTTCGCGTTTGTATAAATTTTGAGTGAAGATCGATTGGTGCTTTTTCATCATCAAACGGGCATATTTCAAGCTTTTGCCGGACGAAGACTTTTCACTAAACTGTTGATAATCATGCAGAACCCTGAATCGGAAGTTTCTTTTTTCAAAGGCCTTCTTGAAGAGCTGTAGAACCAAATATAGAATTATGTTATGCATGTGTCATGCTATGTCCTGCTTATATTTCGCTAGGCAGACATCTTCTTCTAAATTACTACAAACCATTAAACAGCGTAAATCTTCAAGAGCTCAGAAATGTACTTGTTTTCCAAAGAGGTTTTACAACGCTAAATGGGAAATGAAACTGTGTTTTACACACGCTGTGCGTTATAGCTCGTGTCATCCGTAGAACAGAGCTCTTTTCCTGGAAAACTTATTGTCGTTCGAAGGCATAAATTTCTCATATTTGTACCTGGTTCCTAAGAAGTCATTTTCACAACACCGTAGCGAGGAAAATGGAATTGTGTTTCTGGGGTGACTGGTATAACTAGACAATCAGCAGGTGCTGCACGAAGCCGATTTTTAGAATTGTTTATAAGTGACATATGGAAGCTCGTCGTGAAAAAGACAAACAAATGTTATACAGAAGGAAAAGTAGTGGCAGAGCACAGGTGTTGACAGGACATGGAGAATCATTAGCCTTTGTTTCAAAAACGACATTATCTGGCTGCATGTGGAATACTATTTATTGCAGTGTCTGCTATGTCATATCAAACTAATTTAAAATGTGTTGAAAACATTCTTTGCCGGCATTTCAACTTGTATGTGCAGGATTAGGCCTCTTATCGATTTGATCACCAAGAACTTCAATTGGGATGCGCTTATCTTGAAAGTAGGCGATCATTGACGAATTCATCACCCTGTCTGAAGCTACACTCGTTTTTTTGCAGCATATATGCTTCACAAAAAATGCTGACTGAGGACTTGCTGGCTGAAAGACTTATCGTATACATAGCTGTTGCAGAGTAGAATAGGGACTAGTTTTTATTTTGAAGAGCAGGGAGAGGTTATAGTTAGTAGAGTTCAATGAGGAAAAATTTTATGCGCAGCGAATCTCTAGAGAGAGGAGAACCCACTGAGCTACTCTTGCACTCGATAGGGAAAGCGGGTGTTTCTGGTGCCCACTTAAGTCACTCGACAGTCAACGGAGCGACAGGTGATAGGTGATTGAGTGCAGTTCACTACAGAGTAGCATCCAATATAATGAGACAAAGGTTGGTGTTTTAGCGGCATTACCTTCTTCAGAGCCTGGATAGGTGAGTTAAATCGCAATTCGCGTTGGCAAATACTTTCTTGACCTATTGAAAAAACGTGGTAGAAAATCTTCTAGTTCACTCATCAAACTCCCTTTTTTGAGAACACTCACAGTTCAGCTGTTCTTAAGTCTTTCAAATATTTAGTGGTGTTAAGCCGCACGGAGTCTTGTATGATAAGTATGAGTTTGGCTCAGATCGAATTAGTCCGATAAGGATATAACATGTTTTGATCCGTTAGGTCATTGCTATGCAGGCGCCTGTTCTGTCCCATTGAGACTCATTAGCACCCTCCATCGATTCAGCCAATCCTCTGATGTTAAATAATCTTCTATAAAGGAATCGGCGCGGAGCAATAAATCATTCCATGTCAGATGATGTAATTACCTGATATTGTGGTGACCGGCAGTCAAGCTTGTGACTTTTCAATGAATCATACCCTCTCTTCCCATAGTTGTACGTATCACTTCTTGTGAACTTCTTTATTTTACCACTTCGTCTGCACCACTTCTTAATGAAGCTTTCTCAATTCTCGTTTGTTCTTCTCGAAAGTATTTCTATTTCGAAAAGTTTGAGCTTTCAAGCGAGCACTTACATGCAAATAAAACTGTAACAAGATATCTCACCTTCTGTTTGGAGTGTTCCTTGAGACCGCGCTTAAATTTTGATTTGTCTGATAGTCTTCTTGATCCATTCATGTGATCTGTTATGGGCACCCATATAGCACAACATGCACGTGTTTTGCTATGCATCCTCGTCAGTTGCACAGTGCTTTTTCCTTGAAGTTCCTAGGGATCTTCCGCTTACGAAGAGGAGTCTGTCTGACGATTGATTGCTGTAAGGCCGAAACACGTGCATTGCATTGTATAAGCGCCGCTAAAAGGCCACATGCATGCTCAAGAATAACTATCAGGCATATTATGAGAAGAAAAATTTTGCTTGAATAAGATTAAATTGATAAACTTCTTGATTTCATACTTCCTTTCAACCAAGTGGATGCGCGGTCTTTGAAGAGTTTTTCAGCCGTCACAGATTTTTCATTTGAAAACTAGCTAGCTGTATAATCCCTTTCGCATTGGCTGAAATTTGCTGACTCAGTACAATATTGTAATAAAGGTGCAAGACAAAATCTGTTGCGAAATTGTATGATGCTTAGCAATTTAGCTAGATGATACAAAGCTGCTACAACACGGAACTGCAGCGTTCATGGAAAAAGTCATAACACGATTGACAATATTACAACACCGACGGTGATTTGAATTTATCTTTCGTAAAACAGACAGAACATTATGCACTACGTTTCCTGTTGTAGAGTCTTGCTAATACGTTAGTTTTTGGGTTCAATCTACAGTCTCTAGCTAGAGCAATGGAAGCTTAAATATTTTCAAAACTCATTTTCTTCTTCCTCCTATGGGATATCTGAGCAAGCCTCTACTGTCTGCTGGTGAGGACTTCTGAGCATGATTTCTGCTGTTTGCTGGTTAAACTGAATGGAATGCTAGTGCACTCAAATTAATGTGAGCAGAATTTTGAGCACTTTTTATACTCTGCGCGTTTAATCAGCCGAAACTACAAAATGAATCAAGCCAATCTCATACGCAGTGCCTTTTTTTGAAAAGAAACAAAGTCAAGGGCTGAAGGCGGCTTTTAATGAGAGTGATTTTACTTCTTCCACTTAGTAAATCCAGTCAGGTTCCAATACACTAACATCTTGTGCTGATTTGTATCGGAGGAGATTTCATTGAGAATAAACAAACTGATAGAAATACACAATTGTTAATTTCCCACAATGTTGTTTTGATGGGTAGGGTGCATTACGAGCCTATGTGTCTCTCCTTCCGGTGATCTCCACTTGGATCATTAAGTGGAACACATATAAAAAGCGGTGAGTATGTTGAGTGTTGATTTTTGCTTGATGCGATTGAAATCTAGGTCTGGTGATTTTCTCTAAAGAAGTAATGGAGGTGTTTGACTGATTGTATTGCAAACATTTTAACCTTTCCAGGCTCCGAAGAAGGCGAACTGCCGAAACGTCAGCTATCGAATAAAGTTTAAGGTAACACTCGTGTTCTGCTCAAAGAAGAAAATCAAGAATCATACTGAGCATGCCGAGGTTATAGACAGTCGGTCTTGGGAGTTGATAAATTATGCTTCACACAAGTCACACATTACCGCCCTTCTATTTGATAAAGTCACTCCCTCGTGTGATTCCAAACGTTTTTGTCAGAGCTGCGACAAGAAAAATTCAGGTTTCGTACACATGTTTCGCGTAGAATACAGCTATCCTCAAGGCTTTCAATGATCATCCGATAGCGTAAGTTCTATGATTCCAATAATTTGCTTGTTTTCTAGAAAGGCTCACTGTACTCTAACAAGGAAAATAAGACTGAGCTTCAGTTGCGTCGTGAATTTCTTCTTGGATAAGGTGTCTGATTGGTTGTGAATGGAAAACTCAGTCGATCTGTTGTGCGCCGCGTTTCACATACGGCGCATAATTTTTGCTATATATTAGTTTGAAGAAAAAGTCCTTTAACACCCACGAAAAATTCAGATTCATATATGTTTCACACAGTATCGGTTGTTGTAAATCATCGCAATATCTCAAGAATATTCTGAGCAGCTGGACCGAGTCTCCGATGCGCTGAAGAAAAATTGCTGACATCGTTTCTTTGGAAGCGTGGAGCTGTTGCAGCAAGACAGTGCCAAACCTCACACCGCAAAAAAAGACTAAGGTAACTGCGCCGTCCGATTATGACCTTTTCCGCTCAATGGAACATTTTCTGCGTGAGCGCCAATTCGAGATATATGCCCAAGTTGAAGAGCATATCAATAGCTTTTTGATTTGATTCCAAAAAATGGTATATGGAGTAGATCCAAAAGTTTGCAGATCTTTAGCAGAAGATCATCAATAAAATGGCCCTTTTTGAAGAACAAATATCGTTGTTTTCAATTGAATTTAGCTGCTGTCAAGGAACTGTTTCATCAACCTCTCAATTTATGGCTTTTCAAATCATGGATTAAACATCTGATTCTAATACTAAGTGATTTTCTCAACAAGTTCACAATATCTTCGAATGTGGGCTTAAGCTCTCTGGTGGACTTATTTGGCAGAATAAAATATATCATGAAGTTCTATAGATAACAGCGATCTGATTTTTGTAGATAAAAGGGCAGAAGAAAACGCATACTTTTATTTTACACAAAAACAACCGCAAAAGTAAGAATAGCTCAATCTGCTTCCAATCCCTACCTTGTCATTATGGTTTACATTTGTACCGGCAAAATCGCCATCAATCGAGATTTTCAACATCTCATACGCTTTTTCGGAAGCTATGCAGTTATAGTGTCAGAAGAGACGGAATAAGAATCGCTAAGAGTTAGAAAATAAGAATGAAAGGAAGTGAGGATAGGAACACATAAAAATTAGCTAAGAAACTAAATTATTGAATTTCTAAAGATTGCTGAAATCACCGTCTACTACTTTCCAAAACAAACTGCTCATGTCCATGAATTGCTCTTATCTATGCAATTGCAGGGTAAATCAGAGCCTAAGCGCACACAACGGCCAGAAGAAAAGTTTATTTTACAATTTCCACCGAAAATTTAAAAACATCTGTGAAACAAAAGAAAAATAAAAGGATTTCACAACATATAACGAGAATTCGCGCGACAAAGCGCGACAGCGTGAGTTGTAATTTTTTTGCATCCGCGTTTTAAACCTTTTGAAACAAATCTATTTGAAATCTTCGAATCTCTGAAGTTTACACTATCTAAGGATTACTAGTAGTGTAAGGGAAGAGCTCTGTCATGCGGAAAGTCCAAGGAAACGCGCAATGCGTGTCAAAAACAATTTTATTTTCCTTAACAGTGCTGTTATGTCTTTGTAAAAACAAGTTTACTTTTGAAGTCTTCGAAGCTTATGCTATCTAGAACTCAGTAAAGCTTTGAGAAAAGAGTTCTGCCCATCAACTTATAAGTGCGATAGTGCGTGACGCGTGTTAAACGTGATTTTGTTTTCAGTGACGCAGCGCTGTATGGAGGTCTTTTGAGAAAGAAGTACATTTGAAGTTTCCAAGATTTGAGCTTACATTCGATTATTTATAGTTTGGAGAGAGTTCTCTATTTAGCCGCTTGTAGCGGTGGTATGATCATACAATATGCTCAATGATATATAGTGATGTACACTACTTTGTCATTAAAACGAAGTTTTACACATCACTGTAAATCATTTGGTATAATATTGATTGGCGCAAAGTCTTTATCAAGCAAAAGAATTTTTTTCGACAGATACTACCCGATGGCAAAGTAGTGCTTGTAAAATATTTATTGCAGAAGATTCAAACTTCGTTTCAGCGTTGAAAACGTCGAAAAATGCTCTTATGAAAGCCTGTTACGTACAAAGTCCTGAAGAGGGTGATGGTTACTCCTTTGAACCATTACGGCTGCAGTCACGGATGTCTACAGGAAAGCAGGGTGGAATGCTTATCTTCGCCACTTTCGCTGAAGGATTTCTCGCTTATGTTTCTTGCCCTGACGTATGCATCAGAAAAGTGGTCGCTACATAAGCAGGAGGAAAGATCGCTTGGCGTTATTGAACACGCAGTCGCAAGGTTGATGCTAGGAGTATCCCGTATCTCGCAAATGAGAGAAAGGATCCGAACTTACGACCTACGTCAACGATCGAAGTTCAAAGACGCCGTTCTACGCGCCAGGATATCGAAAATAAGGTGGGTCGGGCACGTGATGCGCTTCAACGGCAATCGATGGACGAGAGCTGTCACCTACTGGATTGCTCGAAATATTAAGCGCTCTACAAGAAGACTACCGACCGAATGATCGGATTTCTTTACGAAAAGACTAGAAGGAAGATATGATGCTCAGCGAATTCCTTGAGCAAGGAGGGCCCACTGGGCCACTCTTGCACGCGATAAGGAAAATTGGAAGTGTCGTTGGTACCCGCTCGGGTCACTCTACGACAACGGGGCAAGAGGTGATACAGGTGTTTTCCTTGATTATAAGCTGGTTTCTGCTAACCTACGGTACTTCTATTGGATTCACATATACATGTTGCATCGACTGGCGCGCCTCTTGTGAGACGATTTTCAGGTGCGCTTCAACCTCACCCCCCCTCCCCCTCCTTCAGATATCAAGAAGACATCATTGTGACTGAATGATAGAACATTACAGAACAAACTTCTAAAAAGGTTTCTAGTAAAATGCCGATATTTCGAGGAATTCTTCAAGACTTGAGCAAAAAACCTTATCCTTTCGAGATAAGCATACTTTTCCACTCGCTATATAGCAGCTATTAATTGGTTAGTAGAAGTTTAGGAAAAGATCTACGCGACGAAAGGTGCTCGAGTAATGTACATAATATTACTTCTAGCGTCGCAGTACAGCTAAAAAACCATTTTGAATATAAAATGCACCGCTAACTTTCTCAAGATTTACACTAACGACTAACTGCTCCTGAACCTCTAGATAAGATCATATAATTGAAATTTTCCAAAAGGCTGCAACAACGTGGAGGTAAAGGTGAGATATTCTGAAGGGAGTACTATTTGAGAGAAGTACATATTTTTGGCCATAATTTGCATAATTTTAATGTTCCAAGCCTGCGTACCTAATGAAACACTTCATAACGTTAATGTGCAAGCGACTTTCGCGCTGATGTTTTTGCTCCTGCGCAAGGATGGTGACTTCGATTTCAAAATCAACTTTTCGTGCTTCTGTGCTCTATGCGCCCCTCGCGGGGTGTTCCGTCTATTAAGATGCTTGTCAGCTAGCTCTTCTTCTATGCCGGCATTAAGCGGCCTATTCGTTTCGCCAATATATTTATCACTACACGCTTTGCAAAAGATTAGGTAGACTATACCTGCACCCATGCAATCACCGTCTCTGTCATTAGGACATATTTTACAATCTTTCGGTATGCAGAGACGGTCATATAGGCGGCTGCGAACTAGTTGACGTTTTAGAGTATTCAGTGGTATTTCAGTAATAGCCACCGATTGCTCTAAACCCGTTCTTTTTAAACACCGTTTTATAGCTGTACTAATCTCGTTTGAAAGGAACGGGAGGATAAACGGGACTTTCCTTTCATTCGAGTTTTCGTTCGGAGGCGCATTATTCTCTTTAAACCTAAGCCGAGGGGTTACTAATTCGTATCCTTTATAAATGGGTATTTCCCGAGCCAGTTTCACGGATTCTACTCTCTGCTCCTCCGTGGTACACACATGGGCTGCTGTTCGAAACAATTTTTACTAGCGCCTTTTTTGTATGTGAGGGATAAGAAGAGAGATAGTGAACCAGGATATTCTCATTACTTGGCTTTCGGTACCACTTTGTTATGTAGCCGCTCTCAGTTAAGCTTATTTGCACGTTCAAGAATAGGAGCCAATCGTCTTTTGGTGTCTCACGGGTGAATTTTATATACACTGACTGTTCATTCAACAATCTAAAACATTTATCAGCTCCTCTTGAGTGGAACAGATAATAAAACAATCATCTATATACCTACAGTAAACCCGAGATCCATCACTGGTGCTTCCACTTTAGACATAAAGGCAATCGCCAGGCTAGGTGTCAGTCGCTGCCCATTGCCAGCCCTCTCATTTGAGTATAATATTTCCCGGACCATCTGAAGATTAATATGCATGCAGAGGTTGATAGACAGTCGGTCTTGGGAATTATATATATATATATATATATATATATATATAATATATATATATATTCCAACATTTTTTTCATACAAGATTTACGGCTAACAACTTCACAGTATACTACAAAGTTGGCCTCTCTTATACACAATACAACACTTTTCAGAATAATGTAAGAACATTTCTCAAATATAATCAACAGCCATAATAAATGACAGCAATGTTTACTATCATGAACAGTGCCGAATTGCATAATAAAAGGTCCTTTTCTCACTATATCCATCTCTTATGTCAATTTAGGCAATATTCATCAGGCAATTTTGCTGCAAAAATAAATACATTATATTCTTGAGGTTGATGCAACAGCCAATCAAGCGATTTTTTCAGATATCAAATAGGTTTCGCTTGTTCAGGAAGAACAGATGTCTAATCCTAAACTGTAAATAAAAGTTGATTTGCTGATATAATAAGTAACGGGAAAATAAGCAGTATTTACTGGTTCTCCCGAAACATGATTGTCCTTCCACGCTCATAATTCTTCCACTATCCATAAAGTCTCAACTTTTTCTCACATACGTCAGCTCTAAATAATTGGAACTAAACAGATGACTGATGTTAACAGTTATCGTAAGGGTTACCGATGAACTGATATCAAATACAGCATGCATCATCATTTTTGATAAATTACACATTGTCTTCCAATTTTTTTCACTATGAGAACTCTTGGGTCTTGTATTAAACTATTAAAAATCAAAACTAAACATTTTTATCGTGGCATTCTTTGTACAATTCAATACAGTTGAATGATTGCCAAAGCCAGTAAGATTGCGCAGCGAACTAGCATTCTTGTAAGCATATGAGCAAGTTGAGAAATCGTGTTATTCCAGATTACAAATTCAAACATCTTTATGAAAGGTAGAAAAACTCTGACCAAACAACGAAAGTTGGGCACGGTTGCCCAATTCGCTCTGGGCGCATCGATTTCTATAGCCGTCCCATAAAGGTTAAGCCGCTAGAATCACAAAATGAGTCCTCCCTATGTTTTACGCTACATCTTTGTCAAATAACAAACATTATCCAAATTCTATTGAACCTCGCTCTAGGCTATCAGCACCTTGCTTTGATGATGAACTTACACAAAGTTGTCTCGAGCAATGATCCAGTCGCTGTCTGAATGTGGTTGGACTGCCCTTGGCGGCGCACTAAGCTTTGTGCTGTCGCGCTTCGGGCTAACCGGGTGAGCGGCTTTTCCCTTTGATATTGCGAGTTGCATCTGTGGATTCCGCGGGTTATACATTGCGTGGTCGATTGATCTGCTGCCAACTTGTGTCTTGTAACGGACAAGAACACAAAGTTTGCATCCTTCAAACGGGTTGTATCAAACAACTTATAATATACATATATAATATTAACATAACAAGCATTATCGAGGCATATCATTTATAGAACATATGCCTAAGTGAATATGTCAACTAATTCATGAGATGTACGTCGTCTGACGATACTATGAATATCATAATCAGCGGGGTTTGACTAGGCGGCGGAGCCGGCTCGGGTTGCTATCGCCTCGTAATACAAGCACTGACGGTGGAATCGAGCGGGAAAGTGCATTATACGATAGCCATGAATCACTAATTAATGTATATAGGCTGAGTCCCTTAATTGCACTGGTAGGCCGAGCATAGTTTGAGTGAGTCCGCTCCGCCACGGAAGTGATATGTTCCGCTTATAATTATGCAAATTATGGCTAGAAATATGTACTTTTCTCAAATAGTACTCCCTTCAGAATATCTCACCTTTACCTCCACGTTGTTTCAGTCTTTTGGAAAATTTGTATTGTAAGATCTTAACTAGAGGTTCAGCAGCAGTTAGTCGTTAGCGTAAATCTTGAGAAAGTTAGCGGTACATTTTATTTTCAAAATGGTTTTCTAGCTGTACTGCGATGGTAGAAGTAATATTATGAGAGCGAGGAGGACCCACTGGGCTACTCTTGCACGCGACAAGAAAATTGGAAGTGTCGCTGGTACCCGCTCGGGTCACTCTACGACAACGGGACGACAGTTGACACAATCATACAGGACATCGCTTAATATTCATCCAACGTCTAGGTACATCCAATATGTCGTCATCTTGCTATTGCAGCGTCATGTTAGTGCATACAAAGACTTAATTGCCAAAGTTTGAGGTCTAATCTACATCGATAGAGAAAGGATTCAGCGTGGAATGCAAAAGAAGTTAACATTCTTCACTAACCAAGTTATCCTCTCCTATCTCACGCATCACTTCTTACAACTAAATGAAAATTCATTTTCAGTCAAGCGCACAAATCTCTGCATTTTCTAGAAACTTTGAGTGACCTACTTACAAACATGGATCGATTTGTGAAAGGTTCTCTTGTGATTTCAGCACTAGCAACAAGGCAGTAATGGGATGTGGCGTGATGCCACCAGATCAAGGTAACGAGTTGAAAGTTTTTGTGGTAACGCGGATAATTACATTTCCAAATGTAAAGTAGTGAACCTTGACCGTGATGAATACAACGGATGTTTCATCACTTTTGAAAGGTGCCGGCCTCATGACAAAACGGTCTTCTGACTCAAATACGGAAGAGGAAAAGGAAAACGTTTATACAAAGATTAACTCGATTTTCGAACTCCATACAATTATAACGTTTTGTTGTAGCGAGCACAAGAAACTTCACCATCACGGGCTTTACTTTGCCTGTTAATATGGTTTACAGCGGTGATGCTACTGTTCTTGCGGAGGGTTTTGGCATTGCGGCAAGCGCGGGAGAAGTTCTGACATTTGTATCACCTCTTATGATGAGAACAGTGAGTATTCAGGTCTTGAAACTCACTTCCTGCGGATTTTGGAAAGTCGTGGGCAACAATATTTTGTGACAAGCCGCTAGTTTTGCAGCAAAAACACAGCTTGTTACCTCTAAAAGCTTTTCTAAAGACACTTTCACTCAGGGTATTTTCATTAGTTAGAATCTCGTATCCTAGATTTTTGATGTTCTCGAACAGCAAGGTCGTAGGGCTCACCTGCCTGATGCGATAATCTCGACTATTTTGAGTCAAGTTGATGTTCAAATCAGATATGAAGCACATGAATGCAAGGACGTAGAGAAAGATCCATAATCCATCACATTTGTGATGCGCGAGGTCACTGCAAATAGGTAGTTTTGTTTTCTCTAACTCTCGGGATATATTTATGCTGGAAATAAGAAAATGGCCTTATTCTGAGGAGAAAATTTTAGAGGAATTTGCATTTCGGAGCACATTTGAATGCTTCGAAAGTAATAGCCACTTGCCTGGTTACATCGGTAACAATGTATTCACAGGTGATGTCAGATTCAACACTTTTATTCGCTTCCTCTCTCACGCAGTTGTCGTCCATTTTGGTGGTCTACTCATGCAAGGTGATGATCGTTAAACCTAATTTATAAAGCTGAAATGGTTTCTATCTGTGGATGCAGATAATTGATGTTGGTCACAGAAACGATGCCGCAGTTTGGGTAGCCGTCCAAGAAGATTCTAGCAATTTCTTCGAGTCCACCTATCCTTCTGGTCATTTATAGCTGTTTATCGAGGATCAAACTTTTTTGAATAAATCTATCCAAACGTGTTTGCCGTGCCGTTGCCATATATTGTCCTGGAATTTCAAGCCGACTGTATCTTAGAAGAACACGCCGTCTTAGTGGGGCCCACGTCTCTTAACATGGTCGATGTCAGTGCATGTTTCTGCTGCGGAAGAGAAAGTAAATGTTCACTGAGATAAATATCGTGCACATTTCAAAATCCTTTGTTTTTTACGATCTAGTGGAGGACTGATGATAACGACGTAGCCCATGATGCTTTTCTTTTCTCGTCGATGCAATCTTTTATTTGGAACTGGATAGCGCAGGGTTTGGTGGAGTGGTGTATCAGAAAGCAAGGTGACAGGCATGATGCTACTTTGACTTCCTCTCCACAGCACTTTCTCGCAGCCAATCGTGAGAGCCTTGAACGTCCTATCTATTCATTTATCTCAGAAATTGCAAGGTGAATCAATTCGACCATTATTCTTTATAATTCGAATGAAGACTATCTCGTCAGCCAGCTGCCGAAGACTATGTAAATTATTTGAAGGCTCAAGTGCAGGACGCACACGAGAAAACGACTGGATGCAAGTGCTTGGATCCTCATTGTGAACTGCTACGGAGTTTTAACGGTTGACTAAATATCTAAGGAGCACGTGCAAGATGTTGGCTGTGGTCAGGAAACCATGATTCATCATGTTTTCCTCCAGTTCAAGGTTTTCATGGAGTAGCTCTTGAAATGTTGTGCTGCTCGACTTCAGAGTCTTATTGAGCTCGTTGTAGTCTCTGCTTCAATAATAATTTTGAGAAATGCTCAAAAAAATACGATTTTCCAATCAAAGTTAGTAAAGATACCTATTCTGTTCTTGTTGTTTTAATCGGGTAATCAATCGCATTTTATTTGACCACCTATTGCAGTGTTATGATATTTTCAATAAGCCCAATGATGTAAAGTGGTGTTCAAAAACGTTTGCGTTAGCCTGGATTGGAACCCAGATATTTTTTTCGGGAGCATGTGCTAAACCGTTGCACCACCACAGTGGGTTCAATCGAGTAACTTGTTTATTCACCTTCACGTCTCGACACTTACTAAGCAACTGTAGCGCGGTCCTAGGTTGACAAGCCATGTTTTATTATGTGGACTACTCGTAGTCAAAGCTATGTTGTTATGCTATTCTCTAGACTTCTTACATATAACGGACCCACTTCCTGGTGGGGTGAATGCTGATGGTGCTGGAATTTCCAAATTGTCAAAGTGTCTTCGTAATCGGTAAGAGTTATGACAAGGAAATGATGATTCGCTCGAAAACTCTTACGACCGGTGGCCATACTGCGCAGAATATCAGCTAGTATTTATTCTGGTAGCTAATGTGGCTGAGCTTGATGAATGTCCTGGATATGATGAAAGAATCAACCTGAAAAATAACACTACTTTGCGAATTACCCTCATTTGAAATTTTGCGCGAAACTTGTATATTTTCTTGATCATGATCTAATCGCTCTCGCTGGCCTTTCTCTTTTTAGTTTAGAGGCTTTGTGGAAAAAAATCAATCTTCCACAGAGGCAATGAAAAGCTTTTTTCCTAGCATTCATCTACCTGAATGAAACCTTATCTCGGTCTCTTGTCTAGACAACTTTGGTAATTTGCACGAATGATTCATCATTCTTTCTCCGCCAGTCAGACATAAGCGTTTTAGCTGTAAATATTGTCGAACTTGAATCGAGTGCATATTTCCTTTTATTACTCCAAGATTACTAAAAGTTTATGTTAGACTCCATTGTCCTCCTTTGATAAAGTAATAAAAACTTGGAAAGACGAGATCCATTGACATGAATCCTAAATTCTGTTCCAAAAAGAACGTTTAATTTTCTCATTCAAATCATTTTCACTTTGAAGTAATATAACAAGGAAAAAGGCAAAAAAAAAATGACCAAACCTGTCTCTCCTTCTATTCGACATGATTTGAGATTTTGAGCTTTGATAAAGAAGTCACTTCTAGACATGGCAATTGACATGAAAATTCCACCTTGCATCATCGTTGGGAACACGGTGACTGCATATGCACTTCAACTATGCTAAATGGTTGCGATTTAAGCATGAACAAGGGTATCGAGATATTTCCTCCAGTCGCATGTCAATCACAGGATCTCTCACGGTTTGACACTTTTATTTTTCTCAATACTTTGTTTCTGAAAAAGAAAAAGTCATTGCAGACATCAAATTTCGTCATGGCGATTTGGTCAAAGGAGATGTGGCAAAATATAGTAAACAGAGCAATTCAAGTATTGGCATCGAGCCCGCTTGTATCGCACTTCTCTATAGCTTTTGCAAGTCAGCCGAAATACTAGCTCATGTGAGAAATGTTCGCAATAAACTAAGCAATCATTTATTTATCGCCTACTTCGAGCCTACAAAGTCAATGAAATATCAGGCCTCAAATGGTTAAATTTATGCAAAAGAAAGTTCACTATGTGATGATTCAAACGTTGCACTTTTACCAGCAGATCGCAATGCTTGAAGTCCGGAGAAATTGTGTGCTTCAAGTTGAAAAATGGTCATATCCGAAGCTTATTTGCCAAGATACACCATGAACTCCTAATAGTTTGGAATAAAATGGTTTATTGACTGAAACTGCTTGCTCTGCCTTCTACACTTCCCATTCTCCTATTCCTCCTCCTAAGTTGTCGATTACCGTCATGAATTAATTAACTTTCTAATACGTTCTGGCGTTGACTGCTTGAAATTATTATAAATGGATGTTTCTCATCAAGATATTCCCACATCCGCTGCGAAAATTGCTTTTCAAAAAAGAGATGTGGAGAACAGTCACTCCTTTTGTGAAGTTGTGAGGAAGGATCACTAAGAATCTTCTACTATTTGTTTGTCAAACTGTAATAGTCGAAGGCATTTTGTGATACCTGCATGTCTCTCACTACTTTTTAATCCTACTGAGGGTATCTAGTATGAACATTTTGTACATAATGGACAGTTCAGAGACATTGAAGACGATGGTTTTCGGTTCTCGACTTTTATAGAAAAATCTTCAATATGTGATCATTGAGACATATCGTGACGTATTAGCACGTCAATCTACGGGAGTCTAGGTGTTGAGAAGATGCAGACTTAACAGCTATATAAATGACTAATCCTATTTGACTCCCATTAGTTCCACTATTGGACTTCAGGAAAGCAGTAGTTCAAGAATTAGGAGGAGAAAAGCTTCACTTCGCTATTGAATTTTGACATGCTATAATAAAACCTGCAATAATCGGACTACTGGCTGGATGCTGTTAAACAGTTATACTGAAAAGGCCACTATGAATTAAATGGTCATATTTAGAGAAGACTTTTTGAAACTGGCGATGGCATAGCAATTTTTTGACCTTAGCGGCTCTAAACATCTTATATCTTACCAGATGGAAAGTATATTCGAATTAACTTTGGCATAAAGAACTTTTTTTGCATTGACTTAATATTTAAACTATAAAAAGTGGCGAAATCGTAATTGTGCACCTAATACGTTCTACCAGCTTGAGCAATCGACAGTACAACACTGCCCGTTGGGTGATTTCATCACTTAGCGACAAGTGTAATTTGTTCGGCGTCAATTTCTGAATACAGAAGTATGCCCCGAAGAAGTGACAGAACCGAAAAGCATCGCGCAACTGATGAAGCTGTAAGGCGGAGACACGTGTCTTGCACTATATAAGTGAAATAGCCATGACCAAGAAAATATACCAGTCTTGCGCAAAATTTCAAACGAAGATAATTCTTAAAATAGCTCTAATTTTCAGGTTAATGTCCAACGAAAATCGTTCTTTTCATTGTTTCTGGAACTTAATTTTTCTTCATACCAAGGACATTGATTAAGATCAACCACATTAGCGAGTAGAATAAATGCCAGCAGATATTCTGCGAAGTACTGCCGCGGGTCACAGAAGATTTTCGAGCGAGCCATTGTTTTCTTGCCAAAACTCTTACCGATTACGAAAACAGTTTAAAAGCATGGAAATTTCAGTACCATCAGCACACACCCACCAGGAAGTGGTACCGTCATAAGTAAGAATTCTAGCGGAATAGCATAAAAAACATAGCTTTTGCGACGATTATTCCACGAAATAAAATATGAGTTTGGCAATCTTGCACCGTGCTACAATTGTTTAGTACAGTGTCGAGACGCGAAGTGAATAACCAAGACATTCGATGAAAACAAGAAGAACAGAATAGGCAATTTTGCTAACTTTGAGTACAAAATCGCCATTTTTTGAGCATTTCTCAAGGATTATCACTGAAGCAGAGACTATAACGAGCTCACTAAAGCTGTGAAGTCGGGCAGCACAAAATTCCAAGAATTACTCCATGGCAAACTTATGAACTGAAGGAAAACATGGTGAATCATGGTGAAATCTAATGAATTCGGTGTCGATTCTTCTAGAGAGAATACACACCCCCTAGAAACTAACTGAATCGAAAGACAACGTGCAGCTGGTAAGACTGTAAGGCTGAAACACGTGTCTTGTTTTATGTAAGTCCCACAACGGACCCTATGGAAGTTTCAAAATAGCTACCAGATTTTAATGTTTTGAGCGAGATGTCAAAGACAGTGGGTGAGAGAAGAATACCAAATTTGTTGATATTAACTATGAGTGTATGCTGAAGCAATATTTCATTGTTTTCAGAAGTGTTATAACTGGCTTTTACTTCTATAATTTTATCAGACGTAATGAGTAGGTAATTATTTTCACAAAACGTTCGATAACTAACCGTCTCCAACTTTTACTCACGACCAAAATTTGTCTTTATTGCTGGGTATGATGTAAACAATGACTAAATAATTATGAAAATGCAAACAAGACTTGGAAGCAGATGTTTGTGTGGACTTGAACTGCTATTGCCTTTCAAATGGTCCTCTAAACTATGTGGATTTAGTGTTGACAATTTTGAAATGCTTGATATTCCTCGAAAGAGAGTAGAGAGTAGTTGTAATCTACTAAACAAGTACGGGGACATTTTCCATAAATTGCCCTTTCTTGATTTGTGCATACAATTCCACCAACTACTAATGCTCAGCACAGACGATCGTGCGTAAGCTTCATTTTGGAGGTGCATAGCTAAAGAACCACTACGCCGCTTGTGGCGCAGTGGTTAGAGGTGCCTTGCGTCGCACACTAGGTCAATGGTTCGATCTCGCGCTCATGGCTCACCAAGCCATCCATCCCTCCGGGCTGGTAAATTGGTACCAGGCAGGTCTTAAACTTACCTGGGAGGATAAGCAAGCACTGACTCGGTTCAGCGGGAGGCCACCGCGAGTCATTGTAAAGGCCAGATATGCATTCAATCACCTCAAACGAAGCTAAAAATTGAAGTCGAATGCATGGCGCATCCCTCAGGGATTGATCAACGCCGAGAGCTTTATCCTTTATCCTTTTATAGCTAAAGAACTAGCAAACATTTCGCCACTTGGAGCAAAGGATATTTTGGCAAAGCTTTTTCTACTCTATGAGGAATACATCATTAGCATGATATTAAGGCCACTGCACCTCACAGAGACTAATTTCCTAAATCAAGGTTTTGTACTATGTTCCCTAAAGCGTCAATGAAAATGCCGACAGACACTACAACTCTCGTAGCTAATGACAAGAATGTTGTGGTTGAAAAGAATCTCAGGCGGTGGTGTGACTGAGTGTCTCGTATACTGCCTTCACACGGCAAATTCAATTTCATTACTACAGTACTTCATAGAATGGAGTAAAGAAAAATATTTGGGCACGTGTCTTTGAGAGTAGTGCGGGCCTCATGATTTTTTTCGTTCAATTTTCTTGCGCTCAATCGTTGTTTATCATCGAGGTATGGTTCAAACGTGGTGACCACCGCACCTGCGTCTTCTCGTAGCCCTTTCCACTGTTCTTTCATCGATCTGTCAATCATTGCTTTCGTTATATTACTGCGCCATTAGACTTCTATAATGTACACTACTACGGTGAAATGATGGGTTTGCCGGATACAACTCGGATGCTATAGCACACGAGTTTTGTGAGAGGTGTACAATATTCCTACTTGATGCTCTTGAGGTACCATCTCTTCTAACGAAAACTAAGTTGAAACGAGCAAGAGCAGCGATTGAGCGTACTACAAACAGATGCAATACACTGAGAAATTCGGCTGCGTTCTTTCGTACGGAGTGCTGTTATTCAAACTCTTTTCGTACTAAAGATGAATTGAAAAAAGTCGAGAAAAAGTTCGACTAAAGGAATAAAATTCAATCAATTTGAATTACACAAACTTGCAACATATTCGCACAGTTGCAAAGCGTAAAATTTTCCAAATCATCTAATGAGGTTTTTTACAAACACTTCGCACAGGTGACCAA
This sequence comes from Parelaphostrongylus tenuis, assembly GCA_019055375.1. NCBI lineage: Eukaryota > Metazoa > Nematoda > Chromadorea > Rhabditida > Metastrongylidae > Parelaphostrongylus > Parelaphostrongylus tenuis. The sequence continues at coordinate 33,044 of JAHQIW010007085.1, read as the reverse complement.
TGCATTAAATTGAACTTATATAAGAAACGCAATAGACTATCTTTTTCGAAACGGCTTCTCAGTGATTTTCGCATCTTTTCTGTGTTCTACAGCCTCAGAGTGACACGTCGAAAGCCTTGCTAAAAAATGCGACTGTGTTTTTGCTAGAAAAACCTCTTCGATACACTATCAGTTTTCTTACGTGGATGAGTTATTTTCTCAGCCCGCTTTACAAGACTTTGATGATTCCTTACCTGATCGTATGCACTTCCCAATCAATTTATTGCAGACCTCTAGCTAAAGTGATATGCAGAATTCTATTTGAAGAGATCTTATGCTTTTACGTTTAAATCTACATAGCCACACTTGCGAGCACGCTAGAATGTATGCTTACGTAGAGATCGTCAGCGTGTTGTCTGATCATGGTGGATATGTAGCGAGCGTCGCCAATTTTTCGCAACTTGTCCATGGTAGATCAGCAAAGCTAAGTTTGCAGTAGTTCAACATTTATTATTCTTGATTCAATTTGGCAAAAGTCGTTAATTAGATACTTTTTGCCAGTCTACAAATGGACAGTAGAACTGGGCCTAGTTGCTGCACATCAAACAGAGCAGGAATTATAGTGGAAAGCATTTTTTTTACTTTTACAATCAAATACAACCTAGCAATTGAATAAGATTAGATCGCTAACTTGTTAATGAGAATTTGCCGACTTGGAGCGTAATGAGTCCCATTTTCTTTTTGTTCTGCGAATGACAATTGGAAAGCACTGTTAGCAATGTCAAATACTGATTGAGTACTTAGCCATAGACCCCTTATCCTATCACACCGTCTAATCATCAGGTTTTGACGTCAGATGTGGAACAGAAATTTAAACACGAATGAAGAAGTTTGTTTAACATAAAAGATATCGTGCCTTCTATCGCTTCAAAAGATTGATAACCGAGCCACAAATGCAACTATTCCAGAAGTTATAAAGAGTGAATTGTCCAAAGACGTTCGCTTCCGTTCAGTCCATTCTGAGAGCATCTGTCATCCATTGGCATTTTCTGATTCCTCGCATCGAACTCTATCTAAAAATGCTCTCGCCTTGCCTGGAACTCCTGAAAGCGCTTAGAAAACCTATGTTTAATATTGCATGGTTTCTTAGTCTTTTATAGTTGCACAGGACGTAATAGTTTGAAAGATCGAATCTTCGTTGACCGCGGAGCGAGGATAGTAGACGACGTTCTTGTTGCCGTTGCTGATGTTGCCTTTAGATCGTGTACGAGTAGTTGGCTGACGTTTCGGCGATACCGCCTTCTACAGAGCCTGGACGTACACTGGTATCAGTACTTGTTTGAGTAGGTAACTAAATCGATGCCTGAGCACTGCCTGTTGGATCAACTTAGAAGATCATGCGCATATGAGATGCCAAGTTTCGTGTTATAGTGACGCATTCGTCCTTAAGGTTCATTTTTGAAGTTTTTCTTCGGAGTTTTTAGCGCTTTTTCAATGTATTGATTCGAGTAGAGAATGCTGTCTCAGTCGTGGTAGTACACAGCGTTAGCGTGCGATAAGAACCCTGTCACGGTCTATTTATATTTGCCGCGAAAGAGAACAACCTAAAATAAACAATAATTACATGATAATACATAAATTCGGTTCAATGGTTACTTGTATATTTTATATTTCGAAAAGAAGCAATCGACCGATGAACTGTTGTAGATTGATCGATCGTGACTGAGGTGCATAGTTAATATATCAACATGTCGTAAGAGCATGAGGATGAATAAACGAGGTTCCAACAGGCATTTTATGAAAAAATTGGTGCTGAGTAGAGTGTTTACAAACATTGACCAGGAGGCAGGGGCTTCGGGAACTACCATGGTCGCCTCGGAAGACGAGATCTCGCGGTGGTATGCAGGGTTGATGGCCCGTGCATATTATAGAAGTCATAACTATGTCAGTATGGTATAATCAGAGCCGATATCAAGAGCTTGATACCTGTGCCTCGGTGGTTCGCTCATGACCCTCACTATATTGTTCGTCTTCATGGCACGAGTTTGCAATTACAAATGTTAGTGAAGCATCTAATAATCGACAATTATGAAAAAAGTGGTAAGAACCCTACGCTCTATGGGATGCGGGTCTGGTTAGTTAACGAAACCATGTTTTTTTCTTTGTGGCTTCGTTGGGTCGCAAACAATATCAGACCAATAACAAATAGGCAGTATGGAAGAAGAAGCGACGAGGAACAGGAAGGAAAACCAAGTGAAGCAGTAGACTGGCCTCAAATGTTTGAATGCCATCCGCCCTCGGCCCGCTGCCTGCCGTCTGATGCACCGTATCATTATTCTCCACACGGGACACCATCGCCGTGCTCGTCCTTCCGCCCTTTAGTCTTGCCTAAACAGTCTATTGCTTTATGTTCTCTATGATATGAGCAAAGTAATAGAGAAGATAGCAACGAATGTGTGTAAGTTGCTATACTTAAAACGCTTTAAGAGTCTTGTGCGTTGATGTTTTCAATTCAAGCAACAGGATCTTGACTGTCACATCAAAATGTTGGATTTTTTCTATATTAGATTTCCCATCTTTCGTGCGCAAATGAAGTAGTCTACCCGTTTCTGCCAGTATATTCATCCTTACATGCCTTGTTGTTGAATATATTTTGCCGAAACTCATACAATCTCCCACCCTCTAGTCGATACAGATTTAACAATCTTCTAAATGACACAGTCATAATAGTGGTTGCGCACTTGTTGATGGAGCACGTATGGTGACTGATAATGATACGACACGATTTGAGCCATTTGTGAGGTCTGATAAATGCTAGATACGCGCTTGCTCCGTCCTCCATACTCGTCAAGCACCGTCTCCTTTGGTTCAGCCGATTGCTTGAGGCTATGATCCTTTACAAAGAAATCTTCGCCGAACAATAAATCACTGCAAGTTAGGTGACAAAATCTTCTGATATTGCAGTGACCAGCAGACGAGCTTGTGGCCGGTAAAATGAATCATGCCTCTTATTCGACCGCTCTTTATAGATCTCGCTCAAATCAATGATAGTCTAACAAAATTGTAACTTGTTCTGAGACGTTTTTGATGTCTCATAAGTGCTAGATATCTGTCTGAGAGTCTGTCTTCCGACTTACGGTAATCTATTGTTCGCGTCGATTCCTTCATAGAGGAGTGAAGCCTCAAGTATTGGCAGAGCAGAAGGAGACTGTACTACTGACGATTCCTAGAGAACAAAAACAGGCGCCTGTTCAGCACTTATCAGACCTCACAAACGGCTCGAAAGATGTTATACCAATATGTGACTATTATTATTTCAGAGTGAGGTATATAAAAAACTGTCGAATGAAAAGACGAAGGTTCTATTGCCATTATCGACCACTTAAAACCGCTTTTTTTGAACACCTCTTGACAGCACAGCTAACTTCGTTTGATATGAAAGGCAACTTAGAAGCGATCACATCAAGGTGCGAAGCTTTATTATTCTTTTGAAGCCTGATCCTACTATCTAAATTGCCCTAGTGGCTGGTACATAACATGTAGAGCATGCGAGGATGAACATATTGGCGAAACGGGAAGACCGCTCACCTCATTTGCGCACAAGGAACATCTAGGGTGAAATATAATATCGAAAGAAGCAAACCTCTAGGTTAACACAGGGCACAAATGCACACTAATAATGAGTTTGATGTGTTTATCACGATCCTCACGAGGTAATCAGAAACATCAGCGACTCGAAACTCTCGAAGCGCTCTGCATATACGCTAAAAACCCAGAAATGAACCATAAGGGCGAATGTGTCACTATAACACAAAACTTGGCACCTTACATACGCTTAATGTTTTAGCTTCATTCAAAGAGCAGTGCTCCAGCATCGATTTGTGGTTACCAACTCAGTTTTTTATCGAAGTTTTCGATACTCAAACAATGACAATCAAATAATCATGACTAAATCATCACGTTGTCACACAGGAATCGGAAAATTCCTTTCTCATACATATCAAATTAGTTGTAACGTAATAAAGAGTTTTTTCTTACCTAGGTGTGAAAGCACTTTCTGTTAGACCTAATTAATCAATATGAGTCAAACTGCAAAGGACCAGAAGGACTAGGGCTTCTTTATAAGACAAGTAATTATCAAGAAGTATCAACTAGGAAGCCAGGTCTAAAAGATTTCCTATTTGCTAGGTATAAAATTTCTCTTCAGTTAAAAACAGCCTTGTACCGTGATGAGATCTCAACCGATTCACTTGCTGGAAGAAGAGGTCTTGAACCCGCTTTTCAGAATGAATACCGGCGTTCACTCTTTATGAAGTACTTTGCACAGCATCGTTTTGCCTTGCTTAGTGGCTATAGCTGATTCAACACTCATTATGGTACAGAGGGTGAGATTTTCTGTTTACAACAGTGTACATGTGATATAGTTACAACCAACTTCGTTGTATCTATTGAACATTTTTAGTATTTGATATCGTGAGCGTTTTTCAATCTAAGTACAGCGCTTTTGAGCTAGCGTTGTCAACCTTACCAAAAAAATATCAAAGAGATACATTCAATACTGGTACAATGAGAACGAACAACAGTGGACAGTCAATTCAGCTCATCAGTTTTAGGAAGCGAAAGGGTCGAAACTTAGCCACACTGTGTATTTTATCGACCTTGTGCCTGCTCAATCACCAATAAAAATAATGAGTATTTTTGCCACATGTAGTGGCAGTCAGTTTTTAAGTTATTATCAGACAGTTTCATAGAACAATTGAAGTGTTTCTGCATTTCACACGATTACTGTATAGCTTACGATGAATTTGTAAATGCCAAATAGTATTTTGGAGGCCGTTTGCAAAACGGATTCACCACCGAACTACATGTAAAATTGTGGTAGAAAGCATATTCCGTTCATAAAAATCACCGAATGTTGACTTTAAATGTGCTCAAGAAGCGCTTTAGAACTACTCTTAGGATTAAGTAGGTGCCTGTTATTCGTAAAAGAACTTTGTGCAGCATCGACTAATGAGTACCATATTTGTGTCCATGAGAGCCAGTGCCATGAGTCCATGAGAACTAGAGTTTTATTAAGTTGGTGAAAGAGTACTTGCGCTTTATGAATTGCTGAAATGCGCCGTTTTATATTGGAATATATTTCCAAATAGATGTGGCTATGTTGTTCATCGAATAAGTGCGCATTCTTTTATTTATTTCCTGTTACAGGTGGCGCATTTCTTGCTGTTTGATTTATACTCATGTTGGAGTAGGAAATGATGTTGATTGATATGAAGGTTTATGCGGTTGTAGACTATGGTTTCGTAATGGGAATCGTAAAGCAGCAAAGACACCTAACAGCAACAGCAATACATTCTGGCTCACAAACTGTTAGCGAACGTACAGCACAAGGATGATATGAGAGTTTCCTAGAAAGGACTTGAGAGTACGGAAGATGAGGAACGTCTAAGAATGAAAGACTAGGTGAGAGCATTCGTCGAAGCTGGTTCCCTTGGTACACAAGATGTTGCAGAAGAACTCGACGTCGACCACTCTCACCAATTCAAGCAAGATAAAAAAGTAATGGCTTTATCAGGGTCTCTGACTGCAACCACTTGTATATCGACCTGGAAAAGAAAACTTAGCACTCATAAGATTCTCAAGTGAAAACTTTTTAGCTAAAGAATTTTTGTTGCATTCTGATATTTGTCACTTGACTTACTATCGTTTAAAAGTGCATAGAGAGGACTGTGGCGGAATTGTTCGTTTCAATGCAATTAAAGCATTAAAAGCTGCTAATTCAGCGATCATAAAAAAATTTTGTAACAGGGTTGACAGCTCTGTAACAATGACGGTGCTTTCGATGTTATTCGCATAACTGATAAAACAGAAATTAATACGTTGCGAATAAGAAAATTTTGTTAATGCACTAAAAACAAGTTGAAGTTCCATTCTCTCGCTACCGAAAAGAGGAGCTTGAATAGACGCAAGAATACTTTTCATAATATCCCACCCATCTAACGTTTTCAAACCTCATTCAAATATTTTATAGTCAGTAAGAATGTTCAAGATATTTTGAGGCTAGTGCATCAGTGGCATACGTACGTTTCGGCGGTATCGCCCGCTTGATCAGTGCCACACGTTCACATTGAACTCTACTCTACTCAACCAAGGAAGGAGAGACTTTTTAATGAAAGCACGTGATACTGTTTATCTCCTCTTTCGATCAATGGATTACGGCTGGTAGTAAAGTATAATCATATCTACAATCGACTGCCTTTAATCTCGCTATAAACATTCGACACAGTCTGTGAGAATGCTTAGAGCCTTCTCGAGGTGATGCCGCCAAAACGTATACGGGCCACTGACGTATTAACCTCAAAAAGGGGCTAAACATTCTCACAGGCTTTCCGGAATAATTCTCTGCTCCATTTTTGTGGACTTCTACTATCTATTCGTGCAATAGATTGTAGTACTGATGCTCGCCAACTGATATAAGTGAAAAACTAAACCTTCGTGCGAAACTGAGTTTTAAATCTGGAGAGACCATGAAGTGAGAAAAGTTGGCTGTGCGAAAAATTCATTTTTTGACTGGTATCGGAGTTTACTGTGAAGAGCAGTTACGGAAAAGTTCTAAAACGCATCAAAAGTCAAAACCTAGCAATAAAATTTTTAGGAGGTGTGCTTTTTTGAGACATTTCACATTTAGCTCGCAATGAAGCCGTTTAGCCGACAAATTGTGATTTTCCACCTATCGCATGGTGGGCAGCACTTTTGCGCATTGAAGAAGGAGTTCAATCGTTATTCTCTAACACAGTGTATGGAAAATGCCTTATGGACTCACTTTATTGATTCTCAGGGAAAATGATTAACATTTTCTTCAGTGACTGAACTGACACGGGGCTGATAAAACACTCGTTTCGGCTAATTTTTCGGCGATTTCGTCTTCTTCAAGTTTGATTATTCGTGTCAATTGCCCACGGTCGTTCGTTATTGTTAAACCATTATTAAATGCAGCTCCTCAGAGTTCTTTTTTTAGAGCATAACGTTTATTCGAAAGCCCTTCTTTGTATTAAATTTGGTCACGACAATGAAACTTGATACGTTCAATAGTCAGTCTATAACTCATCATGAGAAAACAATAATTCGGTTTTCCGAACGATATTTTTTGAGTCTAAATATATATAAGTCAAATCAACTGAGTTTGCAACTTCACAGTAGATACACAAATTGAATGAGACTTCACTATAAGGAATGTTGAGTATCAAATTTTGTTTTGTTGCACACCAGGGGAAGCTGTGGGAATTTGACGGAGCGCCATAAACATCCACATTGAAGAAAATTTCAACATGTTCAAAAAAGTGGCAAAGAAACCATCTGACATTGTCACTTTTAAAGAACGTCTTTAATACTTCCTTATCCAAATTGATTGACCATCTCGTCATGTAGTACTTTTGTTAGTCAAATAAGGCCTTGAAGCAGCTGCTTTTGCTACAACCAATCCTGAAGCTATTTCCCATTCCGCGCTGCTTGTTGGTAGAGCCCTAGGGCAGCTTTGTTTTCTACTCGTTTTTGAAGTTTATACTGGAACCTAAGTCAAGTATTAGCTTGTCAACAGTTCCTTTTCGTCATCATTGAAGTCATAGCCATATTTAGTGGAAAAGATCAACTACAGCACCAGATGTTGAAGATAAGTTTAACCCTACCAACTTGCTGTCAACAACGTTATGCGCTAAAAATTAGAATTTATGTCTATCGGTTGATATACATTTATCCATAATCTCTCGAAATTACATTTCAAAGCAATCGTTTTATCACGTATAAACTTCGGTTCTTTTCGGTTTTAAGAAGACAGAAAAAAAAACCTATCTCATTTGCTGGAGAGGATTTTTCCTGAAATATTGGTAATCAGCGGAAGCTGTGATTTCTGACCGCAGCTCCACGCAGCCGGCTTTTGAAAAGGCTCCTTAGAAGCGCTGTAAAATTCAAGATAAAACTATATCTTAAACGCGTATATTTCCTGTCGGAGAGAGTCTTTCTTAAGACTGTCAGTAATCATTGATAGGGTAATGTTACTAATTCTAAGGCTGTTTTTATTTTCTGGAAAGGCCGTTGTTTTGCAATGCAGCAAAGAAAATAAATTTGATTAGAATGCGAGAGTAAGGGTCCTTGGACGATTCACCGTCACCTAAGTGAGACAGCATGGGGAATACGCAATTATGGATCGACTTTCGAACGGTCCTATGCTCGCGCGAATCTTGAATACTCAGTAAGGAATTGTTTCTCCTCTCTGAAAAAAAAACTCCAGATAAATGTGTGACATTGCTACCAAAAGACTTTGAATACTTTCCTCTTGTCATGCATGCAAGTGAATCAATCATCATTATTATCACTTTGATGGAATTCAGGTGGCCAGAGCGTCCTAATTGCTTTCAAAAGTGAATCAAAGTTATATGTATGCCACGAGATCTTCTCTACATGTTCATATCTTTGAAAATCGACTGGTAAATGCGTAACCCATAATTGCTGCCTTGCCCAACAGCCCATGATTGGTCGAAGCACCTTGCTAGCTTATGTGTAAACCTTATTTTCCTTGCTGTGTTGCGGAGAAAACGGTCTTTTTAGAACATAAGGACAGTGCTTGAATTAGCAAAATTACATTATTTAATATTCACTAATAATCCGAAGAAAGATTTCTGTCCGGGGAGAAATCTGCACGTCTGAAACACAAGCGATTTCCCGCTGTACCAAAGTCAAAAGAAGGTTTTTCGATAGTCGGCTGCGCTGAGCTTTAGTCAAAAATCTGAGCTTCCGAATAGTTTCCAACAGTTCTAAAAAAAGTTCCTGTCCGGCCAATGTGACTATTTTTTATTTACCCCCAATAAAAAAGCCGAAAATTTCTCTATACTCAAGTGAAATAATTTGTTCATTCTACTTACATGATCCGTCATCACAACTTTTATTATACCGATCCCAGTATTTCTAGCGTCCGATTCGTTTTCCGTCTTCTTCCTGAATGACCTGAAATATTGGTCGAGCATGTCTCCTTGCATTTTCGAAGACGGCTTGACTGTGGCGTTTCATAAAACGCTGATGTTGACTGCCGGAGGGAGTTGGGGGTGAATCCCGCCTCCACTCTTTGCGACGAGCATCACAACCACTCGATGGCTCACTCATTTTTTGTCAAATCGATTACACTTACGTTGTTCATATCTAATAATTGGCACAAAAATGTCATCAGTGCCCGATTTCAAGATGCTTCCGAACAGCAGATTTTACAAAAAAAAAACTTACTGCGCAGACCTTCTCCTTAAATTCAGTGTTTTCATAAGCTCTGAAACTCTTGGAAAGTCAAAAAATATAAAAGAATTTATGTCATACGTTGACTGTAGCGCCAATCAAGTACTGAGTTCCAAATCCGTTGCTGCGTTATAAATGATATGATGCAGAAGCAAAAATAAGTTTCTCATTTGATTATACAACATTTACCAAACATTTACTAAAGTTCAAGCCTGAAAATAAACAGTCTTACAGATAAGGCGAGGACTTTCGACCTGACCCCTTTTGGTGTCGTTGTGAGTATCACTGCAGTGTTTGGATGTGGAATGATGCCACAAGGCCAAGGTAATTATAGGGAAATTGTAATGGTTGGCAGCGCTAAGAGCTGCAAATTTGAACATAAAATCGTGGGCCTCAATTTAGTAAAAGTTTTCAACGTTACATCACTAATGGAGAGCTGTTATATACTGAACTTTCGAAAAGCATCTTCAATTTTGATCGAAGAAAGGTGGAATTAAAGTATTATTCAATCAACACGATTTTTTGAACTTTATTATCTGATCAAAATCAAGGTTTAATCACTAATAACCACAAAAAATCGCTGCAGCAAGAGCTAGGAATTTTACTGTCATCGCTTCTACTTAGCTTGCTAACATGGTTTACAGTAATTATGCCACAATTTGTGCGAAGACTTCTGGCATTGCAGCAAGCAGGGACTCAGTTCAAGTATCTGTGACAAGTATTGAATAGAAGCAGTGAGTTGACAACTTGTAAATTTTATGGTCCTTTCATTATTATTAGAGCTAACTTGTCATGTGGTCTTTTGAGGGCTATTGTACAGCCCGATACAAGTGTTTCGTCCTTACAGACTGATCAGTTGGGCTCTTATTCTCCGTACTCTCCCAACAGAGAGTTATCGAAGACGAGCGTTTTACACCCTATATCAAGTGAAATTTTCACCTACTGCAAAGTGTTGTACACTCGATTGCTCTTTGGCTGGTATTTTTGTCATATTATAGCTTTATTTCGAGTGTTTTGCTAAGACCACGCTCAAAATTCAATAGATCCTTGATGAATGTAAGCTCTGTGGAGAGTCATTCCGACTGTACACTTAAGGATACACCATAAAAGCTTCCTCTAAAAGCCATGAGTTGTGGGAAATGTCTTTTTGATTTCACATCTACAATATCCTACAAAATGAGCAAGTGTAAAGTGGAAACACAATGTGTCCTCACTGATTGTCTTTTCAGTTAAGAAGTAAGAATTTCTAGAACACGTAGGCGTTGTTTTCTACTAAGGAGTTTATGGAAGCTTTTCAGTGACATACCATTTTAAATTTTCTCTGAATACAGACCTTACGGAATTTTCGATGATTGGCACAGAAATAGAAACCGATTCGTTTCGTTGCCACAAGAACTTTCTCAAGAAGGTTAGTAGCATTCGAAAGCTCGAATCCTTGTCCAGCGCAGTACCTAACCGTTTTTTGACACGTTGACAGCTATCTGAGCTTTTATTAGCTCAGGCAGCAATCCGCATGAGCGGAGAGTCTTTGTTATTACGCCTTGCAATGGGAATATGGATTTGTTTGGCAATCTGAGCTACTGTGGGAATATTATCGTGATTAAATGATGAAATATAGCAGGAAAGATTTCAAAAAGTTTCATAGTTAAGAGAACGTCCAAGTATTGAAAAATTACTTGTGCTTCAACGGGAAAAAACACATTGTTGTGAAAGACTACATATTTTCAGCTGCTGTATAACTTCGTTTCTTGCTTCTACATCAATGTTTTTGTAGTCATTCAATGGCTTGAGAAAGGTCTAATCTCTCACTGAATTTGCTCTGTGAAAAGACTCTTGTACTATGTTTTACTAACAAAGAGAAGGTAACGATCTACATACAAAGTTCGCGCTTTTGTATCCATGTGGCTTTTCCTTGGCAATCAAGGGTTTTAGGGGAGAGCATCGCCATGGTTTACACTACAAATAGCCTTAACGATGTCTCTTCCGTCATACTTCACCATTTACTGGCGACAAAATCTCTTTGTTGACGAGACAAATTCACATATCATTAGATAACTACCACAACGTCATTGTAGCAGCCGTTCCCGCTGCGCAGATTTCAATGCCTTTGTCGACGTGTTGAAAAGGCCCTTTCATAATGCTCCGACGAAAGAAAAACGTTTGCGTTCCACTCTACAGTGCAGCAGAAAAATAATATTGATTAGGACTGACGCCTGACGCAAACGTTTTTGCACACCACTCTACATCATTAGGTTTATTTAAACATCATAACACCGCAATCGGAGGTCAAATAAAGATAATTTCTGATTGATTATTGCACCAGATTTCTTGCAGTCGCCGTCTCTGTTGCAGGGGCATTTGCAGCTTTTCGTTTCACCTGATGCGGTCATACAATCGGTTTGCGGAATAATCGGCGCTTTAGTGTATTGAAAGCATCTCAACTAATGTTATCGATTTACCCAAACATGCTCTTTCAAGGCAGCGTTTAGTAGGTGCACATATTTCGCTAGAAAAATAGGGCAGAGAAAAGGAAACCTTATTCTCGCAAACTTTCTGTTTAGGGGCTCCAAATTCCCTCTAAATCTAGCCTGAGGAGTTCTCACCGTATCGTGGCCATTAGAGATGGCTGTTTACCGCGCCACACTTAGGGATCATGCCTTATGTCCTTTTCCTGTGCACACATTGGTAGTTGCCCGAAATATATTATTCACTAGTGCTCATTTTGTACGCGACGGATGAGAAGATAGACAGTGAACCGAGATGTTTTCGTTGCTTGTTTTGCAGTAGCATTTTGCGTTCTAGGAGATCTCGGACAGGTTGACTTGAACCTTCGAAAACGGCAACCAATTTGGCTTAGATTTCTCAGGGGTGAGATATATGTGCTCTGACTGACTAAACACTCATATAGCTGTTATTCTAGCAATAACAGCTATTCCAATAGTAATCAATTGTTAAGCGGATGGACTGGAGGACTCATCGCCGACACATCATGCGTAATGCCGATAATTGATGAGATGGAGAGAGGAGCGTAGGGTCGACCGTTATTCGACCATCGTGAGAAGGCAGCGAGCGGTTTGTCCACCGCTTTCAGTCATCTCCAGTGACAGTCGTTATTATTGTTAATAGTTTCATATAACTATATCCTATTTCAACGACTGCTCTAAAGGAACAATGATCCTGAATCATAGGCTATGGCAACTTTAGCTGTTGATAAGATGTCATCGTCCTGCCTCATTACTCCCATCTCTCGAGTGAAATGTATAGAATACACCAGGGTTATCTGAGGCCCTGGTTAAAAGTAAAAAAAGCATCGTTCTGTATTATCATAGTAATTATAAACGTATTATCTAACGATAGAGTGGATCTATTGTATATTAGCCGTAGTGCACATATCTTGCCCATTGCGCACTTACCTATCATACACATGGCTTTGTGACGTATCCTGAAGGCTCAGTGCTCTTTTACTCACTCGCAATATTCTCCGCGGGATCAACACTCTCTCACGCAGTCACTCGCATCCTCTCTCTCTAAGCACTCCATAAAAAACTAGTAAGGAAAACATATTAAACCACTGAACCATAGTCTTAAAACCACTGTCAACAGTATAGATACCCACTCAAGCATCATGTTATCTCAATCGCAGATTTTTATCATTGTAGTTCCACATTATCGTATTAGAGGTTAATGCTGTTATTGTTTGCCGTGTTAATAGTAGTAACATGTATATATATGTTTAGTTACCCAAGAAATTTGTCCATCACAGACGACAAAGCAAACACCAATGTACTTACAGCAGAGTAACGGCCTGCGTGAGATTACTGGGGCCCCCACTTTAGACATAAAGGCAATAGTTGGACTAGGTGCCACGAGCCGTCCCACTATCAACCTTCTCATTTGCGCAAAGTACCTTCTAGGATCATCTGAAGATTGGGCAGTGGAGACACTATTTTGAACGAACCATAAAATGCCGAATGTGAAAGCCATACATGTTTGTGGTTGTTTCGGGCTCCTTTGAAGGCTCACACGTGGCTTGCTTTGCGGTGCGAAAGTGCAAGAATAATGCTGTGTTGACACTGTTCTTCGATTAGCAATAAAAGCAAAGGAGCACGGAACTGCTACAGTATCGAAACGATTATTCATCTTCTGAGTTTCTGAAAGGGTCGTAACAAGGAAGAAAATCACGGTGCTGATCGTGTTTTCGACCTGCCATTAACGAAACGGACAAGACAAAATTTAGTACTTCGGCGTCAATGAATTTTCGCACACGTAGCGTATATGAGTGGTATCTTCAGCATCACACATTTCCCGATCAGTGTGGCACTTCGACTGACACATTGAAAATGAAACTCTTTTCAGGATACCTTTCGAATTGCTTGAAATGCAGACGTCAAGAAACAATCTTTTAGATATCGATGCGCTCAGATCGAATTGAGCGATCTTCGTTGTTTGATTGAAGTTTCTTTCCCTGTTTTGCCAAAATCTCTGGAGTTCATTATTACTTTGATAGATCACATTCTTTGGTTCACATAGATGTGTTCTATACTGGGAAAAAAGCTGGTTTGCTAAGCAGTCTTACTGAAATTGGCAGTCAATCGATAGTATTGAATTTATAACGAATAAATAATTAGAAGGCAACGAGTGATTTATCAAGATTGTGTGCAGATACCAGTTCATCGATACTCTCACTATAGCTAAGTTTACACCATTTACGCGTCTGCTTCCAATTATTCAAAGTTGAGGTATTTGAGAAAAATGACGATAGCTTATAGACAGCGGAAGAATTCTGAGAGTGGAGGGAGAAATGTGCATGAGTAAAAGGCTTGAAACATGGGCATCATGCAAACTATTGGTCAGAAATATGTTTCTTCACCAATTAGAAGGATTAAAAAACAACACCTCATTAAAGAGCATCGTTCTCAATAAAATCGCTTGTAACATCCGCTTGTTAACACGCGATAAGGAAACGGTCACTTTTGTTGGACAAGCGCTTTTCATCAGGGTGGTAGTGATCATTGGAAAGTTCAAATTCCTTAGCTAATGCGGTACATGGCCATTTTTCAAAGAGGTCTTTTTTATAACGCTTCATCGGAAAAAGATTTGTGTTTTACACGCGTTTACTCCGTACAGAACAGAGCTCTTGCTCAAGATTATTAGTAATTATTCGCTAGCGCAAAATAGAAGAAAATTAATAGAAAGCTTGTCCTGGGAATCCCTTGTTGTGCTTATTATCTGGACTGACCGTTTCTCTGCAGTGTATCTTGGAAAATAAGAGTGATTCACGTACGGGGGCATGTATATTTTGGCCAGTTCTTGGTTTGCGGATAGGGAGGCACCGAGAGTTGCACACGGTGATCGATGGTGGCGACCAGGTGAATCACCTGTGAGGTAACTTTTTTGTTACTTTATCAGGAGTTTCCTCCGTTTTAAAAAAGCTGTGACCATAACATACATAACATACAAACATATTACTCTGATGCTGCAAAATTTCTTCTACACATTCAAATGTGTTTCGTGCTTCTGACGAACTAGTAGTAAAGTTGTGCGCCAATGTGAAATATAATTTTGTTTTATGAGACAGCGCTGTGAAAGGACTATCAAAAACCGTCCATGTAATGCAGTAGCCAGAGATCCAAGCTTTCGAATAATTACTAACATTCTTATGAAAAGTTTTTGGCCAGCGAGAGGGATCGTTTTTTCATTTTGCACTACCAAACGGAAAAAGTTCAATGCTTCTCCCATGACCAGTTCCAATTCATTTTCTAACTTTGTTTCTCATCCTGGTGATTTTCTGAGTTTCCGTGTTTCATTATATATCTTTCGGCATTTTTTTCTAAGAAATTCCTTTTTTTTGGCTATCAGCATCATCTCTGTCGGGAGAGTGAGATTCATAGACGTGATATGCCGTAAAAGTTAATGGAAACACTTGGTATCAAGGAATACGACCCCCGTTTCGGTTTAAATAATTGCAAATCCAAATGTAAAAAGATGGACCTCACTGTAGTGAATATATTTGACCCTTCAACACTACTTAGAGCTGACTAGTGCGAGCCTAATGCTGAAAGTTATGAGAGTTTGAAATTCACCTACAAGAAAGGAAGGATTCAAAACATTAATTGGCCGAATGGCGTGGCTTATTAGTATACGCTGTTGAAACAGCGAAATTTCATTGCAGCGACCAGTAGAAACTACAATCGCGGGCTTCAACTTGCCCGTCTCCATGGCTTACAGTGAAATGGTCGACGTTCGTGCACAAGTTTCCGGAATTGCAACGAGCAGAGATGCAGCGCAGACCTTTGTAATACGTCTGGTGATGCAAACTGTGAGCTTGTCTTTACTTTTCTAGGTAACGCGAAAGGCGATCAAAGTGTCCTGTGAATTTGTGACAGTTTTCATTTTTGCAAAACAACATATCTTCCAAAGCCTTATACTTCGTTGAGACACTCTCATTTTACGAAGTAGTGAGAACTTTACTTCTCAGGTGGATGTTCTCAAACGGCAAGGTCGTAGTGCAGGTATTCCTGATGCTCTGATTGCCGCAATTTTGGATCAACTTACTGTTCAAATCAGCTATGAAGCATTGGAATGCAAGAAAGCAGCCGCTAATCACCCGTATCCAAAAATACCTTGTGAGTTTCAACAACTAGCGAGACTTAATGTGACACACCTACAGTTCACAATTGCATTTGAGATAATTATATAATCGAATTTATTTCGTCATAGTCTATTTCTACACATAGTCTTATTCCAAATGGAACATTAATTAGCTCTGAATAGTTCACCGAGGATAAGAAATTGAGCGAAGAAACGCAGAATTAAGAAGAAAACACTTTATCGTTTGCCACACGTAGTGTTTGTTAAATAATTATTTTCTTCAATGACAATTGCAAAAATTCATTCTTTTATAAGCTGTCTAAAGCAACTTTTTGAATTCTCTTAGATCTACCTGCATGAATACATGGGAGACCTTTCTTCACAATTATTACAAGCTCCAAGGTATTTTCCACATTTCTCTCCTGCGATCGTGGTATTGGTGGTGGTGTGCTCTGAACACAACGACGTCGATGAGGCTTGGTGCATAATCCTGAAGTGACTTTGATTTACAAATACACTAACCACAACAACAACCTCCCGTCCTTTCAGTCGCCAACCAAGAACATAGAAACATTTGCTCTACATTCTCTTTAAGTCCACTCCACACTCATCTCGTCCATTTGTCACTTCTCCCACTTATGTCACTGACACGAGCGTGCATCGCCATCAACATTATATATATATATATATATATATATTATATATATATAATATATACTATATATATATAAATATCGCAGACTTATTCTGTTTAGCCGACTCTATGTCGATAACTGTAGTTGTAGTAACAGTGGCAAAAATAGTGCTTCGATGGCGGACACCTCGGTAACTTCGCCTTCCTTAGAGCCTGGACATGATTACATTGAATTTGAGTGACCTGGAGTATTATCGATGCCTTTATATGCTGCCTAAGACAGGTGAAAAGATTTAACCAAGAAGTCACGCTATGTTTCCTCAAGTAGTAGTGCTCATTCGTCCTTTCAGTTCTTTTTGGACTTCGAGCGTCCATCCAAAACGCGTAACGTGCGGCTCATGTTATGTAAATCTTTTCCTATGCACACATATAAACATTTTTAGTTATTCGGTAAATGTTTTGATAAGTGCTCGTTTTATATACGAGAGAATAAGAAGAGTAGAGAAGGTGGTCCACCAAATTTGCTTTTTGTCACAATGCCATTTTGTATTATAGCATTATTTCACACGTGGTTTGGATGTGTTAGGATGGAAACCAGTCTCCATTGAATTTTTTTGGTATATTATATACGCTTACTGTCCTCCAGTATCTTACAGAGATTTGTTCATCTTCTCTTGTGTGAAACAGAAAGTGAATTAATCTGATAAGAATATTATATGTATTGAGCTGTTAGGTCTAGTGCTATGCAGGTATCTGTTTCGCCCTATTTGGACTCATCACTAACAACCTTCCTCGGTTGAGCCGATGCTCTGAAGTCAAGTAATCCTCTATATAGGATTCGACGAAAAGTAATAAATCAATCCAAGTCAGATGATGGAGTTACCTGACATTGTGATGATCGGCAGTCGAGCTCGCAGTTAAAATGAATCAAACCTGTTCTATCGACCGCTTTTTTACAGAGCAACCAAAATGATATAATGTGATAACGGTATTATATTTTTTGAGCTGTTAGGTCTAGTGCTATGCAGGTACCTGTATCTTCCAATTGGGACTCATCGATAGCACCCTACCTTAGTACAGCCGATCCCCTGAGTTTAGATGATCCTCTACAAAAAAATCGACGCCGAGTAAAGGTAATGAAACAGACGTGTATGTATCTATAGCAGAGTAATGGACCATGAACGTGAATTGCAGATTCCATTTTGGACATAAAAGCGATGGCAAGGCTTGGTGTTAACCCAAAGCTAACACCGCATGTTGTGTGAAATATTTTCCTGACCCCTTTTCATCTAAAATTGTGATATTGCTTCAAGATGGCCATCAAATGCTGAATTGAAAAGCCATACATTTAAGTTTTTTTTATTCCCTGCCAGAGACGAGAGTTGGCCTGCACTGCACATCACTTTATATATCGCCATCATTCCAGAATAATTTTATATAGCGCAGATGTTGAGAGAGGATCCGGATAAATCATCATGGTTTCTAGAGCTTATCCAAAACCAATTCTGGAGTTTCTACCATAGTCAGAAAATATGAAATTTGGGCGAGAACGTTTGAATAACAAACGGTTCTCATTCCTGATTTGAATAATATTTTCAGAAAACGTCTATGGCATAAAATAGCATTGCAAACTAAGTTGCAAGCTTTAGTCTATTGCCTTTTCTTATCCCCCTCACATTGAAAAAGTGCCTGTCAAAACGTGCACCAAGCGGCAAAAAAACTTTTGCATAAAAAAGAAGAGGAATGGGTCACTACTCTTGGCATGAAAAATTGCCACTTTCAAAGGTTGTGAAACATAAACCAAACGGATTAATTCAAGAAGTAGAGCTTGACCTCAAAAAAGGTTTTCCCTTTCAAATAAGAGCCCTCTTAATCTGCCCTCATATTATACAAAGTGAGTTGAGCTAATTAATGGTGTCTAAAAAGAAGTGTTCTCGGAAGTTCTGTAGCAGTTGTTAAACTCAGTCTTCAACCATGCTCTGCTAACTAGCTCCCACTCGGCTCTAGGATCGATTGCGCAACCCGCATATAGATATCAATAATCCGTCAGTAAATTCGAATCGTCTTATACAACACACATTCGCGCTCTACAAAAAGACGTCGATGAACGCCAGCCATTAAACTACTACTATTACGACTGTTCCTACTACTGCAGTTGACAACCTCGCGTTAGCTAATCAACATCTTTGAAATTTTACCTGTATCACTTGCCGCCTTGTCAATCTTTGAGTTACACGAACGGGCAGCAGCAACACTTCCATTTTTCCCTATCGCATGAAGAGTAGCCTAGTGAATCCTCCTCGTTGTAGGAACTGGTTGAGCATCATAACTTTCTTCCAAGTTTTTCATGAATAAATCGTCCCATCAGGTCGATGGTATTTCTGTAAAGCGCTTGATATTCCGAGTAATCCAGTCAATAACGGCTATCGTTCAACGATTGCCGCTGAAATGTATCAGGTGTCCGGCCCACCTTATTTTCGATATCTTGGCGTGTAAAATGGCACCTTTGAACTCCGATGGATGAATAGATCGGAACTTCGGATCCTTCCTCTCATTTGCGAGATACGAAATACTCTTAGCAGCAACGTTTCCACTATGCCTTCAATAACGCCAAGTGATCTTTCGTCCTGCTTACGTAGCAATCAGGTTTGTGCTGTATACCTTAGGGTAGGAATAATCGACTGGTAGAAAAGGGGGAACAAAGTCGGACGTTCTTTGTCCTCCTCAATGCATCCTCAATGCTCTTAAACGTTCTCTGAGCAGCTCCTTTGCCCTTGTTCAACGCTGGGGCTTGGTCGTTTATTATGCTGATTTCACAACATAGATAGACGTAACTGGGGCATTTGAAAATGTTCGTTTCTACGAGTGTGAATGGAAATTCAAGCGATCCATTGCTCATGAACATCGTTTTTGGTAGACATAGTTAGAGGCGTATCTTTCCACAGGCCTTGTGGCTGATGCTTGGTGTTGTGAGGACGATATCATGAGCGAAACAGATGGTTTGGTTGTCGACCGCCAATTTTCACTCCCATGTCGTCCCCCCTCTGGTGCTCGCATGAAGTTTTGGACGGCGGCAGAGAATATTTCTGGCGAAATAGTGTCTCTCTGTTGAATCCCTCTTCTTACGTCAATGGTAATATCCTTGCAGAATAAAGGCGCTATTTTGGCTACAAAATCTTTATATAGCTCACGAATCACCGTTAAGTAGTGAGTAGGGACGCCGCGGTTGTCCGGAGCCTTTATGAGCGCTTCTGCATCACTGAATCAAAGGCTTTCTTTGAACCGTTGAGAGTGAAACAGAGTGGCATTTTGTATTCTCGTAAGTTTTTAACGAGTCTGGTGATCAAGCTTAATAAGTCAGTTACCAATGCCAAGATTTTTTTTTGCTGTCCGCCGTCTAAGAACCCTTCATTCGACTCAACTTGGACAGGGTTAACGAATTACTGAACAAAGGGCAGCCATGCGAGCAAGGCTTCAAAAAGGATTTAGTATCATAGACCACATCCACAATATACAGGACATATTGAAGTTTCACGAAAGGGCATAAAATTTTTCAGAGGAAACAGAAGCGGTCATAGAGTCGCTGGCTTCCAGGGCGTTTCTACTCAGTACATAACGATCTTTCGTCAGTTATGTAAAGATTTCTCAGCCATAGTAAGCCGCTCTATAAGGATATTGATGTTGATGCATGAAGAGGGATGCGACAAGGTGATACAATCTCGCTAAAATTATTCACTGTCAATCTTCAAAATGTCATGTGAACATTAGAATCAGGCAATATGGGAAAGAAAATCGACGGGCGACAAATAAATCATCTTCGCCAGGCTGATGATATCTTCCTTTAACACCAATCATGAGCTAGGCGAAACGAAAGTTGATTAATTTACCTTAAAGGATTGGTCTTCCACTAAATCCAACGAAACGTTAACGAGGAGCGGATGGGTTTTGAGTGCCCTCATCCGCTCAACAAAATGAGCATCTTCGAATGCTCCAGTAACGTCCAAGTTGTGAGGTCAACATGATGAGCGACCTAGCTCCAAAGATGAGTAGGTTTACGGAGAGGCTAGGGTAACGCTTGAGAGCATTGAGGACGTAGTGAACAAAACGAAAAACGTCCGACTTTGTTCACACTTTTTCGACACGACGGTCATAAATGTTCTATCGTATGCAGCAAAAACCTGGTCGCTATGTAAGCAGAGCAAAAGATCACTTGGCGTTATTGAACGCGCAGTTGAGAGGTTGGTTCTAGGAGTTTCCGTGCCTCGCAAATGAGAGAAAGGATCCAAAGTGTTGACCTGCGCTATCGGTCGAGGTCAAAGATGCCACTATGCACACCAAGATGTCAAGAATAAGGTGGGCTGGCCACGTAATGCGCTTTACGACAACCGATGGACGAGAGCCGTTACCGACTGGATTCCTCGGGACGTCAAGCGCTTTAAAGGGAGACCACTGACCCGTTGGCCCGAGTTCTTCACGAAAGCGATAGAGGAAAGATATGATGCTCAGCGAATCCCTAGAGCAAGGAGGACCCACTGGGCTACTCTTGCAAGCGATAGGGAAAAATGGAAGAGTTGCTGGTACCCGCTCGAGTCACTCGACGATCAACGGGAGGAGGACAGGTGACAGGTAACAGGTCCTTGTAGTCATTCAATGTCTTGAAAAATGCCGATTTTCGTTATAAGCTTGTCTGGACGGGCCTCTACACTGAGAGATAATGGTGGAAAAAGTCAATGTTTTGCCTTCGAAGTGCCTTATTTCTTGTTCACCACAAATTTTATAATATTTCATCTAGCTGAATTTCGATTATGAGGGAATTCTATAGCTACGGAAAGAGAGAATCTAGTGAACAGACATTCATAACGTATTTCGAGTGAAAATAGCGCTCATTACCTAATTTTCAATAAGAGCAGGGCACGTGGCGCAGTGGATAAGTGCTCTGCATCGCACACAAGGTTGACGGTTCAATTCAGTGTCCATGGCTAATCAAGCCATCTATTGCTTCGGGGTTGGTAAAACGAACCAAAGAGTCTCTTATGTACTGGCAGGCCTTCCAAAGCCACCTACACGCGGTCTCTCTGAAGGTATTCGTAGAGGGGAGAACTTGGCGAGATGCAGGAAATCATCTCAAGAGCAAAGTGAACTAAAAGGAGTAAATAGAGCATTTAAGTGATGAAGATCGCATTGATGAATAATGTTCATAGTTGAAATTGATTGGAAAGTCTCGACGATGGTCGTTACAGTGACATTAGATTGTAATCTGCAAAATCATTTTTACCAAACAAACCTTATATAGTTACTGCTCTCACATGGTCTATTTTCTTTGACCTTCAGCCTCTGGCAAGGGCGCAGACAGTAGGCAGATGTCTCTCTCTACGAGTGCAGCGTAAGCGATGACGCATCTCTGTGTTTCTATCAACGGTGTTCCTTAAAGGATTGCGGATATCAGCAGAATAAGTAGAAATGGTATTACTGCTAGACTCTCAATAAGGCGGAGTTGCTAAAACGTCTTCTCCCGTAATCAGCTTGTGAAGATGTGCAGTATGCACATCAAACGATTGTTCCAGTGATTATTTCGGTCATTCCAAATACAAAGTATGACCGCGCATGAAGTACATCACTGGTCCAGCACTTTTTCTTTCACAAAAGTAAAACCTTATAGCCGCATCGAGAAAAAACATGCATATTGCAGTCTCCAAATCTAAGAAAGTCAACCGCGATAAGATTGAGTCATAAAAGTGCGCCCTTACCATCCTTTGCAACTTGTTTCCTATGAAAAAAATAATCTGAACAAGTCTCCAGCCGAAATATTAGGACTCCGCATAAGACTGAGAAACGGGAAGTATTGGTGATCATCTTCTCGATTTATTGTCCTTAGGGTTGCATAAATGCTTCGGTGAAATTTTTGAAAGTTTTGTGTTAAGCGCAAATTGACAAAAAAGGCATCAACAGCCAGTCTTAAAACTATATACCACCACTGTTCACGAATTTCTGCCATTTTTCTGTAACTTCCCGGATGTGTTCATAGCACGAGTTCGGTTTCTTCAAATCGAAAAATTCTTTACATGCCTCTTCAACTTTATCAAATCATTCCTCGATGACCATTGAAATATTGTTGCATTGACCGAAAAAAGTCATGACTGGATGAAGCAACGCCTGGAGCCTAAGCGGGATGCAGAAGCGCCTTAGTTATCCAGCTTACCAGACATGACGTTGAATTTCTTGACTGCATGAGGTATAACGAAGCACGTCTTCGAAATCGGAGTTGCCTTTCTAAATCGCTCAAGCCATCTGTCCACAATAAATTTTGTCGTCGCACTCGTACCTTTACCCTCATTAATCTACTAATCAACGACGGCTTTACGAGCCGTTAGACCATAATAATGGCGGATCAACACAGGGGAATCATATTGCTGAATAGGCATCTTGAAGCAGAAGTCAACAGACTAGGTGACTATGTACAAAACCATTAATAAAAACAGCACAAAGATGCCAAGAAATGAATGTGCTCAAAATTTCCAAGAATTTTTTGCTCAACTTAATATATCAATGCAAAGACTATATTGATCCCATTTTCGATATTTCGATTGTGGTGAATGATCGAAATACTTGTACAACTTTCAAAAAAAGTTTCTGTGGAGTGGCTCTTTGCAGTGTTGATTCAGTTTCCTCTCTGTATGAAGGTGAACTTTTCGAGGTGCTGATGTATCTTGCCTAGGATGTTTTGCTCTAAGCCAGGCTTCAGTTCATCCTCTTCTCGAGGCATGTCCTAGTGGTAATTATGATTCTATCCAACCCTCGCTTGATGAATTGAAATTAGGAGCATGTTTCAAGCTTACCGACAAGAAGTTGATAGTTGGGTCTATCTCTCTGTGATTCAGCTTTAGAAAAAGGTTGCTGCAAACAGAATTCCTGCAATACGGTTCTTACTTTCCCTCCTTTCTCGCTCATCCAAATTTGCGATCCTCTATTTGCTCTAATTGACATCTTTCAAAGTAGTCTACTTCACATTGTAGACTTAATTACCCAAGTTTGAGATATTGAATTTCGGCTATTACATCATCCGTGAGCGATCGTGACATTCTTTCCCGCCTCTGCTTATGATTTCAACCTAACGCCACCTCCGAATCAAATAATTGGAAGCCTAGCCGAGGATCCGTCTCTGAAAACCCATTCCCTGGAAACAGCATCTTGAAAACCTGAAGAAGCCTTGTATGGTCACGTTAGGAAACCAAAGAATTTCGTATGCACAACCAGCAATATACCATTTGGGATACGCTGGGATGTACAAAACTATGAAGAAGGATAATTCAAGTAAGTAATGTAGTGTACTGTCTTTACAAGAGACCAATATGCGATAAGGTGAATGAAGGACTCATTTCTTTTCCCCAAATTCCTTCTACATAAATAAATATTTTGCACAAGTTTTTTCTGTTTTCGACAACTAACCTTAATAGTTTGTGCCGCAGATATTAACGATCTGTCAAGCGTTCTAACTTAAGTGAGATTTCTCCTCTCAAAGTTCGGACTTTTGTGAAAGTTGTGCTAGGCCTTGTCATATTTATTGAGGCGGGTTTGTACAAATTAGAAAAAACGAAACCGTTGACAAAAGATCCAGCCTTTGTTTAAAGAAATCCAGCATTTTGTGCTTCAAGTCATTTCACTGTATATTTCCTTGGGGGTGTCCTATAATATATTCCGCTTTGTTGTTTGGTTCATTTTTTTATTTCAATTCCACCACAAGATGTTCAGGCAGCTTGGACAGATACTCAAGTACGGCTATAGCGCCATTGCTTGCCATTTGCATGAAATTGCCTACTGGAAAATGATAACTTAATGGACGCCTCATGCACTGGCCGACTACCTCACAGTGCAAAGTCTACTCAACATGCTTTGGAGAAACTGGGCTAAACCTTGGTACCGCATCCACCATGTATTCCTGATATTGCTTCATCGCAATATAATCTTCCGCGCCTTAGAACAGCTTCTGCTGGAGAACAAATCTGAAGGCTACATCCAGCTTAAAACTAATCTCATCGACTTTATTGACTGTCAGCATTAATTTCTAGGACGAAGGCAGTCAGTTTTTGCTCAGCGAATGGTTTCATAACATTGATTATGATGGTGATTACTATGCTGATTAACTAGCTTTCCCAAATAAACTTGTAAATTAACAAACTTGTCGGCTTGCGGAATAGATTATAGGAGAATCTTTTCAAATGGGAAGATCATAGAAATTGCTGATAAACTAGTTTTCGCATTTTCCAAATTCTTTGATAAGGATAAATATTTACAAAAGGTAGAAACTTTAGTCCCAGGAGAGATGGATAGACTGCCACACTGCATAATCTTTGGCAACACTATTGCTGCCTTAAGCACTGGAGTGAATGGTGCTGATCTTAATGATGTGTGTATTCTGAGCATGAATCAAAAAATGGTGATTGTTCCCTTCAAGTATTTGTCAATCTCAGGAGCTCTGACGGTTTGGACAGTCTCTTCCTCCTCTAATTCAATTTTGCTTCGAAAAGAAAACTCTTTGTAGATCACAAATATCGTCATGGCCAATTGGTCGAGAGAGATGTGGCAAGATGTCGTGAACAGAGCGTTCGAATGTTGGCATCGGGTCAGTTTGGATCGCACTTTTTCTCGGCATTTGCAACTGCAGCTAAAATGCGAGCACAGATGTAAGATGTTAGTCGATGGAGCAGCAAAATCATCCTTTGTTGGATCACATGAAGATAAGAGGGCTCAGTTATTAAAGGAGCCCGAGTATTAACCTGATGATTTCTCCGGTGCCCTTCTGAACACTGTAACTGTACCGTCAGTATACTGGACTATAATCATCTTGGTCTTGTCATTGGCGAAACTCCAGTGAGTTTTGCGAGCGCTCTTTCCAGCTTCTGCAGCTTCGACCTTAACTGCTGCTCTTCTCTTAACTGCTTTGAGGTGCACTTTTTGCCTTCCTGCAGCGTTTCTCAGGTTCGGATGTTAAGTTTTGGATGCCTGCAGTTCGTTCGATTCCAGGCTGACGTCTTAATTCGAGTATTTGTGAAGACAAGCGTCTCTTCATGTCTATAAGACTCCCGGATTTCATAGCGCCATATGAAAGCGTTCAATGACACTGTCGTATTCTTCGTCAATGCTGTCAATGACAGTATCTTCTCAAATGCCGAGTAATGGCTTGAATACATCTCAAATAGTTGCGAGTTTGACGGAAATGCGCATTATCAAGAATGTGTTTGAAGATAAGTGTTCTCTTAGTATTTTACTTCGATTTCGACATGTTGATTAAATACTCTTAATTTCCTAGAAAGTGAATTATTATACCAAAGCTCGTTGTTAACATCAAACTGAATTATTCGTAATCAATAACAGTCACACTACTTCAACAAGAATGATGGCCATAGTGCTGCACCTGAGAAAGCGAAGCAGGAATTCATATTTTGTTTAAGTTGACATTTTTTACATTTGTCTATCTGTATACAGCAGCCTGATACGTCTCTATTAGGAGCAAAATGGTGGTTATATACCTAGCTCTACACAATGTGAATGTTCATAAGTAACGAATAGGTTTTGAATGTCTCATTCACGCTCAACTAAACGAACATCTTCGAGTGCTCCACTTAAGTCTGTCTAG
This sequence comes from Parelaphostrongylus tenuis, assembly GCA_019055375.1. Lineage (NCBI taxonomy): Eukaryota > Metazoa > Nematoda > Chromadorea > Rhabditida > Metastrongylidae > Parelaphostrongylus > Parelaphostrongylus tenuis. The sequence goes on along the minus strand of JAHQIW010007085.1, from coordinate 6,927 downwards.
GTCAAGTAATCAAAATGATGAACGACCTAGCTCCAGAGTTGAGCAAGTAGAAAAGAGGCTTAGGGAAAAGGAAGTCTACTGTTGCTGGAATTCTTTTCTGCACTGGCCCAAATTGCATAAATACCTTACGGATGGGCGTTTATTATTCCCAAGTTCCTCGATAATCATGCGCATTGGCCGTAAGTCATTGTACTCTTCAGTGCAAATATTATACATAAGACGTGCTTCCAGTTGGTGTTGGTTAAAGGTTGACACCTGAAAGCTGCTGCTCATTCACTTATCATAGTTTTTCCTCATCATCGCATCCGTGTACGAAATCAATTGACGACAAGAGTTCATGTGACAAAGAAGCCGCAATGGCCTCTATTTGTTCTCAGCTTTTGTTTAGTATAATTTTTTTCCTGCTGCAAGTTTTTCTCAAAAGAAAATTTCTAGGATTTCTATTACTTGAAATCAAATCAGACTACTTTCATTCTTCTGATAATGCAGGTTCTAGGTGTTTGGATAGCTGTTCTCACTTTTTTCTCTTCAATTCATAGGATTTGAAACTCAGTAATAATTGATAATTAGGTCGATATTGTCTTTGTACAGATTTTTTCTGCCATTGATGGAAGTGTTCTAGAAATCAGAACGGCATAAAGCTCTTACTAGTCGAAATATACACTTAATAGAAATAATATATTATAGTTATAGCATTTGATAGCCGTCAATCTTGGTTACACTCTGTCCGACGACCCACTGATTACGGTTCGTTTCGAGTGTTTTCTCATAACCACGCTCAAGTTTCTATGACTGATAATTCTTTTTTGAGCCATGCTTGTGGTCTGTTATGTGCATTTCTATAGTGCAATATTGCACTGTAGAAGTGCCTATAACAGAGCACATGCATAGCTCAAAAATACTTAGCAGACCCATTGATTAGGCCTCGCATGTCTCCTGCTCCCTGGCTGCTCTATTTGATGACCGCCGCAGTTCGATATCCCCATGCCACACGGGAACCTTGAGGACCCACTGAGAGATGAAAGTATTCCTTTGCTGTTGATTTGTTGCTTAGGTCCGTCGAGATGTGAGGCTAAACCATGTGACAATACCATCAATGGGCATCACATCCGTTCAGAATAAGTGCCGTCGATAAATTTTTTTTGAGAATTTATTTTGCTCACGACTTTGTCTTTTTTCGGAGATCATTCAGGCTTAGCAAGTGACTGTGATGGTGCAAATGTTCACAGAGTTTCTTCAAAGTTATCAATCTAAGAAATATATCAACTCAGTCTTTAGGCTGATAATTACGTTTATTCGTCAAAACTGTAGTGGACTTAAAGCCACAGAGAAGCAATGCTTTCTGTGACCATGTGAACTTCTCAGTAGCTTCAGTGATTGAGGAGTCATCATAAGCTGTCGGAAACCAGGACGCAAATGGGAATTTTTTCAAAAGCTATATATGTTGATAGTTATTCTGCTTTCCAATTTCGAGCGCTTTTCTAAAAATGAAGGTAGCCGCTAAAGAATTATGCCAACTGAAATGTACTGCAATGTGTTGTTTTTTGGCTCAACACACAAATGAAAAGGGGACTTACTGAATCGCAATCTTCCTGAGGGAAGGGGAACTTGTTTCTGGATCATAAGTCAAACACCTTTCATAATGACGTATCTCCTAAACAATTTTCAATACTTCGTTTATCTATGCTTTAACGGACTTGTTAATTTACCAGGAATTGATTTCGTGGAAAAATGTTACGACTTGGTTCGATGAAGATCCCTGAAGGAGTCATCAAATGCAGCGGGCAAATCCTTTCTTCTTAGTTGGATTCTACATAATTTCTTGCGATGTTCTAACATTTTTCAGGTTTTTGATGACAGAGACGACGAGAAAAGATGGCAGAATTTGCATATGAGAGTTGCAGAGTACATAAGATATTGACTGCTTTTTAGTCAATTATGTCTTCAGTTGTGAAAGTTGATATGGAATGTGGGATGGACCTAATCCATATTAGAACGGATCTACAGCGTCTATGTTGTCCTACATGAACTGAGATCTTTGAGTGGAATATGTGATGCAGATTATCACAAAGGAAGGTGCCGGTTTACCTTCTTCAATGCTCTGTTGTAATCACGTGACTATGCGATAGTTCGACTTTCTTCAAGATTCCAAGGAGAGTAGACTTGTCTACCAGCATCTTTCGACATTAATGAAGTAGACGGAATCCTTAAGCTAGACAAAAGGATTTTTTCTCGCTATTTCAGCACTGTTATGATGTAAAATTATACATTGAATGTTTCTGATTGATATGCGAAACATTCGACCATAGGCGGTAGATGAACCAGTGTCGATTATAGCTCTCGCGGGTCTGGACGAGTGGTTAGTGATGCAGGCCATCAGGAAGTAAGTTGCCGCTTCAAGCCCCTTCCTGAATACTCTTTGCGAGAAATCAACCAACAACTCACGGAACCTTAGCTCGGGTTACTCTGAATTTACAGGATTTGCTCGACTAGATTCTGCGTCATCCATGAAGAAGACGAGATGCCCAAGCAGCAGTTAGAATAAAACGCAAAATGTTTGAACACCTATGTGGAGGATGAATGCGAGAAAGCACATCGAGTGTTTAAAGTGCTGATTACCGCGCAATGAAATGGATGGCAAGTGGATGGCGGGTTGTGTAAAAACATCTCTCATGAGCGCCATATTTTGTAACCAAAAGTTGTGTAAAAACTCTGTGCCATTTGACCTTTTAATATAATTTCTGCCACGAAATTGCATGATTTTGGCATCGTCTCTTACGCACTTCCTTGCAAACAACTTGCCTATAGTTATTTTGAGGTGGAGCTGCTTTGCGAAAAAGTTTGCTTCCATTCATACAATTATGGCTCGTAGAAGATTATGCTGGTGATGTGGCGCTAAATTAATGAAACTTGGGACAATGCAACGGTAGCAGAAAGTGCGGCTAGGAATTGATTTGCGAATTTTTATACTTTGTTTAATAGTTTTGCTTTTTGTTCGGGCACAAAGAAATACAAAAGTCACATCAATAAATGAAAATTACGGACTTTTTGCACAACTCATTACGTTGAAGACTTCTAACTTGCTTACCAGTTCGGCTCTACCTCACTGAAGTAGTTCCTTTTGCATCTCCATAGAGTGCACATAGCAAAATCAGGACACAAATTTGTAAACGATATTGCAATTATTCTCTTTATTTTCCGATCTCTCATCTTATCCTCAATGAAAAAATGGTGCACCGAAGCCTGGAGGAGTGCGATTCAACTAAGTACTATCAGAAGCAAGTTTATGAAGCTTATCTCTTGTCAAGTTTTCCCTTATTCCTTATTGACAGAAGTCCGTGGTAAAAACTTTTGCAGGTCCATGGAGTCAAGTAAATGATGAGTCACCGACGGTTCCTAAGTCAGATAAACATGATAATGATGCCCAGCATTACGGGATAAACTAAAATGTTCGAAAGTATTGTGAGAAAGTAGCTCAATATGTCAAAGCAGATCCAACTGAAATCTAAAGTTTGCTGGTTTTATTGTTGAATATGCTCAGTTCCATTGTTCGGAGTGACTTGTAGATAAGGCTTAAATCAAAATTGATGATCATGATGTAAGTGACAGATCAAACAGTGGAGTTGACAAATGTATAAGTACCCATAAAGGTGTCTTTGATATGATTGATTTGACTTTACGGTTGATCTGACATATGCATGTACACGACTACCGATGGTTTTGCCAAGTCCAAATACCATAAACCAGGCCGCCATTTGAACACGTGTAGTTTTTTCAGGAAGGTACGATAAATTCTCGATATCAGAGGACTTGTGAGATAGAGAATATCAAGGGATTATAGAAGAGGGCTTACATTTATTATCAGCCACTTAATTTGAATGTAATTCGATATTTTTTTAACCCGACCATCCCAAACGGCAGCCACGGCCCGCTGCAACAATCGGAAACTCAGAAATATTGAACTATCAGGCAAAACTTTATCAAAGTATCCTATACCAATGACGACGGTTTTCGAGCAACTCCTGACAATTTTTCCTAGGAAGAGAACCTATGAAATGATAATTCGACAGATTCCTCTGTATCACTTCGGAAATCTATCGCTCCAAGAAAATACCTATGTGAAATTTAACGTTCTAGTTAACCTTAGACAGATGCTCAACCAAAAATCAGTTAATTTTTCACAAAGAACAATTTTATCATCGAAAAAGGTTTCTTAATTCTACTAGCATACTTCAGCTGAAAATACTCGTGATGGCCTGCCATGTATTTTTTGTTTGCTAGGAATGCTGTCCATCGGACATCGATTCGAGCCATGTAGACCAATCTTTTAGCTTGCTGCCAGTTTTTTGGCACTACTCGAGCGCCTAAACGATCAATATAATTAGTCTCGCAGCTCTTACAGAAAAAGGTATAGTAAACAATCGGAGACAACTTACTATGCTTCGTCCACGCATAAGTCCACTCCATATGGCGGAGTGGTTGGAAAATGAAAAGCGTCTGCGAACAGTGGTTACTGTCATCCTGAATGGGGATGATGGAAAAGCTGGAATTAATGGGGCATGTTTGAAATGTATCTAAGGACTCCTTGATATCTGCGAGGAGCTCTTGCGATTGTTCCATCGTTGATAAAAAACCACGTCTGTACGACTTCGAAGTAATGCTGATATGTTATTGTCCTCTATGTAATTCCCTCCCTTTCTTGTTATTGTCTTAGCACATAACAAGCCTTCTTGAGTGTATTATCTCTGGCTAATAAGGTCAGTTCAGTTAGACTAATGTTGGGAGCATTGTCTAAGGTGATGAAGTTGGGTATCCCTCAGCTAACTAAAAATCTTCTGAGTGCTGTTGATAGCGTTTTGAGTGATGGCGCATTTGTGGCGCTTTGAGTGTCAGTTGTTTGATTGATCGCATTATTGTTTACCACGCGGGGCATCTTGATTATATAATCAAGAATCAACTGAGCGATGGCTTGCTTAATGAAAGTTTCAGATCCGTTGGAGATTTGAACTACTTTCTCCCATTGTTTGGCAAGTTCCCTCAAAAATGCTCTATCCCTAGCGCACCCTTGTTCCATAGCGTTTGAAAAAAATTCTCTCCTGGATGTGTAAATGTGTGAGCTACCCATTGAACTTTATATGCGGGTACCTGATACTGCTACCGTGCGTTTTGTCTATTTATTGCATCTTTGGGCGTCTACACATAAAAACGAATCTGTAGAATGACTGTTTGCGTTGAGAGACTTGATACTAATGCATGAGCTGCATCATCCTTTGACACTATCAGGGAAATTTCCATTTCTTTAACTTCGTGGCATCACTCCACATCCCAACACTCCATAATGCGACTAGTGGCGAAAGCATAAAGCCTGGCGCACAGTCACAAGACGTGGTACAGACGCAGAAGCTGCATTCTTGCTTGTATAACTACTAGGAGCCTTAGAAATGAATACGGAAAGCTTCATTGTAAATCATGGAAACAGGCAAAGTGAAGTCAGTGACGGTGAAGTCCCCAGAGCTCGGTGAGCCATCTCGTGGTTAATTTAGTAAGCAATGAAAAAAATTGTATTAGGTCTCCATCTAAGTTTGCAAAGTTGCTTCAAAAATCCAAGATTTTGTTTTTTCAAGTAATCGAAAGTATCAAATACATTGACTGAAGTATTCGCCGTCTGCCTAAATGGAATTCTGCCAACGCTCCGGCAACAAGTGAATTCCGTGCTTATAAAACTTATTCTTCTATGCAGACCAATAAGTCAATTCTCGGCGCAAATGACTGATGTTTCGAGACTTCCTCCGGTCCAACCAGTGCTTCAGTGATCTGAAGAGACGTAAATCGGACGGAGACAGATTTGGCGATCACTGTGTCATCCCCCACATCGCAGCACTTCTATATTGTGGCAGCAGCGTTATCATAATGAGATTGGTCGGAAATTCAGCCACCCTCATAGATCTCATGGTTTCTGCAGCGAATTCGAATAACTCATTGACTCATTGGCGGTTCAGTGATAGAACGCGTGGTTGCCACATGGCAAGCCGGGTTCGGTTTCCGACCAATGCATTGCTTAGTGCGATGGTATGGAGGGTGTATACGTTTGCTGTGCCTTGAGTACCAACTGTTTGATTGATTGTTAATTTTACCGGCTACACGAGACATTTTCATGATATAGTCACGAACCAAGTTGAGCGATGGCTTGTGGAATGGAAAAGTACTCGATCCGCTGCCTTCTATAGTGCATTTTATCAATCTTCGCACCCTTAAGCATCAATAAGTGAGGAGGAGTCTATACAAAATGACTGTTTGCATTACAAGACGTGATGCTAATATACAAGCTGCATCACTGCTCGACATAATCATCACACTTTAGCATTTAGTTATGGCATCACTCCACATCCAAACACTCCATAGTGTGACTAGCAGCGAATTCATAAAATCTAGCTCACATTACAAGAAGTAACACGAACGTATGAGTTACGTGTCTGCTTGTCTCAATATTAGGAGCCTCAAGATGAATATGGATATTTTCATTGTAAACCATGGAAACAGGCAAAGTGAAGCCAGTAGCGGTGAAGTTGCTAGTGCTTGATGCACAGACATTTCGTAGGCTTGCAAGATTCGTAGGCGGATCAAGTACCCCTCATCTAAGATTCAGTGGGACGGTTGAATTTAAAACTTTTATCAAAGAGGCATCACTTTGGTTTGTGACTATATTATCAAAAAGTCCCGCGTAGCAGACAAGAGTGATGCTATCAATCAAACAATCGACACTCATAACACAACAAACGCATTCACCTCTTAAACCGCTACAATTAGTAGTCAAATGGTCGGGATCAAACGCGAGTGACCATGTGGCAGCCAAGCATTCTGCCACTGAACCACAAACGAGTTCCGCAACTCATTGTCAAAACCAAAAGTGCTCCAGCGTTCAAAGCT
>JAHQIW010007084.1:0-158559 GCA_019055375.1 Parelaphostrongylus tenuis | reverse complement strand
GCTTTTCGTGTTTCCAGCGAATTATACACTTGATAGAAATGAAGGCGCACGGCGAATGTCAAACATAATTTGATTTTGGATGCCACAGCGTTATGAAAGGGATGTTTTGAAAAGCCAATCACATAGGCTCAAGCTAACTTCAGCTTTCGAATGATTACTAACACTCCTATGGAGAATTCCTGTCTAGCAAATGGGGGTAGAACGTCCATTTAGCGCCGTTTAACAGAACAGAACCTTTAAATAATTATTTAGTGAATAGCAATGTATAGATTATGAAGGATAAAGCTTTCGGCGTTCATCAATTCCTGTGGGATCCACTATGCATTCCCCTCCAATTTTTACTCTGGCTTGAGGTGATTGGAAGCATATATAGCCTTTATAATGACTCGCGGTGGCCTGGCACTATATCGAGTCTGTGCTGCTTATCCTCTCAGACAAGTCTGGCATCAGTCTAGTACCAAATTAGCGACCCTGCAGCAATGGATAGTTTGATGAACTGTGAGCGCGAGATCGAACCAGACCTTTTGTACGACGCAGAGCACTTCTAACACACTGCGTCACACGCGCTCCTAGCTACCTGTATACAAGTGAATGTACGACTCAGAAAAGGAAAGTGCTAGCACTGTCGACTGTTAATCATCAGTTTAAGATGCATATAATACCTCAGTCACTCCAAAAACGGATATGGGTATTCTACCTGACGTCGTAGTGCTTTTGACGCCGGCATGAACCCCCAAGTCGTTCAGTTACTTATGCTCACTTTTAGAATTAGTTTGTTAGTTATGATACGATATTTCTCATATCGTGCAGCCCTCCTTTCTGACAGTAACGCGTATGAAGGCTAACTAATATACTGATAAGGAATGTAGACATAATCTTCAGCTTGGAAACACCTTAAGATCGTCGCATGTCGCTTCTTCTTCCTGTGAAAAATCAAAAGAGAAGCGGACAATCTGAATCAACGGAGAAATTTGGGAAGAACATCGGTTTCAGTAAGTTAGATTCTTTGATTTACAACGATGTGTTGTGCGTTACGGTAGTACACTTCAACAGTAGGCCCCCACGTCCAATGTTCAACGTTAAGAGGGCAATGATGCACTGTGAAGGACCTCTAGTGTCTTCGTGATTATTAAAATAACTCAAGAAGTTTCCTGGTCCTGATCGTTCCACTCCATGCGACGTCTCTCGAGGTTCTTCAGAAATTCCCTCTGATCAGCCTTAGACAGTGATAATCATGTAAAAAATCTGCGCTTAGAATTTTTTGTGATACAATCTCAAGTTCATTAGCAATAGAATGTCTCAACTTCATCCCATTCATAACTTAACCTTTGATAATAGACATCAAAGACTCCCTAGGGCAATAATGGTCTATCTTTGTATCTCAAAGACCGTTTCTTCAGTTCGCCAGTGGAGAGTATATCATCAAGTTTGTTTTAACGAATGTCTTCTCTTCGCCACCATTTTTGCTCTCAAACAATTCCCTCCTTGTATATCATATCTCGAGGCGACCGGTTGTAGAGCAATGTTTAGAAGGTGCCCTCCAAGATACATCTTGGTTGTTGATTTGATATCGCGCCAAGAAATCACCGAGCACTCTACGCTTCCTGACTCGGCAAATTGGTAGCAGAGTTGTTTGAGATTATATTAGCATTGACCTGATTGATCGGTAGGCGTATAAAGTTATTATACAGACGAATATGCATCTAACCACATTCAACCATGCTTGATGAAGTCGAAAGAAGCAGCATATCCCAATGATTCATCAACTCAAAACCTTCATCCTTTTTATCCATAATAACACACACGTCTAGAAAGCGATGTCTTCGATATGCCCATTTGTTGAAAAAGACCACTGACGCCTTTCTATCTTTTTTTCTATCACTTTACTGCAGAATTTTGGAACCGACGTGCAAGACACACGACCCTTATACCTGAACAATTCCAAGCCATTGCCTTCAAAGGATGTGCCATGCATTCTATCTTTAGTTTGATGTTTGAGTTTGAGGTGACTGAATGCGTAATTGGGCTTTACAATGGCTCGCAATGGTTTACCAACGTATCGAGTCAGTGCTGCTATTATCCCAGACAAATCTAGTACCAATTTACCTACGCCGAAGGTATGAAAGTCTTGGTGACCCCATGAGCGCGAGATCGACCCATCGACCATGAATGTAAAGCAGAACACCCTTAACCACTGCGGCACATGTGCTCCAATTTCAATTTTAATAATTAGGTACATAATCGTGCAAATGAATATGCGAATGCATCGTGGTAGCAAGAAGAGGTTGTTGTACACATACCCTAAATCTACTACTTGCACATCATCACACGTATCTAAGATTGCAATTGGTCTGTATTTAGTCCACCTTCTGCACAACTGAGGACATCACTTCGTAAACGCAGGACTAAGGTCCCTCGTGTATGTGATGTCAATAACTTAGGGAGATTTTCGAAAAATATGCTTTTCTTTTGAACTGTAGAGGGGATTCAAAAATAGCGGAAGCTCACTTACTTGTTATTGCTGTTGAATTCAATGGAAGTTATGCCAAATTGATACCGCTACTAACATATGAAATAGTTGCTCCTAATTTCGTATAACGGAATCGTCTCCTTTCCACACACTGAATGCAAAAGAATGCTTAACTACTAATGGACTAATCATTCAAAAAAAAAAATTAATTCATACGTCTAACTCGTCATAAAAAAACGAAAACATTGATTTCCAAACACTTCCATGGTTTATGCGTCTATGAAATATTAGGAACTCCCCAACTTCCTTGTAAATCAAAAAACCACTTCTTTGAACTCACATTGCTTCTCACAACCTCGATTATCGTTAAACATAAGCTAAAATGTCAATTTACTGTTACAAATTGAGCTAAACTATCAAACTGCAACTTTTAAATTTATATGCTCAAAGTGCCAAACTGTTGTAAAGATTATGCATCTCCTAAAAAGCTTACATTTGATTCTACCGACATTCTCCAATATTTTATGCAAGAAAACTGAATAACGTTATTAATTTGAAATCAGCAAAATAGTATGAGAATACTACTCTAAATTTCAACTCCTAGATAGTACCCATTCCTTCTACAAGAAAGTACACGATGTCAAATACATTCACAAGAATGCTAAGATACTGGCAAAGCTAGAAACTCTAGTAGGTTTTGAACCAGTGATTCTCTTCATCAAAGGTTCACGCACGTCAACCCTTACTTACCTTTCTCTTAGATATTTTTGAACTTAATAGTGATATCAGTGATCAAGCAAACGCGGAAAGTCTGGAAAGCGCAAATTGGCATTATATCCGGCTAATATATAGATATTCGAGGGTTGGAAAGACCAACTGATGCCCTCACTTTGCTCATAACGCAGCATTCTTGTGCTATGCTTCACAACTTTGTATTTCACCTCCTATAAAATTTAGTATAAGTTAGCTCAATGCCGATTTGTGCTCTACATGTCATTACTATTTTACTAAGTAATAGCGCCGATAGGGCAGAAACATAGCTAAAAAAAGCAAAGCAACGGCTTCGTTGACATGAACATCCGTAATGGTAAAGGAGGTCTCAAGGCCCAACAGAGATTCTAAGTTTCCTCCTATCTCACCATCCTTGCTGTGATATTATCCCATATTATGGGTGCTCTAATTCATGCATTGCCAAATCCAGAAATTCTTGTTTTTTTTTTAGCAGAGATTAGATATGTTATTGAAGCTCACATGATTGTTTAACAGAAGATTCCAACTTTTATACAATATCAAAGTCTTCAAACTCCGATTGTCCATCACTTTCATAAATGATAGGTGGATGGGAGCACGGTAACAAGATATTACGAAAAAAGGTACGATTTCGTCGAAGTCCGAGAAAGTTTTTCCAATTATTGAGTACTCCATTAGTGAGATTAACTCCTGAGCATCTTCGTACACGCGAATTATCTACTCGTTTCTGAAAAGAATACAAGTAGAAAGAAAAACTTTCGATAATCCGATAATCTAGTAACGAAGAGCACTAACTATAAAATCGATGTAGGTGGAACCACATGAAATAAGGAAGCAGTTCCATACAGTGAGAAATCCAACAAGCAAAAACAGCAAAACGCTGATGAAATAACAGAAAACTACCGCATTGCGTGCGAAACCTTCATAAGAACATATAAAAGGCTGTAGTGGGGCCAGTGTCAAGTATGTTGAACAAAAATTTGACGGTGATGCACCCTGAACAAAATCGATGAAAGACTAATTTCAAAATCACTTCGAATAGAATCATTGGTAAATCAAGTTCTGGATAGTGAAGCGGATGTTAGTTCATCCCTGGATATTGAAAATTCAAAAACCTTCAACGGCGGTAGAGTTTCTCTGAATACCAAACTGAACGCCCAACAAGAATTCCCTAATGAAGTAAGTTCAAACGACATGTTCAAGGAACTACAAACAACACTTCCAGCCATTAACAATGAGTACTAAAATTTTAACCTACGAAAAGAAACTTGGTATTCCAATTCAATCTCTAATTTAATTCGAAAACGCTAACACCAATGGGATTTAAGAACGAAAAATTTGTACTCGAACGCTCAACCATTCTACTCTTGGAATTTTGAATTCTACTCTGAAATTTGCGATGAAAGTTGAAGCTAACATGACAATTGAGGGCTAATGTGGATGTTTTCACCACTAGAAGTACACTAGCTGCCTGCCAAATCTTTTTATTCCAATATCGACACCAAAATAGCTACTACCGAAAGTCTCGTATCGAGAAGCCAGTTATTACATTATCTTTTCCAGTCCTAACCACCCTTTAAACTCAATATGTCAGAAAAAAAAAGATGAGTACGATTTGCGAATTACCAGTGTTCAAAGTATGCATTCCTCCGCGAAATTTCACTCCAAATTCTTCAAAAAATGTCCGACTGTTCAATCCGTTTTGCCGTTCCAAAGTTCACAAGGAGGAGGGAAAAAATCCATCCCGACCGCAAAAAAAACATAGTATTACCTTTTTGAGGTAATTCGAAAAGTACCCTATCGGCAAAAAAACGCGTAAACTCTTTTAGTTGTTTTTTCACTTGACCCCCTAGTGCTAATGTGAGCAATATATGACTTATGAATTGTACAATCTAGCTACTACGCTGTATAGCTGTTTTCCTAAAAAGGCTTTTTATAATGTTTCAGCGAGAACAATTTACATTTGTGTTTCACATAGACAAATATCTCGCAGGCTTCAGCTCTACGTCTAGACTATTAATAATCACTCGATAGCGTAAGATTCAACGATTCCAACGCTGTGCGTACTTTCTGGAAAAACCGTTTCCATTCTCTGCAGTGTAGCAGTGAAGATAAGATTGATTCACATATGCGGACATGTGTTTCTTAACCAATCTAGAGCTGGGAGGAGGGACGCAGGAGGATCTGCCCAAGGCTCCAGTACGGCGATCGATTGACGACGCTGATGCATTACAGATGCGAAAAGCGATTTTGTCATTCAATTAGGAACTTTTTCTCCGTTTTGAAAGAAAACTCCAGATTAAACGCATGACTCTGATACTACAATATTTCCTCTACATGCTCATACGCTTTTCGTGCTTCCAGCGTAATAACAGTAAAATTACGCGGCCGACGTAAAACATATTTTAAATCTGAATTTTAGCTTGATAAAGAGGTCGTTTCAAAAAATAGTCATGTAGCACAGTAGCCAGAGATTTGAGCTTTCGAATAATTGCTAACTTCCATATAAATAATTCTTGTCCAGGGAAAAGAATCGCTTCTTCATCTTGTGCAAACTAACGGAAAGAACTGTTCTTTTTTAAAAAAAGAATAAATAAAATTATTAAGCTAATGAAGTTACTAGAAGTGACTAAGATTTTCATAAGTACTATTTTCCGCACAAACCATTCTTATTTACGAAATTTTAAGGTATACTAACGAATATGAGCGCATGGGCGCAGTGGTTAGAGGTGTTCTGCAACGCACAAGAGGTGATCTCACGCTCATGGCTCACCAAGCCATACATCTTTCGGGGTCGGTAAACTAGTACCAGACTGGTCTCAGATTTGTCTGGGAGGATAAACTACACTGAATCGGTTCAGCGGGAGGCCACCGCGAGTCATTGTAAAGGCCACATATGCACTCAGTCACCTCAAACGAAATTAAAAATTGAAGACATTTGAATGGCGCATCCCTCAAGGATTGATCAACGCAAATAGCTTTATCCTCTATCCTTTTACTAATGAATATTACAACATTACATGGTATCAATTGAGAATAAACTTTGCTTTCTCGGCTGCAAAAGACAAATCATGCGGCAAACAACACCGAAACAAGTGCAACTGAGATAAGAGGTCTTTCACAAAGACTTCATCCTAAAGTCCAACGTTACACAAGATTCAGTTTCTTATAATATGCCAATGGAACATCTTTCAATCTTTTCATCAATCCTTTTAGGTTGCAACTTCAAATTCACTTTAGCATATGCCAGTAAACCGTAATTATTTTGAAATCTTTGCATTTTGTTTTGGAAAACTTATGCAGGTTTCAGCACATCCCTCGCTCAATTCATTTCTTCGCATCCATCACTCAGGTAATCGAGTTAATGGCTTTGGTTGCCATTTTGGGAATTTTAGTCTGATTCACGAATATTGTTCAATGCTGATTCACTGGAACGCTGGTCTAGCTGTGCTAGGGCGTTCCAAGATGTTCGGCACAGACACGCGGTCACCTTGTGTGTTTTTGAGGTAAACAGACGACTCCAGACAACTCTGACATAAACTTTCCACTAATGGAAAATAGAAACTTTGCTAGGCCCGGGGTTGGGTCAAACCAACGCCCTGCTGCTCGTATCGGAAGCCAGCATTAGCCTGCACTACTATTCCTCTTCGCTGCATAACATTTTCTAGATACATAAAAGTGAATCAGTTCGGAACAGTCATAAGGAAAAATCTTTTTACGCACTCATGAAATCGTGGTACCCCACCAATCTCACAGATTCGAGAGAATTTAGATAAGTAATATAGCTTTGATATGAATACAGGGCACATGTAGCGCGGTGGAACGCTACTATGCAAAGTCGCCCGTTCGATTTCCTGTTCCAAATTGACTAGTCCTCCCCTATGATTCCGTGCACGGAACAATGATTGAATTCATGGATCGATAGGCCACTCGAAATCTATTCTGTATATCAAACATCCATCCTACCTCTAAGAACCTTGATAATGCTTAGCGCACTTTTGACGAATGCATACCAGGATTGCTCAATCCCAAATGTTTCGTCTTTTGGAACATGAATTTTGAAAATTCAAAAAGTTAGTCTTAAAACAAATTTGATCTGAATCTACCATGATTTGAATAGTTTTCACCCACAAGAAACTGTTCATATTCATCGTTGTTGGTCGGGTTATAAATAAGAACCTTTTTAGTATAATCACTTGAAAACTACTTTTTTACTCAGAAGCAGTTCTGGTTACAAAATAGGACAACGCAGGAGGAAAAGCATGAGACATTCATGTTCATTTGGCTGAATCATGCAAAGATAAAAAGGATAAAGGATAAAGCTTTCACCGTTGATCAATTTCTGAGGGATGCACTATGCATTCGCCTTTGAATTTTTAGCTACAGCTAAAGTGATTGGATGCATATCTGACTCTAAAATGACTCGCGATGGCCTACCGCTGTATCAAATCAGTGCTGCTTATCCTCCCATACAAGCCTGGAACTAGCCTGGTATCAATTTGCCAACCCCGGAGGAATGGATGTCTTGGTGAGCTATAAGAGCGAGACTGAACCATCGACCTTGTGTGCGATGCAGAGAATTTCTAATCGTCACCTGTGCTCTTTATGCAACAATATCTCTCATAATAACAGTGAACGCCCGATAAGATAAGTAGTCCTACATTTCAAACATGTTGAAAAGTAAAAAAAAAAGTTTGAACTTACCATATACAAGTGATCGTAAAGCGTATTAAATCCTGCTGTAATGATAGTAAATGTAGCACACGTAAGATAAAGAATAAATAGAAAGAAATGACGATGATTATGCGATCCAACACACTGATTTATCCATATACAGTGATGATCCATACCCAATATGCATCTAGAGACCAGAAATGATAATAAACAACTCTTTCCACATGAATTTTTTACCAAATAGATGGCAAAGTACACGGGATAGCTCACCGTTTGCAAATGGAACAATGGTGAGCACGTTCATTTTTGAAGTAGTTACATCTATCGCACCATCGATCACCTTTCTTCTGTAAATCATGAACTTCAAGATGACCAACTCGGAAAGGAAAAACCGTACTATAAATGAAAGGTTACGGTCGGAAAATCCCACAATTTTATAGTAGTAAATAGCGAAGCCAAAATAGTAGAATGTTGATTTTTCGAAAAGAAGAAGAACTACAACTGGTTTCATTCGTTATTGGCATATCTACATAGCATTTTTGCTGCTCACGTACGTTATAGGCAAACTGTTAAAGTGAATTTTCGGTACTCTTCCGTTATCCGCATCCTGTTTCAGCGCCTTGACAAAAAGATGTTTTGTGGTTTTTCTAGGTCTTTAGTAGTCACTCGTTAGCTTAAATCTCGAGAGATTCTACAGTGTGTTTGGTTCTCTAAATAATTTCTTAATGTGCAATATCACCAAAAGTAGAATTATGTTCCACACTCTAGCATTTATTATTGCAGAGAGCATCTTCCCTATACTTTCAATAATCATTCGATAGCATAAATTTTGACAATATCGATAGTGCATTCTGTTTTCTAGAAGGACTTCTTAGTCCGCTGTGACAGCCAAAAGAAAATTTGATTTCGCACTCGGCGCACATTCTTTGCCACGATGTGTGGATGGGACTACGCAACATGGCACCAAGTTATCGTGCTTTGGCAACATATCGGGTACTTGATAGCATAAATTTTCCACTTTTATTTCATACTACCAAGTAAACCCTCCAATAAGCCTAAGCCTACGAAGAGCATGTGAACATGTAAAGAGATCTTAGAGTATCAGAGTCATATGTTCAATCATGTGCACTTTCTAAGACCGAGAAAAGCCCTCAATCAAATAACAAATATTGCACCCCACATGCTAACCGTGTTTCGCTATCGATATTACAGCAACTCACATATTCTAATCGGCAAGACATGCGCGTCCAGTAGCGAAACTCAATCTTCTTTCTTTTTAGAAGCCAAGTGCACCATTGAGATAGCTGAGATTTATGCTGTCGAACAACTACTTAAACTCTACGAAAAAAAAAGAAACAGAAAACGCGTTTTCTTCTCAAGAGGCTAAAACTGGGTGCTGATAACGGAATGATCTGAACTTTGTAATGCATCATAAAACTGCACCAATCAGCATGCAGTTGAAAAATATCAACTAAAAATAAAAATGAAAATGTGCAGTTCCTTCTTTAGATTAAAAACCTACTCAAATACGGGAAAAGAAAGCATTCGATGCTCACTCGAGTCAGTCAATTACTTACTCCAGGATTTCTAACTGGTTCGAGTGTTCTAGCTTTTCCATAATGAAACAATATGTTAAGAAGAAGATATAGTCCAAGAAATGTTAGCGCACTTAATAGTACCGGAGATTTGTACCTAAAAAGTGTACTGATTGACATCAACTTTATTCCTGTTAAAGTGTAAAAACCTAAAAACATCCAATGTATCAGGCCAATGCTGCTTATCCTCGCAGACAAGTCTGGGACCAGTTTGCTACCAATTTACCGACTCCGGAGGGAAGAAAGGCTTAGTAAGTTATGAGCGCGAGTTCGATCCATCGATCTTGTAAACGATGCAGAGCTCCTCTAACCACTTGGCCATTTGCGCTCTTCTCTCACAGTATATATATATATATATATATATATATATATACATATATGCATATGTATATACATGTGCACAATGTATATATATATATGTACACGTATATATATATACGCATATGTACCTACATATATATGCACATATATAACCTACATCTACATATAAACATAAATGAAATGAAGAAATTACGTTACTTAATAAGTGAATTGAAGATCTTGAAATTACACTTACATTTGTTCATATGGTAATATAATAGCAAACGAGATGAATGTGAGGAAGACAGTAATGATGTAAACAATATATACAAGCGTCTGAAAGTAGACATTACTAAGTATTAGGTCGTTCCCTGAATTTTGGCACTAGAGCGATAAACACCAAATTTATTGATCTAGAAGTGATTGACACTGCATTATTTTGATATCATTCAATTGCGCATTTTCCTGCGAACATCTTGGTATAAAACATGTCTATACTTGTTTTGAAACGGAGCTGCCGTGGAAACAAATTCGTTTGCTACCCGTGCACGAATGCTGAGTAGGGGAAAAAGCTAGTGAAGCAGCGTACAAGATTAATGAAGGTTCTTGTAGACGGCCCGAGCGCGACTGATCCTGCAGATTGTTCTCTCCAGCTTTAAACTTTGCGAACAACTTCCTAGACGTCCTTTCTACAATCGTCCGGTCGCCCCAGACTCCGTTAATTTTGCGCGCCGCTTTGCTAGCATTGTTCCCTACGCGCCATTAGTGCATGATTGGCAAGCGAATTTGTTCCCAAGACAGCTCCATTTTAACGCGAGTATAGGCAAGTTATATACCAAAAAGTTCGCAAGAATATACGCAATTGAACGATATCAAAATTACATAATAATGTAACAATTAATAATGATAATGATAATAACTATAATAATAATAAAATTACATATTAGCATACCGAAATGTTTACCGGAAAATGCTCAATTAAACCTCATCAAAATCAAGCAATTTTAATTACTTTTAGTTAATAAATTTGGTGTTTATTGCTCTAGTGCCAGAACTTATGTAACGACCCTATATGATGGGTTTCTGAGAAGAAACCTCAAAGTAAACTTTTTTTCGAAAAAACTAAGAAAGCAGATAAAAGAGTTTTAAATAGAGATCTAACAACATACACAGCCAAGACCGTTGATGCATCTGTTGATCACGTCTCCATACGCACTTAAGAAAGCATCAACTTTCGTGTCGATCTTGACTAGCAGCGTTTGAAGAGGACAACACATCCTAGAAGCCGAACAACATTATGATCTGAAAGAAAGAAGAAAACGGAGATCAAGAGATCATGGCTATATATCGAAGAATGTTAGTAGACATGTAAAATTGGAACCGACTTTTGTTTTGTCTTCGTTTTTGTATAACACTTAACTTCTTGGATATATAGTCGTTACATCGTAACACTAATAGCAGTGAAATAAAAAGAAATCTTACGAGGATTAGGACGATTTTGAATATCATTTCGCTAAGAAACATAGCTATAATTTGGGTATTTAGCTAATTTATCAGCTTGAATAAGTCAGCCTTCCGTCTTGACATAGTAAAGTTCTAATGTAGAGCAAGAATCGCCTCTAACATTACCAACAACACTAATAGATCAAAACAATTTAATGATCTACTTCTATAAAGGTGCAAGTCATATCTTCATGTGTTGAAATTCAATGAAAATATAATCAAGTACTAAACTCTTCTTTGGATTGAGCTTAAAGTTGGTAATAGCTTCGAAACGATCAGAAAACTACTAAGTCATCATGATGGTAATCTACCGAGAAGCCTCTAGCCCCTTCTAGTAGATTACCTACTCATCTCAGACTAACACCATCAGGACAAACACCATAAAATTCTTATTACTTTTTTTTTTCTCCTGGTAGAATCAGGTATGAGTTCCCGAGTACCGCACATTCCCGGCTGCGCCCTTTAAACATCCGCACGACTCTGAAGCATCTTTCCGTGCGACCTACATGTGTGCTGTGATCTTGATCTACTTCTATGGTGGCGCAGTCTTATTTTCTCGATTTGAATCGCCTCTTTTGACTATTTTTGAAAATATTCTCTTCAAATTTTTCCTATCTTTCCTACTAAAAACTGCTTAAGCCACACGTCTATTTTTGGGCGAATTGAATTGCGATTTTTTATGATTTTCATTGTGGAAGATCAGTGTTCTCCTTCAATATTGATGACCTAGGAGAAGTTTTTGAAAGCTCAGATCAAAAAAAAAATTTTACAAAAAACTCTCCAGGAAAACTAGAGTTTTGAAACTGTGGAAATTTAATTCTAGATCGTTAATAAGGCAAAGTATTTCTTTGGCTAATTTTCTTCTTTAGTGATCTCCATCCATCGACAGATTTCAGAAGGTTGATAGCCAATACATGCAAACGTAAGGGTGATTTTTGTCTTTATTATGTAATTTATCTACTCAAGGGTATCACTCGTTAAGACTTTTTTTTTGGCTTTTAGAAAGATTTCCACTGACAATTCGGATCAGGTTGATTATCTATCACTATGGCCCGAACCTACTCGACTAAAGGTGAGGTGCACTCCCACCTGTTCTTTTTTTTCGACTTTTCCCAAGCTCTTTTTTTCTCTTCAGAAAGCTCTGGAGGAGAAGCGACGTGGTGTCTGTTTTACAATGCCTGGTTTGAAAAGCGACAAGCTCCTTAATGTGCCGATTAGTGACGAGGCGGAGGTTGTGATGTTACCTTTTTCTTTCAGATTTCTGTTTTTGTTGAATTACCGATGACAAGGTGTCACATGACTTTAGCAATGCTACGACCATCATTTTTCTCGCGTCGATGTGGAACTGAACACTCAAGGCCTTATAAACCTTATTGTAAGCACTCAGCTGTTCGACCTAAATTTCTTTAATTTTACTCCTTTCTTACAGCAGTATGAGGTTGAACTATTTATTTAAGAAGGCTGAATGGTACAGAGAAACCAACCTCACAACAAGAGAGTGGAAGCCACATTTCACTTAAGGCTCATGCCACCAATACACCACCAACTCCAGCTTTTTCTGACTGCTCGATGGTTTAGATCAAAGAAATAGTGGTTGTGAAGCGGTGGCGGTGTAGAGGTAGAACGCGCTCCAGGTAACGGTCAAATGCGGGTACAACTGCTTCCCTAAGGCTAACATTTCGCATATCTTTCAGCTACCTCGGACATTTTCAGAGGTGCTGAGCTTGAGGTACCTACTAATGGACGGTGTATGCCATGTTTTGCATTACATCGTAGAAGTACAAGTATCTGGTAGATATCTCAATCAATTTTACTATATTAATAACTAAAGCAGTAATCGATTCCGTCCAACGCGCCCACCTTGTCGAACATAGTTGACGACTGTGATAACTCCTATCCCACTGGTACTTGAAGGAGAACATTAGCCCATTCTTTAAGAGAGAGTTGCCACCGCATTTCATGTTTACCTGGGACGTGTGCTACCACTACACCACTAAGGCCGCCACTTTGCCACCACTCGATGTTTATATCAGAAAAAGAGGTCGCAAAACGGTGCCCTTGGTGGTGTAGGGGTAGCACGCGCCTCTTTGTAAGGGTAAAACGCGAGTTCAGCTTCTGCCTGAGGTCGATTTTTGTGTGGCATTCGATTATTCTTAAATGAGTAGCTCAGTTTTGTCGTTCACCTTGTGTTCTTGAACTGCTCAAATAGCTCAAATCCGGAATATTCAGGATATGTGTCATTTGGAGCTCGCGTTAAACGCAACAACAGTGTTACTGGCAAAAATGGGACATGGAGTGGGAAAGGCTGGAAAACCGACCACTATTACACCAACCCATTTGCAAGTGTGCTATTCATTGTTTATAGATTTGGATTCTTTGGGATCTTCTAGATTTATAATAGTCATCATTGCAGTTGTGGGGAATACGATTCCAGCTTCTTATGGCACTGAAACTTTACTCCGTGTTAGCCGACGAATTGTTGCCATTTGAAGAACTAGACGCTCCGGATCTCTTCTATCAATACTATAGTGATAGCGGCGATAAAACTGGTAATGAATGATCATTTCGAAGAATTTTTGATTTCTGTCCTGTTATCTGCAGCAAATGAGGAAACTACCCCTTCCACTAAACGATAGCTTTTCATGGAAATGTTAATAATCATTCGAATGCTTAAATCTCTGTATTTTACGCTACTTAATCATTTGTTGAAGAGGCCTTTCTGTAGTATCATCAAATACGATCGTTTTCTAAGCCTTCCCTTGACATTAATGCATTCTGACACCATATTTTGATAGTTTCAGAGAGTCTGTTATGCTACCAATATAGTGAAATACTGTGTTGCGGCCTTGCAGCCTCATCAGATGCAGAGTGCCTTTCGTCTGAGCAATCCCTTTTGGGAGAGAGCCCTTTACAGAAAGAAGTCGTCGGCGAACATGTTGCACTGCATATAAAGTAAAGTTCGCTTCACCCACGGATAACATATTACTGCATGTCCAGTGAAATGATCACCGGGCATCGCAATGACTAGCGGTCGTTTGCTCATATCCGTGGGTGGGGTGAATTTTCACTTTAAACGCCGTGTAACATGTGCGTCGACAATTTCTTTATGTAGAGGAGTTCCTGCCCAAAAGGGATTGGCTCGGACGAAAGTGACGAGGCTGCCAGGCCGAAACACGTATCTCGCACCATATAGGTGCCATAAGAGACTTTTTTGTGACGCTGTAGCAAAAAAAAAGAACATTTGTTTTCTCACATGCGTATTTCTCGGAGGACAGATTTGTTCTTTGGAATTATAAGTAAATATTCGGTAGCGTAAGTTTTCGACGATTTCAACGCTGTGCTTATTTTGTGGAGAGACCGTTTCACTGAAGTCTAGCAGGAAAATAAGATTGAGTTTCACATATGCGGCGTAGTTGCTTGTCGGCTAGCGTGTGTGTTAGGTATACCATGGACGTGGCTTAATACGACTGATCAATCGTATTGGCGCAAGTCACATTTACAGTGCAATTTTTGTTATTTAGTTTGGGATTTTCCCTCTGTTTTGAAAGAAACATAAAACATATGAGTCTGATTCAACAAGCTGTTTTCTAAACGATCATATGATTCAGAATTCTTTTATCTGACCGCCGCTTGCGGTGGTATGATCTTGTAATATACCCAATAATGTGGAATGCTGTGCAAAAACATTTGCGTTAGCCGAGATTCGAACCCAGATCTCACTCCTCAGGAGCGTACGTTGACCGTTGCACCACCGACGCGTCGCTCTCGGAAAGAGTGAGACCTGGGTTCGAATCCGCCTGACGCAAATGTTTTTGTGCAGCACTCCATATTATTGGAGCATATGATTTTTGTGCTTTCAGCGAAGTAGCATTTGAAGTGCAGGCGGATGTGAAACATAATTTTATTACGATGCTACAGTACTATGAAAAGGTTTTTTCAGAAAAGGAGCACGTATCGCAGTAGTCAGAGGTTTAAACTTACAAATGATTACTAACACCCCTATCAATTATTCTTGTCCAGCGTGAAAGGCCGCCTTTTCATTTGTTCGTGGATAACAGAAAAGAGCCGTGTTTTCTTCCTCTTTTCCGGACTACAGGGAATTCAGTTTTTGTATGAAGAAACTTTCAGGATCACTTGTAACCTTCCAGACACGATTGATTCATGCTGAAGTTTTACGCTTTGGCTCATCACCTTGGAAAGCCATCGAGCGCATAAAACGTTTGGAATCGGATGTCGATAAGGTAGAGAACTATAAAGATGGTGATTTTCTATTGTCACATATTTACTCAAGAGCTTCATCACTATTTAATGTTTTATTCCTTGCTTTTTAATGTGCGATTTTATGGATATTTTAATGCATTATTTACTACACACTTCTGCAGCTAACGATTTGCTCTTGAGGTGATAGCATTGTTGTGTACTACTGACGCTCCGGAAGAACATATTACTGCATGGAAGTCTAGATTGTCCGTGGTTCAGATGATGTATGCACGAGTACTGTTTTTTCTTGGGGTATAGAATTTCAACTCTGTCTTTACAATTGCGTACTTTTTTGTAGCGTTGTGTCGATCAAAAATTTTAGGAATACATGCTTTCACTCAACACCTTCCACAATATCATGCAATCCTCTTCCGATGACAAAGCGGTATGTTTCTTTGCAATTGTACAAATCTCTTCTAAACAGCCCATTGTCACGATTTACTATGCGCATCTCAATACTCCTTGCATTCGACTCGTTTCCTCTCATACAACTCCCGCAAGGGTCTTCAAACACTTGCGTGTTGCTTCGTTTGCTGCTTAAGGATTCCATGTTCTTCGTGAAAGTACTTAGAATGCTGATCGAGACGATCTTCTTGTGATCCTGGAGGTAGCCGGGCCAAGGCGATCTCCAAGGCGCTCGTTGATTCATTGCAATAGATTGTTAGGGGAGCAAGTCGAGTCTTTCCTTACCTCTTTCTTTCTGATACACTGCATCACTAATCACTGCGCCATCCTGTGCTCCATTTTTCATAATTTTTCAGGAGATAAAGACAGGGATTTAACATTGACGAGTGAAATATTATATGCGCCGTAGAAATTATTTTATGCGGCTTCGATTGCACAAAGAGTCCGCTATGAGAAATTCACTTAGCTGTCGATCTCACTACATGTGAAGTCTCACTGTCATTTTGCAATGTCGTTACTTTTTCGCATATTTTACCCCCGGGACGATAAACTGCGCGTATTACTTTCTTTTCTAAATACGTTTTCGTTTAAACTTCCCTGCAGTGAGATGCAGATGGGTCATTCAGTCCTATTGTCACCAGTTTTCTCTTGTTATTTGAAATGTGCTAAGGACTTGTCCTATATTTTATTTTAATTTTAGATGGCTCTATTAGAGGGAATGTGCCGTATGGCTCTTTCAGTTGGAGATGAAAAGGCGGCGAACAAGTTGCTCGACGATACGACCAAATCGTCTACCTCTCCACTTCTTAAGTGAGTATAGAACATTTTTTTTGTAACGAAACTGCTTGTAATTTTCAACGTGCCCGATGTAGGATGGTTTTTTCATCTAAATGGGCGCAACTTAAGATACATAGGGGAAGGTTGCTTTATTTTTATTTTGGAAATTTGTTGATGCTACTGAGATTGAGCAAGAAGTTCTGGGAAGTTTTCGAAAATTTTTCTTATCCGTCAATTATGAACAATAACTTCTTCAAACTATAGACCACCAATGTCCACGACTTTTCGCCATCGTTCTGCAAGATTCCGGATTCGCTCAAAGTACTATTCGGGCTCCTTTGAATCAGAAATTTCTTGAATTGCTTCTTCACCTTCATTGACTAATTCGAACCGCGACTATTCAAAAGTGTTGCATTGATCGAAGAGGTCATACTCGAATAAAACTAGTGCGAATACTGGCTAGGTTTCTAATGGACGAGGTCTAATTGGTGCAATTTGTTGACAACGGCCCGTTGCGAAACATCAGGCTTTTCAGCCAACTCACGAGTGCTCGATGAAGGCTCAGCATCCAAAGCTGTTAGCAAGTCACTTTATCCAAAACAGATGGCCGGCCAGGACGAGAGAGACATGTCTCCAAGATCAAAAATACCTTCTTTGAATTGCTTGAATTATCTGTCCACAGTCGATTTTGACATCGCACCAGCACCTGCACCCTCATTGATCTCATCGGCGACTTCAAGAACCGTATAAACTTCTCTGCTATAATGGCGGATAAACATACGCAAATCATACTGTTCAATGGGCATTTTGAATCTGAAATAATGAACTAAGCATATACACATGTATATATATATATATGTATATATATATATATGTACATGTATATATTCATTTTTTATGTGCGTGTATACATGTACATATGTATATACGGATACATGTCCATGTGTACATATATACACATATTTATATATATATATATACATATATGTATATGTATACTTAGAGAGAGAGAGAGAGAGAGATTTGGACCTGCAACTATCAAAAAATGACACAAAGATGTCGAAATACGAATTTTTCAAAAGTTTTTCAGAAGTTTTTGTTCAACCTAATGTCACCATTCTGGATCTCACTCGGGACGACGCACTCATAACAGGGGCGGCACTTTAGTCTGTGTTCATAAAATTTCATAAAAAATAAGCTACCGTTTTGATTCGAGTGAGTACTAGTAAGGCAGTACTTGAGCGTAAATTTGTCACAAGTCGCGCAATACGTAGACTCGTCATATTTCGTTTTTTTTTTTAGCGACCTAATTCTTTTCTTTTCAATAATCGAGTTTTTGCAGAGCTTTTCGTTCTCTTTTCCTTGGGGCTTTTGTGCATGCGCAGGAATACCTTCAAAAAAAATCGCAATCCGGTCTTGATAGTGATCCAGTAAGTTATTCATAAATACCTTACATTTAGTGGAATTCATAACTCATAATTGTTTAGGCACTTAATAGTCTAGCGATTTGTCTGCTATACAGTGGGAAAGTGACTGAGGCTGTGGATTTTTATGCCAAAAATATCCAGGTGTTTTATTCATTTTCCACCTCACTCGCTTTACTTACAGTTAATATGTTTCTTGTTCTGTAATCGTTATCAACAAAAAATATATAAATTTTGCAGTACATCGCAGATGATTCCACTTCTCTCTTTTTGTTCTTATGGCATGTCATTAGAAGTTAGACGGCTTTTCATCCACCTGAATATTACATATTCTAACTTGCGATATCAAGCACAATCATTGCTATTATTGTTTATTTTCACTAGCTATTAGCAATCATGATTAACACTTTGGGGACGACTAGGACATGGCACTAGCCTCGCTTCACCTGACGCAGCAAGGGACAGTTCATTGTGCCGCACGGTCAGGATGCCGACCATCGGGAAGAAGATCCTGGTTTGATCCTCTTCCACGAAGCTTCATTGCACTTGTTATTTCTTTATTTTACTCCTATTTGGTTATTTGTGGTGTTATTTTTATTTCGTCATTTTTTTATTGTGTTATTTTTGGTGTCCATTACCTTTAAAGGTTCTTCTATGTGCAATTATTATAGCAAAAAAAAAAACGCACACTTGTCTGACATTTTACTATTTGATACCAAACGTACCTACTTGGAATAACATCACGTGTCCAATTTTTTCTTACAGTTCTTTCGACGATATTGTAAAAGTCGGACTCGAAAACGTACTTTCTACGGTGTACGACTTCCTAGAAGAAAATCGGATGCCTCAGTTTTGGTGAATCTGTGCGTTGGTTCCGTTGTTACCCTATGGATCTAAGTTCCGTATGAAAAAGTAGTGAAATGTTGAACAACTGGGCGTTTTTTTTTTTGCTATGATAATTACATGAATAAGGACCTTTGGTACCAGTCGACTCCAGAAAATAAGACTAAAAAAGTGCCGAATGTCGTGAGAGAGGATCGAACCACCTACCTTCTTCCCAATGGCCGCTATCATTAACCTCGCGGGACAATGAGCTGTTCCCGACGCGCGCGGTGAGTTCGGGGCTAAAGCCATGTCCCAGTTGTCCCGAAATGTTAATTAATGCTACCAGTTGATCAAAAGGAAGAGCGTTTGACGTTGACCAATTTCTGACGGATGTGCCATGTATCCGACTCGATTCGCTACATCGTTTGAGGTGATCGAATACAAATATGGTCTTTACAATGACTCGCGGTGTCCTTTCCATGTATCAGGTCAGTGCTATCGTCTTCTCGAAAAGTTTAGCACACTTCACCAACCCTGGAAGAATGAGGACTTAGTGAGCCTTCTGCGTGGGGTCGAACTATCGACCACGTGTGTTTCGCAAGGCACCTCCACCCACTTCATTTACACGCACCTTTTGGCATTGGCCATTTCGGTGCTGCATTTGATTCCATTTTATTAATCGCACAGCGTAATTCCAAGTGGCGCATGATTTTCGAGAATTGATTAGGGTTCTTTCCTCGTTAAGGAAAATATTTTTGGTTTTTTATGTTACTCTGATACTCTAATTTTCTCTGCATGATCGTATGCTTTTTGTGCATATATTTAACTCATATTTACGAAAAAAAAAACTCTGAATACGATTGTAATCTCCTTTTCGCTCCTACAGAATTTTGTGAAAATCTTTTGAAAACCAGTGCCGTAAAAATCTTCGAGATTTGAACTATCGAATAACTACCCAAAGCGCAGCGAAACTCATTCACGGACCCCAGCCGAGCAACAAAGCAAACCGAGTGTGAGACATAATATTATCTTCTCTGCTACAACGCAGTAGCGTCTCAACAATCACCTATTGTAATTGCCGAGCTTTCGACTCTCCGAAAAAAAGCGCATTTTTTTGAACCGGTCTTTCCTGATTGTAAGAAACCCTAGTCTTTTGTGTGGTACTACAGTTGTTTTTTGAAAACCCCTTATTTTGCGTCCAAATCTCCTCAAACTATTTCGTGAACACTTAGAAGCGAATCAGCATTGTCGGCACAGCTTGCAGTTCCGAGTTTTATTTGTTCGATTAGGTTTTTTCAATGCTGTTCATTGTTGTCGTTCTTTGGATTTCATTATTCGTTTCTACTGACAGAGAGCATTCCGTCAAAATCCGTGTATTGGCTCTGATTCAATGTAGTTTGAAATATTTAAGTACGTGAATCAAATTCATTTTTCTTAGTACTCAGCAACATATTTTAGCCAACTTCTTCCATTTTCTGGAAAAAAATGCACAATCAGAAGAGTTCGTAAGATTTGTTCAGATAGTGATTGATCTCAATGAAAGTAACAAAGAATCAAATTCATTTTTTTAGTACTCAGCAACATATTTTAGCCAACTTCTTCCATTTTCTGGAAAAAAATGCACAATCAGAAGAGTTCGTAAGATTTGTTCAGATAGTGATTGATCTCAATGAAAGTAAACAAATTCTACTTTATGTGTTCGGCGTTTTATATTTGGATTCTTTTCCGTTAGATAGCACAGGATGGAAAACCGATCCCTCTCGCTAGACAACAACTTGTGATAAGAGTGTTATTGAACATCATAGTGCTTAATTTTCTGGCTAGTGCGACACATAGCCATTTTTCCAAAACGCTCTTTTATGAAGTTGTGAAATCCAAAATAAAATTATATAATTTACATCAGCCGCGCAGTTTACTATCACTTCGTTGGAAGCACGAGAAGCATATGACTTTCAAAACGAAGAAGCAATTCCTATTTGAGTAACAAAATCGCGCTTCACATTTGACCCGCCGAAGCGCCGTCGATCAGTGGCCGTGTTGAAACCTCGGCATCCTCTCTGCGCTCAGTCTCCCACCCCGTAGATTAGCCAAAATACATACTGGCGTATTAAATCAATTTTATTTTCACTGCTACGCTGCAGAGAAACGGTCTTTCCCAAATATAAGCAGAACGTTGAAATTTTTATATTTTAGGTTATTAGTGGATTACTGATAACTTTAAGGAAAGAGCTCTGTACTGCGAGAAATATGTGCGTGTGAAGCACAAATATTTTCCTTTCGCTTAAGCGTCACAAAAAGACTTTCTCCGAAAAGGGCCACTTACTGCGCTAGCCAGAGATTTAGGCTTTTGAATGTTTACTAACACTCTTATGAAAAACTCTTGTCCAACGAAAGGGTTAGGTTTTTCATCTTATGCTAGAGACGGAAAAGTACCCATACCTTTATCAAGTAATTTACCAGTATAATTTTTTCAGCTTCCTTCTGAGCCACTGCACGCTAATTTGAAAGCAATGTTGGAACTAGGCTGTTCAACTGCTGAAAAAAGTACTCTTTTGGAGGATTTCATCAAAGGAAGAGCTGAGAAGTCGAATTAAATATCACGTAGACAAATATCTTTCAGTCATAGTGTGAGCGCAAATGAAATAATAGGGATTTTCTCCGTAATCAACGAGAAAAGATGTTTATGCGAAATCAGAATTTTCATTAATTAGCAGGCGAATGTTTACAGGGTCTGTTTCACTATTCATTGCGAATGAATGTTTTGGTGTCGTAAAGCTTCGTCATATCGATGCTTAATGCAGGTTTCATTGTCTTGTTTACTAGTTGTCGTCTCTATTGTCCTTACACATATTTATTCAAACGAAAGCAGTTTATTGAGAAAACTAATGTACGAAATAGATAACCGGAGAATCTCAATTTTGGATAGCTTTTTCTCCACCGGCAGCGTTGGAAGCAAGGAGCGAAGTTTTGCGAATGCCAGGTTGAAAGATTCGACTCGTATCCTGTAATATCATTAAAACCTGTTGAACTATTTAATTTTGCTTCGAATGAGTAAGAACGTCTATTTTAACGTTGTGCGAAATTTTTTCGATGCAATAGCGAAATAGACTCGGATTATGATTCGATGATTTTCCGGTTCGGAACTCTCTTCACGGTTAATTAAACGATTGGCTTAACATTATCGTTCCATACGAAATCAAAAAGAGAAAGCTACTAAAACTAAGAGTTCTATCCATTTGTTAATTATTGCTGGGTGTGTATCGTAAAAAAGGCAGCTTCTCTATTATGCTTCAAAAAGGTAACCAAGCAGGCAGAACGGCAGTGCCATGTTAGTCATAAGGAAACTGGCTTGTGAAGAAGTTATGGTGGAAAAAGCCGATCCAAAAGCCAACGAGTTGTTAATTATGAACGGAAACCACATTCTGAATCTATGACAGCCTGTAAGAATCTGAACGAACGAAGCAGCCTTAGCTATTTTTGGAAGTCGAAAGCACTTATAAGGCAACTGGTACATTCAAATTCCTAGGATTATGTGATTGTCTCAGTTGTTCACGATCGCTTGCAAAAGTGTTGAAATAAGGTTTTTCTGCTACTCGGAAATCGTTGCGCACAATTCACGGAGTGGTCAAATTGTTTCTTGGAAATAGTGAGGTGCTCTCAATATTGTGGTAGATTAGCACATATTGTGGGATACGACAACTTTTCAACTTGGTGGACCTTTATCGAAGAAAGGTTATGGATTCTCCAAAGCAAAAAGATCTTGAGGATACTGGTGCGAGGTGGGTTAATGTGTTTGATGACGATATGAACCCTTCTTATCTGCAGAAGTTCAATGTTCAAGGTTTGATTCTGAAGGCTATATTTACAAGGTAACCGAACTGAATGAAGGTGATTCTCGTAGCTCTACGTTAGAAGGGTGTTCAGTTGGAGCGAGATATCTATGTAAGCCCGTTTTAGCACACATTTTCCATAAGATCAGGAAAGAGGTGTGCCTCACTGAGATCCATGAAATTATCGTCCCATTGTTCAGTTCTCAGAAAAGAAATGGAGGAAGAGAAAGGAATTTTGGTGAAGAAAAAGGTGCCAACTGGTAGATGACTGAATTTTGAACATTCGAAGCGCAATTGATTGGCGTCTTGGCCTTGAGTGTTCGTGTACGGGGAATAGGTGAATGAGTAGAATAAGCGGCAAATTAGTGATAAGAAAGGATAAAGCTCTCGGCGTTTGTCAATCCATGAGGGATGCGTGGTGCATTTGTCATCAAGGCTTCGAATGAGGTGATTGAATGCATATCTGGCCATTATAATCAATCTCGTGTGGTCTACCGAACTAACAAGTCAGTGCTGTTATCCTCCCACACAAGTCCGGAACCAATCACCGTTTCTAGGGGATGGAAGGCTTGCTAAAAGCCATGGGGAGAGGATCGAACATCGACCACGAGTGTGTAGCAAGGTACCTCTAACCACTGCGCTAGATGCGCTCATCATTCAGAGTGGTACATGAGGCATATCAAGAATTTATTCATTTTTGGAGTTTCCTCATCATTATAGAATTATGGAAAGATTATGAATTGATTGATGCACATTGCAATCATTTGGATATCTTTTTCATTTCACGTGAAAAAGTGCACTTAGATTTTTTTTAATTACTTATGGCTCACACCAAAATGAGTATAACTTCTTTCTTCTTCAATTTCATACACTGCTAGGTATCTCCCGACCTATTACTGACTACCTGGAGCAGGGACTAAAGACGATGTTTCCCAATAACGACGCTTAGAACTCAAAAAAACTTACCTCTCTCTGGTCGCATGCAGATTCCGATACTTAGGTGTAGCGCGTCGTCGTTTACGTCGTTCAGCTTTCGTCAGCTTACGGTAATCTTTGTCTTCCACGCTATCATACATCATGCACGAGATCGCTATTTGTTCAAATGGCGGTTTGCTCATTTGGTTTGAAGTACAAAATCATCGAATATCCGTCTTCTAAAATTGTTTTACAATTATTTCACCAATGATTTCGTATTTTACCATAGAAAATGATAAGAGGAAAAAAATGGCAAAAATATTAATAACGAATTCAAACACCTATCAGAATTCAGGTGATTGAAAGGTTGAGTTCAATAGACGTGAGAATACAAGCTAAACGAAAATCAACTCCAATGTTTCATAGGATTTAGCAAATTGCTAACACTCACACATAACTTCGTGAAGACAAGTTGGCATGACTTTCTAAACTTTGTGGAACTAGTGAAAGTAATGAGAGAATTTGGAAATATTTTAGAACTTGGGGCACAGATACAGGAGTAATAGACATGTTGTCCTATACGCAAAAGATGTTATGCCTGTGTTATTTAAGGATACGTAATCAATAATGATTCATCAACTTTTTTCTATTATGAACGTTGGGAGAAACGTCACTATCACTCCGAGGTTTTACAAATACGAAACTGAACACTGCCACAGGAAAACAAGCTACCAAGAATCTAATAGTAGCCCCTGTCCTGGAAAAACGTACTGGCAAAGTGGCAAACTTCGCTTCGATCCTTAATAGCGGTATACTACTTCTGGTAGAAACATCCGACCAAATTTTAAATTGCGTAATTTCTCCATGAAACGTACCAGCACTTGTCCTGTCCAGTTGGTAGTACTTTTTTGTCAAAAGCACTCCTCACCTTTCACGCTCCTCCTGATTCACTATTTCTCAGCAGGGTCAGCGTGATTGAAAACCAAAAGATGGAATCAAGCAGGGCCATCTTGCGCCGGTGATGGGTTAGCTGTCATCTGCTAAGGAAAAACTCGCCACGCAATGTTATTGGCGTTGTTTTTTGTCATACAACCATCTGTTTCATTCCACGGAACCTTCATGATATTTTGTCACCTCGCTTGTGCTTTCAAAGTCTTCAGTCTAAGCTTCTTCGAAGAAGATCACTATCATTAGCTACGGCTCAATGTGCAGTGATGAGGGCGAAATAGATGCGAATGGTTGAGGTAGTGACCTATCAGAAAATTATAGAACTATTGTTGAAAGCTCCATCGTCGAATAGGAGAAACAAGAAAAGTGAAAAGTGGGTCGGGAATCTTGGAGCGAGTAATCGGAATGAAAACAGAAACTATCATGACGGACATTTCTTCGGAAAAAATTCTTTTACGAGAACCTTATTCTAAATATCATGAAAAGATGCTATGAAGGTGGAAGTTGCTCTACGCTAGGATGAAGAACGAGGCACATCAGTTGGTATGTAATGAGAAAATTGATAAAAGAACTTTATCACAACATCATACTGATCAAAAAGTCACGACTACAGTGCTCATCGAGCAAATGAACAGTCGCGACGAATGCCACTAATTTTTCAGTGCAAAAGTGCGGATTGCGTCTTCACCAGTCACAAGGGGCTTATTTCAAAAAGAAAAAAGTAACGGGAGCTAGATACGACCGTAGCACATTCAATGCATTGGTGATGAATTACCGGTGCACAATTCGAGATACTCAGTATGATTGTAAAAAAAAACTCTGCATCCTATCTTGTTTTGTGAGTATGCTTTACAAGCTGTTCACAAAGATTTTACTATCACACATCTTGATAGCTTTGGATGACTGGGCGGGCTAGCAGTCAGGCTAGCAAGATTTTAACGAGAAATCCTGCACATCGATGACGTCCAAATCGCGATTGAAGTCATAAAACTTTGCCTGAAGTCATTCTTGTCGCACTCATCAAAAAAGAATTGAACCTGTGTTATAATGAAACTTTATGTGAACATTTATCTAGTATAACGTCACCAAGATGTTGCACATCTAGCATCAGAACATTATTTCATGAGAAAAAAGGATTAGCTGGAGCAGCAGTACATGCCAAATCATACATATATTCTATCCACTTTGTCATATGGTCAGCACAACATATTACCACTGCTATGCATAATTACATGGCTTTAGAAATTATTATCATTCAAAAGAAGAGGTCAACATCGTGGTATTAGCCCCTAGACAAAAAACTAGCTGGAATTGTAACAAATTCAGTCATTTATTTAGATCTAAGCATGTTTGAGAATGAATAATACAGATGGTTTAGCTTCAGTCTTTTTTTTCACAGATTAACAAACATTTAGTCATAAAAATCAACGAGGGAAAAGCTGAAAAGTGACACGCAACTGGAGAAGATGTTGAAGATTTGTCAAGTTGACAAAATTGACCATGAAAGAAAGAGACGACACATGAGTGTGATCTATTCACGAAATAGAGGCATAGCGCAAGTGCTGGATTTATTGGTAATTTCGGTAATTGAGTTGTAGCCAAGCCACATGTGTTCACATGCCTCTATTGTCCTTCATGGAATAGTTCATTCTTGTGAGTCCCAGGCAGCGAATTCGATTTAGAATAGAAACACCTTGTATATGAGCAAATTTGAGCACTTATGTCATCGTTCTCGTGGGTAGATAAAAATTTCTCTCTCAAAAACAGGTACATAAATTAGATTTTATTTGTTGCCAATGATGTATAACTTTTTCTATATATTATATCTACACTTTTATTCTTCTACCTACTCTGAATATCTTCTAACCAACAATAAAACACTAACTAAAAGTGCAGAACTATTTCTTTGAATAACACGTAGCGTTTAAGAGGTTTTTAGCGTCCCTACTGATGGAACGACGCTCATTTTCAGATGACACGGTTTTTCTTCGCTGAATAACTGAAGGATTTTAGGAGTTAGAAGCGTAAAACATTGCAAAAAAGGGTTTGCTCTAACCTTGCATCGGTGTAAATGATATATATGCTACTGACTGTTAATTATATGTTCCTATCTCACAGCATATAAATATATTCCTGTTACTAGGTTAGCAAGAAAGTTCTGGGGCATTTTAATAAGCATTAAATGACTCACATGCATATCATGGAAATATTACAGTTTCTTATGTGGAATTTCCTTACTGATAGCCTAGATATTATTCGTCTTTATTTTCACACTGTACGAGAAGTTTAAGGTGAAGTACCCGACTTCGGTGACCGAAACCGCGTTTTGATGCAGCAAGACATTGCCAAATCCACGCTGCCAAAAAGACCAAAGCCAAGTTTGCTGAAATGGACGGAGTCGAGCTTCTGGCGCATCCGCCTACAGTCCGGATTGCGCTCCATCCGATTTTGGTCTTTTCCGATCAATGCAACATTTTTTAAAGGGTGGCCGATTTAATCGTCCGATGAATTTGAAGAAGCATGTTAAGGGCTCTCAGATTCAAAGTCGAACGAATGGTGCTTTGACCGATCCGAAATTTTGGAGGACCGATTGCAGAAAGTCGTGGAAAACGATGGCTTTCATTCTAAAGAGTAGTTATAATTGTTTTACTTGGAATTTATCATAAATTTCCAGTTTTTTACAAGTGCTCCAGAACTTTCTTTCCAACCTAATCACATTTGGAGGCGCTTTGCATCCCACATTTAATTTGGTTATACTCGGACATTTTATGCCATAATTACAGCGAAATATATTTGGAAAAAGACTAAATACTTGTTGAATTATTGGTTTATGAACTTGTCCGAGTTGTAGTTTTAGGTGCAGAGTGGAGCTTTTCGCGGCCACTCTCTCTGCGACACTTACGTTTGAATGATCTAATGAGACTCACTATGAACTGCAGAACACATCCAAATGCTGGCTGTGTGATTCATGGCCGTACTGTCACCGTTGATTGAGCTGCCGATTGAATGCAAGATTGTAGGGAAAAGGCTCTGCTTATCAAAATAAGCCATCAATATGAAAATGCTTACATAGCTAACAGCAGCCATTTTAGACACCCTCAACGATTTCACAGAATGCACGACGTTCGTTATGTTACATTACGTCATATCTGACGGTGTTTTGGACCTGAAACGAACACATTTCACATCCATATAGGGCCGTACGAAACTGGGCTACAATGATACTTGGAAGACTTATGAAGATCAAAACGAAGATTTTTTGAACCATTATGCCTGGCACCCATATTATAGCGCGTATGTAAAACCTAGAAGTATTTTGAATGTGCTAATCAGTGGACCTTTTTTAAATCTTTCATTGTTTCCTATTTTATTCCTAAGAACGTAACGTCTTTTTTTCAATAAAAACTCGAAAATATTGCCTTTTTCGAGTGTCACGGAAAACAAACATTTGGACCGGTATGTTAAAGTTTTGCGATCCATCGAAGGCTACCTTAGGCAGTTGGTTAGGAATTCGTAGAGGTCGTTAGCTATGTGAGTAAGATTCACTGAACAAGTTTTAATATCTAGGGTCATCAAAGCATCTAAATGTCAATTAGGTCAATTTGTGCTGTAAAGAATGCGAGATTACCTATTCGTAGACTTATATGCTTCAAATAAACTATCAGAAATTAAATGTACCCAATATAGCTCACACCGACCAGTTACAGTTGAACATTCAGGCAGAATAGCGTTTAGAGCACAGTCATCTTGATACTTGGTAGTTGGTAAAGCTTCGTGGAGATACGAATGCTCTCCGAGGTTCCCGTAATTTCTGGCTTTTATGTTACTCAACTCACCATAGTATCTAGAGCTCTTATAACATTATGTTTCTACATTTTATTCCATGTTTAGACGAGAGCTGGCGGTTACTGGTGAATCTTGTGATACCATTTTTGGGTAGTCATTTACAAAAATAGTTGAATTTTCAAACTCTCAACCCTCATAGCGCCGACGTGAAGGTGTTGCAAAGGCCCTCGTGTTCTTTGTTTATGTTGTAAAAAACAAAATTTTTTGAAAGCAGACTCACTATTTTAACTAGATTGTGCAACAAAGAAGCAGGAACTTGCTCGTACTATTTATATTGCCATCCTAAAGAATAACGAGTACGCAGCCATCTAGTCGGTCAGATTCAGTGCCCCCTTGTCCTTGTTGTAACTCTTAACGACTTGTGGAACTCTCATCTCTAGATTGATGGCGGAGCCGTGAGTTGTTGGAACCATTCTGACTTCTTATCCATGTACTCAAACAGCAATACGCCTTTTTGGTTCTTCATCGCTCTCCAGTCGCCTTTGGGAAAATTCTCTTGCACAAACTCTTTTGGCAAACCTTTGTTCTTTGTTTTGCAAATCTCGATCAAGTAAGTACTCTCCTGCATACTGGCAGGGATGTGCTGATGTGAAAAGGAACTATCATAATTTGTGAACTCAGTACGACAGCCAATCCAACACTTTGTCGTGGTACTTACATCGATTGATTATCAGAGAAGAAGAGATTCGTGCACATGAACTGTGAGTAAGACTTGATCGACCGGAAGAACGCTAAAAGGCCAAGTTTGCATCACTTGCTAATTCTTCTGAAAAAAAGTAATTTTCCCTCCTCCGCAAATCTTCTGTGAAAAACGTGAGTGTCCCTCCATCAACTCTTCTACGCATTCCATAGCTATGAATAAGCAATTCAAAGGAAACCACGCATTGATTTGAAAATGGGAACATGAAGTACATTAATAATCGCTTAACTATTGAGAATTATCGACGTAGTGGGATCGCATACAATAAGCAGCATCATTTTTAACCAACTCTTCATTATATTCAAAATTTTCATTATTGTGATGAAATTTGTGCACTTTATGCAATGAATTCTTGAAAATGAAAAAAAGTAAAAGATAAATATGATTGAGCTGCCGATAAGTATAAATAATCACAATAAAAATACTCGGTAAAGATTTCAAATGTAGCGTTTTGGTAGACACTTGGATTTTCTTTTGGAAGTGTGGATTACAATTTAGCGATTACGCTGTCCTTACTAAAAAATAATCTTGTCGAAGTCTCCTGCACCATATTTGGCCACTTTTTGACGATGGAACCTCGTTAATTAGGAAAAAATTATAAATTTCATTATAAACTTACCACATTAGCACTGACGCAAGCGCCGGCAGCCTCTCATCGTAATCGTCGAACCGCACTCCAGCCGAAAATTGTGAAGCCAGCAAAAAGATAAATCACATCCACTCTGTAACAAGACACCATGAAGTTTCACGAAAGTTAAGAAGACCGTTTACTTTCACTTTCACATCTTCACAGAAAGGCTTTGATCTCGTTAGAACTGGAGAAGAAAAAGAGTTAGCGCTTAGTACAAAGAAATCCGTGTGCTATATGTATATTAGGTCGTCCCATAAGTTTTGGCACTAGAGCACTAAACGCCAAATTTATTAACCAGAGGCAATTAAAATTATATGATTTTGGTAATGCTCAAATAGGCATTTTCCTACGAACATTTTGGCATGCAACTTGCTTGTGCTTGCTTTGAGATTGAGCTCTCTTAGGAACAAAGTCAATTCACAAATGGCGCGTAATGAAAAATGCTAATGAAGCCTCGCGCAAGAATAGTGGAACTTGGGGCAATGATACACCTGCAGCAAGAGCGACCAAGAATTAGCTTGCAATGTTTTCTGGGGAGAATAGTATAGAGAATTAGTCGCGCTTAGACCGCCTACAGGAAGATCTATTAATCTTGCGCGCCGCCTAACTAGCATTTTTCCTTACGCGCCATTCGTGAGTAACTAGCAAGCAAATTTGTTACTATGAGAGCTCCATCCAGAGCAAGTATAGGCGAGTTGTACACCATAGTGTTAGCAAAAAATGCGCAATAGAACGATGCCGCAACTATGCAAATCTACTTAATTCTGGTTAATAAATTTTGTGTTTATTGCTCTAGTGCGAGCACTTGTAAAAGGTCCTAACGAAAACATCACCAGCAGAATTCAAGCATTCTACAACAATACTATCATTTACATAAAAAATAGGTAAGTTGATACGATTTCGTCGAAACTTTTGATGCCACTCTCCAAAAAGCTCCTAACGTATCTCCAGAGTTGAGCAGGAGGAAGAGAGTGACTTGGGCATCCTTCATAACTGCTGAAAATGTTCTAAAGGGAACAAGTACCACTCAACTCCGTGCCCTCCTTTTCGATTCGGCTACTGTCTTTACGTTGACATATGCGTCAGAAACCTAATCAGCACGTGAGCAGGATGAAAGGGCACTTGCTGTTATTAAGCGTTGTATAGAAATTTCATGCTAGGATCATCCCGTATCACGCAAATAAGAACAAAGACCAGAAGTTTTGATCTATATGAACGTTCGAAATCCAAAAACGTTGTTCTACACTCTAAGGTACTGGGATCACATAGGCTAGATAGTTAATGTGTATTAATAACAACTGATGGGCATGAGCAATTGCCGATTGGATTCTCCAGAACGAGAACGCGTAGCAAGAGGACTATCGATCGGATGCTCAGATTTTTTCTCAAAAGCTCTAGACTAAGATATGATGCTTAACGCGCCTCTGCAGCGTGGAGAACTTACTGGGTTTCGCTCATGCGCGACTGGAAAAAAAGGCGTCCTGGTGCACAATGGAGTCATTCGACGACCAGCGATATGTAATACAGGGGATGACAAGAATGGAGTGGCATGGTTGTAAAGCTTTTCATTCGAAATGACTTTTTATTCAATCTACCTTGATAAGATTTGGAATATCATAATCTTATTGTAGTAAACACTTCATCATAGCAGTGTAAGGCATACAAATTTTTTTTGAGGACATTAGCTTTGTTGATTTCAGGCCTTGTTTCGCATCATGGAGACTTTTCTCGAATTCGACGACTAGCGATATGTAATACAGAAGAGCATCTAAATGTGCTTAGCGTAAATTTGAACGTATAGCGGAGCCTCGAAACTTAATGTGAGATAAATATAATCAGGATCACGAAACGCACCGCAAAGAGGTTTAAGAAAGATAATCAAGCACGTGGAATAAAATTATTAAAAACTCATTACGATATCAGCGCAAGGTTCCCCTTCTGCATTTGTGCTCTAAAATGTGAGTAATGGCGCATTCTTTCTACTCTTTCCGAATCCAAGTCTCTCATTTGTAGATCGAAGGCATCCTAGGCCACCTGGATCACTCATCTCTCAGGCACATCGCAGCTAAGTCTTACTAATTCTTATTTATAATACAGTAATGACCATCTGTGACTTACACATATTCAAATATCAACGTGAGTACTTATTTTCGTGTATGAAGGTCCACTTTTGAGAACAGCCGTGAGATGTGTTTCACGATTTCCAGTTAAATAGTAATTTTACGATCATGGAACGTATATTCGAAAGCCTGAGGAATAGCTCTAAAGTGGCTATACTAGGCTATCACCACTTGCTAGTTATTGACGATGTTGGAAAGCCCTGATAGAAGTAAAATTCCACTTTAAATCATAGTTCATTGCCAAGAGGCCCTCCAGACATGATAACGTAGTAAACGAGTGGTTGTGGAGGATGACAAGACTTTCTGCATGATTTTCATCGCACTTCGTGAGCGACTTGCAGCATTTCCGCTGTTCAATTCGTTTCCTCATAATCATCGTCTCGATCTTCGGGAACTTTGAGCCTTATTTCGGTTGCTGATTGAGGATATCGTCTCTTCTATGAATGCCGTAGGATGGCAGCAGAGCCTAATCTTCATGCAGTCTTGGCAAAAACCAAGCTAGGGCGTCTCCACGTGGATTGCAACAGAGCGTTTGACCTTGTTTTGAACCAGGACCTTGTTTCTCAGTAGATTGCATCACTAACCACTCCGCTATTAGCTCTTATTGAATGAATACTGGATAATATAAACTTTATTAGCAGTTAGATACTAACGTCTAAATTGTCGACATGGCTGTCACATCTCTTTAAAATCTTGTTCAGAGACCAATCAGTCCACAGGAAATGTTGAAATCGAATAACAATCATTCTTCTTGGTTAGTGTTTGGTGTTAAAAAAACGATATCATCAATGAAGTGAGGATGGTTTAACTGTTGTCCGTCGATTTTCACTTTCCTATTGTCCTATTGTAATGTTCGCAAAACATTTTGGAATGTGACAGTGCAATTTGGCGTAATGGTATCGTCTTGTCGACCCCTCTTCTTCCGTCGATAGTAATATTGATATAGAATGGCAATATTTTGCTCGTGAGATTCTTATATAACCCACGAAAAATTGCTATGCATTGAGGAGGACCGCTCTGGCTGTCCAGAGCTTATATGACAGCTTCTGCTTTGACTGCATCAATGGCCTTCTTCAATTCGAGGGATTTGAGACAGAGCGGTCTACTGTATTCTTGTGAAATTTCAGCGAGTTTTGTTAACGTGTAGGATGTGGTCCATCGCACACCATATCCTTTTGAAACTCTGCTTGTTTGCATAGCTGTCCTTCGTTCAGTGTTCTGTCAAAACTGTATGGATGACTCAAAAGCGAGTTTATAAACGACGGACAGCAACAAATTAAACGTTAGCTGCCTATATTCGTGGAGATCTCCCTTTT
This sequence comes from Parelaphostrongylus tenuis, assembly GCA_019055375.1. Taxonomy (NCBI): domain Eukaryota; kingdom Metazoa; phylum Nematoda; class Chromadorea; order Rhabditida; family Metastrongylidae; genus Parelaphostrongylus; species Parelaphostrongylus tenuis. Next base: position 125,270 of record JAHQIW010007084.1, on the reverse strand, counting down.
TGAACAGCAAAACCGTTTTTGGATCTCAATTGACGGAATGTCTTTGAATCTGACAGGTAACGAGTGAAGAGCGGAGCTTATGTGTTACCAAGAACTAGTGGGAGATTCTCCAGGTGTTCCTCTGTCTAAACCAGGTGTTTTCCCATTCTTCACCGAGGAATTAGTGTGCCAGATTTTGAGAAAAAACGACAAATTAATTCTTTACTACTTTATAAGAGGCACGAGAACGTCGCTATTGAGGAGAACCAATAAATAAAAGCGGATTATCCATTGCCTTTCGAGAAGATATAAATGCTCCACTAGGGCCTTGGAGTGCATCATCTTGGTTTTGCAACTAACGGAGCTTCATAAGTTTTGCGAATGCTATTCCCAACTTTTGTAGCATCGGCCATTACTGCTGCCCTTTTTTCTTCAAGATCTTCTTTTATCGCTTACCTGGAGCGTTTTGAAAGTTTAGACAGGAGGCTTCTGTTGTCTGCGGTTTGTTTGATTCCACGTTGACGTATCAACTTGAGTAATTGTGAAGACAACCTTCTTCTGGTGACTTTAGGATTTTCTGCTTAGATTGCGCTAACGTCAAGATGTTGGATGAGCCGGTCGTGTTGCTCGTCGATGTTGTCAATGACGGTATTTTCCAAGAACCGACTAATGGCTTGAATACATCTTAATATAGAATGACCTTGAATTTTCGTTCTTTAGATTTAGCGACTTTCTCCTCTTTTCGTAAAAAGATGGTGTGCTACGCAAAGGAGGAAATAGTCTGGTGTAGGATTTTGTAAAAAGCAGTGACATGGGGTTTTGGTTCTCTAAACTTCACTAAACTCACAGAACTTGAACGAACCTCCCACTTTGTTTGTTCCATTTTAGTCTGTGAGATCAAAGTTGACGTTCTTCAGTTCTAATAGGTCCAATTATCGCTTCTAAATTTGCAATGATAACCTTGAAGGATTTATTCCGTGTCTGACAAACTTTTACTGATCCGTATGGAACGCTTTGGCTTTGTCTTCGTCATAGTTTGAGTTTGTTTGAGCAACGAAGATAGGCAAAGCCGGTATTAATTTACACTGTTTCAGCCGCAAATGTCCACTTCGGCTTTGTTAGTTGTTCAGTTGAATCGATGTTCATGGTCGAACTCGTTGTGAGGAGAAAGCTAACGCAGCCGACATCTCTACCATCGCACGTTCCAAAAAGCACTTCTTATCTGGTGTCACAGACGGCGTCGAGAACATGACGTTTTCACCCTTCAGCCAGGCCGATGACGTCGGACTTAATTCTTCCTGTTTGCATGAACAGATTTTCTAAAGAGGGTTCGTTTTCTGTTATACGTGTGTTATAGGTGCAGTTTGTCACTTTAGTCCCTTATCGATTTTATCAGCCCAGTTTGGTCCCAATATCTCGCCAACTTTTTCGTACTCGTCTTACCCGACACGGCCGCAACGGAAGCTCTTTCGGGATCAGGGGAGCGATATTCTGTTTCTAGCATATACGCACCTTGTAACATATTGAATCTGAACGTGGGAGAGAGGTTGCTGCTCACGGGTAGCTCGTCAGTCTCTTCCGGAGGAACAAAAGGGAATTTCATGGAGGCTGTCTCAGTAGCCTCCCATGTACATGCACAGTCTCTTGATTGCAGGCCTTTGACCAGTCTGACTTCTAGACATAAAGTTGCGCCAAATTGGCACAACAGGAAAAGGAGTTCATACCCTGAATCTAGCTACGTCTCTGGAAAGCACACAGTCGCTTTTAGTTCTCGTTTAGTTTTCCTATCCACCACCTGAAAAAAGCTTCACATGCGCTCGCGAATAATCCGGCAAAGTCCCTCAAAAAAGGAAATCAGTCTGTGGAGATTGAGCATAATGGCATGCAAACCCGCGTAATATGAGAACTTTCAAAATATAAAGTGCACCTTTCAAGTTTTCGAGATCTAAGCTACCTAATGAATACTAAAATATCTAGAAAGAGCATTAGGTTTTTGTGTATATGGGTGCCGATAGGGGAAGTCCCGTATCATACGCGATGGTGAACGCGCGCTCTTCCTAGACTTACTCAAGCTACATATCAGAATTACCTCCACATGACTTCGAAGTAAAGCGCAAGTCGAAGTCGAGTCGAAAAGGCTCGGATTAATTTTTGGCTATTTATATACATTTCTTCAAAGGGTGAGAGGAGAATCAAGTCAAAGCTAAGGTTGGAGATCCCAGAATAAGGTAAGATAGCACAGAATGGCAAAAACTTCACGTTAGAAGGGCAAACACCAAAACAAGCTGGATCACGCAACTAGCACAACGAGAGGTCATTTATGTTACGGTATTCACGAGAGCATTCAAGCACTTACTGTAAACATACAAAGTGCATCAAAAGTGCAATCGCCTTTCGTTTCATAACATGGACTTGCGAGACATAGAAGATGAAGATAGATAATCCGACCTTACAAGTTAATAATCTGACCTGGGGAAGGTAGACAACATTTGTTATATTACGGAGAATGTTGTCTACAAACTCCTAGCATGCCTCTTCAACTTGATCAAATGTCTCGGATCGACGTCCACGCAGGAATTGTTCCATTGAGAGGAAATCAGTCCATAATCGGCCGGCGCAGCATCTGGACTGTAGGCTGGATGCGGCAAGACCTCATCTCCCCCACATTCACCAAACTTTTCCTTAGTCTTCTTTGCAGTGTGAGGTTTGGCCAATGTCTTGCTGATACAGCGTGCGCTTTCGCCGAATCAATGCCGGCTACTTTTCCTTCAGCTCATCGTAGATTCGGCCCTATTGCTTTCTTATGGAAATATTCCCGAGATAATCCCACGAATTTATAATAACCGATGCTGTGTGAAACAGACATAAAATTTGAACTTCACGAGGGTGGTAAAGAAGTTTTCTCCCAACTTAGTAGCGTCGGTTAACATTTTTCATTTTGTGCACTCTGAAACATTTTGTACATCTGTACGTTGCATACATTAATCAATTTATAATTTTAGACAGTTTTTTATTTATACTTTCTTGCTTCATTTATTTTTATTCATTTATTAGCTTTTTTAAAAAAATTTCTGTGTGTATTTCCCTTCATTACCAATCCTAACAACGATGAAAGCATTTTATGCTACTTCAGTATCTCTAGAACATCCTCTGGCACCTCAAAATCGTTATATATCAAGTAACACCACCAATGCATTCACCGCGTGTCACGCTTCCAAATACCAATTTCCTTTTCTAGACAGTTTCATGGACGATAGCCGTTACCGACTGAATTTCTCACGATGTCGAGCACTCCACAGGAAGACCACCGACCCGATGATCCAATTTTTTCACGAAAAGCTTAGAAGAAAGATATGATGCTTAGCTAATTCTAGAGTGAGGAGGACCCCTGGGCCACTTTTACATGCGATGGGGAAAAATGGAAGTGTTGCTGGTGCTCGCTCGACTCACTTGGCGATCAACGAGATGACAGGTATACAGGGGATGCGGTAAAATACCGAAAAGTTATCGAACGATTGAAAACGTAGAACACAATGGAAAACTTATTTTCAGTTCAGAAGCATATCGCACTCTGTATGCTAAGCCAGTTACTGTGCCAGCGATGCCCGATGTAAGAGGCATTTCTGACTTTTTCTGTGATCAGTTTTCCTATCAACAACAATACTCTCTTCTGGAATCAAAAATCATGCAGATAAGTTATTCTATTTACCTGACGCGAAGTTGGTTTTTATAGTAGTTTTAACAAAAATAGCGGCATAGTTCGTTGGCGACTATCGCACTTTTAAAGCCTAGACGTAGGTTATAATGAGCTATTCGAATTCGAATTTACAGGTTCTGAAGAAGGCAAACCCTGCAAAACGTCACCCATCGAACTATACGCTGAACTCTGCAGAAAGTCGGTCATTTGAATTAGTAGAAGAGGGAGATTATCAACGCTTTTATGACGAGGTCTCGTCCAGAAAAAACCACACTTTTCTCGACACTCAATTTTGGTGCAAAAAATCCTCTACGAAACTACTTCTAATTGGTCGGCAGACTCCTTCAAGCTGCCTACATAAAATTTATTTAATACTGTTTCTTATGGCGGCGCCACTTAAGGCTTTCGCGAAAAGCGTATTCTTTACTGTTACCTGACGAATGTATGATCATCTGATCGCTTAAATCAAGCGCATTTCAAAGGTCTATTTTGTTTCTCATTTGCTTATTTTTAACGTCGTCATACCAGCCAAATTGAGATTGTGTTTTACATTTGAAGATTTCTTGCCCGGCAAAAGTTTTTTTGCAACAAAATTTAGACCAATAGATGAAGCAAATCTTTCTGATTAAGAAAATGTAATTGCCCTTCAGAAAGATCTTCTAAGCGCAGCTGAACACACACCTCAGCCGATTAGAAGTGCTCACTGAGTGTGAAACCAATGTTCATTCGGTCGTTACGAAGCTCGAAGTCCTTTCCGAAGGCCAATATGCCATTGTTATCGAAAAGATTTTCTCTATCTAACGATCAAAAGTTCATTACAATAAATCTTTTATCACAGTGAGAAATCTCCGAATGAGAAACAAAATATTATTTTGACTGGTTTGGCGCCAAGCATGAGCTATTTGAGAAATTGAACGTGCCATTGGAATTCACTTGATTTGAGCTATCGATAAACTACAGAAACGTTTTGCAAAAGAAAAAGTACATTTTGACCAAGGGCTTCAAGTGGCGTCGCCATAATAGAATAATACCATTTATTTCGTTTTCTTTTAATACGAGGTTTGTTGCAATCAAACAAGTGAAAAAAATATGTGACATCCATGAATTTTACATTTGTATCGCACATTGCATAAAAATTACAATTTCCACATGGCAACATAATGAGGTATGCACCATGTATTCGACTTTATCAAGAATTTCAAAGATGATCGAATGCAAACATGGCCGTTACAGTGCCTTGTGATGACCTACTGATGTGTGAATTCAGTGCTACTAATCTCCCAGAAAAGTTTGGCACTTGTCTATCAACCGGATGGGCAAAGGGTTTTGCAAGCTTTGAGCACGGTATCAAACTATCTATCATATGTGTCTTGCAGGGCACCTCTAATCATTGCTCCGTATGCGCCGACAGGATATACGCCAGAATACCGTGAACAAGTCGACATACTTATTTTGCTATTGATTTGCACTGGAATTATTTATCTTTTTTCCCCTTTCAGCTCAGGCCTAAGTCTCGCTAGCTCAAGACGAAAGTGAACTCTTCTGTGACTAATATTTCTAGAATCATTTTTCTCCATCGTTCCATTTTTCTAAAATCAAAAGCCTGAGTCTCAAGAGTCGTTCGTCGGTCCCCCCCAAAAAAACTTGACGGACGCAATGGAAATGATATATGTAAAGTCATTCTATATTTCGATTCCTATCAAGTATCATCTTGGAAATGAGCAAAAAAAAAAAAGATATTTTATCCTAATTTTGATGTCGCTAATATTGGATCTTGACTGCAAAAAAAGAGCGCACGTGGCGCAATGGTTAGAGGTGCTCTGCGTCGCACACGAGGTCAATGGTTCGATCTCGCGCTCATGGCTCACCAAGCCATCCATCCCTCCGGGGTCGGTAAATTGGTACCAGGCAAGTCTCAGACTTGTCTGGGAGGATAGGCAGCACTGACTCGGTTCAGCGGTAGGCCACCGCGAGTCATTGTAAAAGGCCAGATATGCATTCAATCACCTCAAACGAAATTAAAAATTGAAGTCGAATGCATGGCGCATCCCTCAGGGATTGATCAACGCCGAAAGCTTTATCCTTAATCCTTTTATCTGCAAAAAATTTCTTCAGAGCAATTACGATGACAAAAAGAGAATCCTATTGCAAGATACATAATGAGCTTGTACAAAGAATTACTGTCGAGACCGTAGAGAATTCATTTGTTCCAGTATCGCCCTTGCTCAAGGATTACCTGTGGCCCCTGCGGTAGCATGAGATTGGTAATGGAGGAGTTCTACTCAAATGTTCCACTCCGAAAACTCTCACGGAAATTCAGCAACCTCTTCAGGAAACTTTTGATTTTCCTACGCAAACGTTCCGTTGGGATCCTTATTTTGATTGATAATAATGTATGAAAGTTGGGTAGATCATATACGCAATTTAATTACATTCTATGGCACACGTATTTGAGATCATTTGGCACGGTGATACTCTTATTGGTGTGATTAAGCTAGGAATTGCAGAATCGCTATGATGATGATGACGATGACGATGATTGCTGGAAAAATCTTCCTAGATATACATTTTGGTGTTCGCTCTCTCTCCAACTTCAAATTGTCAGGGAGTGAAAGACTGCCAATATTTCTTGTCACTAAAACTTATGTTAGGAACATAAATAAGTAATCTTCTTCCGTCCCACTCATAGAACTCATTCAAGGCCTTGTGTGTAATGCTGTTTTCCAAAAATTTGGCTGTCCACCAGTAAACCACAATTTTGGCTATTCCTTTCGACATTAAATGATTGTCGGTTACGACAGTGACCGTGAAAGTATCAGAAAACGTCCTCATACGCTGCGTCTCTTCTGTTAAACGACAGGAGAGTACCGCGTATAGCATACCTTGACTCGCTAGTCATCCGTCGTTTCCAATTTCGCAGATCTTCTTACCGAATTTGAAGAAAAGACGAAGGCGCATAGTGACTCACATTCGCGCGATGCGCTTACGTTGTACTTTATATGGAATTGATTCATTTTTCAGCACGGATCTGCGAGCTCATTTGATGGAAGGATACTGCGAAATATTGTATTGTGCCTTTATAGGAATTGCCAATCTTATCGTAATCCTTGCATGACAACGGAGCAGGTTTGTTTACCTTTTAGAAGTCCTGCTTCTAAAAGTCAGCTGTAAGAGTGGTGGTTATGTCTATCAGACTGTATAGTAGAACCCTATTCTTTTTTCCGCTTAAACATCTGCACTGTGGCGTAGCTTCTTTCTGAATACTTGATTTTTTCTACAAGTGTTTCACAACAGATAATTTTTCAATGACTTCTCAATATTTTTTTTCTAGGCAGATTCGCTTTCAGAAGTGGTAGCCCCAGTGAATCCACACTGAGAGATGTACACCAGGGGAGAGGTTCAGTTCCTTGAAATTCTCAAATTCTCTCAGCAAACTCGTCTTTAGCAATAATAGTGGAAGAATATTGCTTGTAATCATCAGTACGCAGCTTATTTCCGATAAAGAAAATTTCTTTTTTTTGCTTCAGTGAAACTTGGAATTTGCTCTAGGTACTTAAGTGAGATGTGATTGTCTTGTTCAAATTTTGAACTCTGTAAAAATGTCATATAACTTCTCAAAGCTTTGGCTGGTGCCTCAGTCTTCATCATTCATTGATGGCACACTTTTTTCAAGCACTAATATTGACAATTATGAAGTAATCAGCACTTATAGATTGTAATACGATTGTAATACCTGAGGTTGAGCGAAAGGCTTAGCAAATCTTTCAAATCACTCTTCAATGCGCAAAATAACAACAAACGTAACAAAAACTATTCTTGAAAGTACAGACCACTAATTTCCACGACTTCCTACCATTGTTCTGCAGGAATCCGGATGTGCCCGAAATGCCATTCCGGATTCTTTGAATCGAGAAACTCTTGACTCGCTTCTTCAAGTACATCAATTGATTCAAATCGACGATCATTCGAAAGTGCTTCGTTGGTCCAAAGAGGCCATAATCAGATAAAGCTCTCACAGATCCTGGCGAGGCTTCTTGCGGATAGTGTCAAATTGGCGCGACTTGTTGACTACGGTCGGCGAGAAAAACCAAATTCCTTAGTCACTTGATGAAGGCTTAGCATTCACAGAGGCTTTAAAATCACTTTCATCCAAAACACATGGCCGGCCAGAACGAGGTATGTCTTCAATACGAAATTGCATACAAAATTGCCATCTTTAAATCGCTCAGACCATCTGACAACTGTCGATTTTGGCGGCATACCAGCGCCTACGCCCTCAATAATCTCATTGACGGCTTCACAAATCGTTGAAGCTTCTAATAATGTCGGATCAGCAATAGGCAATTCAGATTGTTTAATGAGCATTTTGGAGCTAAATTAATGAACTAGATAATTATACACAAAACTATCAGTAAAAAGGCGACGCTAAGATGTGAAAAAATGAAACCTTCAGGAATTCTTACAATTTTTTGCTCAGCCTGATAATATTAGGTTGTCAAGAAAGTTTTGGGGACTTATGTCTATGGTTTCAGTAGCAATTTATGTTGCAGGCGCTTCCAGTACGATGACTCGAACGCTGAGATTGAAGGAAATACTGCGTTCGGTTCCCTTCGGTTAAATTTACGCACGCTGAGTGTTTATTTTTTATTCCTTGATGAGCATTTATAAGAAATGTTTTCTGAAGAGCTACCAATGGATGCACAGAAAAAGACGCAAGGAAGAAACCTCAAACTTGGCTCAAAAATAGCCACTTATACTACCTACGAAATGATGGGAGCCTCTTGACTTGGATATAGAGGAAAATCAGCCACCTAAAAGATGAGTCTAGCAAGAATAACTGTTCCTTCTGTGTTTCATTAAAAACAAAGTAAGCACAGCCATTCAACTTTGTTTATGAAAGGCAGGTTTGAGAGACTCGGTAGCAGTAGCTGATACACCACTAACAGTTCAAGGCGCCAACTGGCTCGTAAGCGATTTCATGACCCAACGGAAAAACGGAAAAGTGGAAAGGAAAAGTGCATTGATTGCCCTAACGTTGAAGTTAGCTATTGTTATGATATCTGTCACGGTATACTTAATTTTTGCCAAGGCATGTAGGAACGAATGCATTGGCGGAACGGGTAGACCACTAAGCGTACGCATAAAAGAGTACTTAGTTGGAAAACTTAAGGCCAAGCAACTCCACTGGAAGCGCACAGAGGACAAAAATATGACGGAAAAGATTCTGATGCAAAAACCATTATCGTCGCACAGGAGTCCAAAATATCTGCGCGGAAAACTCCTAAAGCCTGTAAGAGGAAGCGAATGAAAAATTGATCTCATTCTCTGGAGAAGAACTTTTAACAGGAGTGTTGAAAACCATTCGAAGGCTGGGACTTGAGGCTATAGCCCTAAATCGCCGGTCTTTCAAAGCACCCCTTTATAACGCTGCATCATTCAAAATGAAATCATCTTTCATTGAACGACGTGTTTTTCTCTTATTTCGCTCGACAAAAACTCCTTCCTCAGAGTGACAGTACCCAAACTATAGCACAAGCTTCAGAGAAGCCAAAAAATTTGTTTGGTTTTTAGAAAGCCCTTTTAATATCTCAATTTCCTCTGTTCTTTTGATTTGTGCTTTGAACCTTGCTAGACAGAGTTCTATTTTCAAATTATCAATAAATATCCAATAGCGTAATATTTGCTGATTTCAACTATGCCTATGCTCTCATTTTATGGAAATGATGTTCAGCAAGAAAAATATGATTGGACTCTACTTTTGGTAACGCTGTTTACAGGCTATTCGACAAGGCGAAGGTCGTGGCAGAAGGCGGGGCAAAGCGGGACAATCGATATTTTGTAATTGGGAATTTCTACTCCGTTTTGAAAGAAACTTTAGATAAAACGGTTGAATAAGATACTACGAAATAATCTCTACACACTGATATGCTTCTCAGCTTCCAACGAGTTATACGCGTGATAAAAATGAAGGAAAAAGGCGAGTGTGAAACACAAATTTTGATCTGACGTTATGTAAGGGTGTATTGAAAAAACGGCGACGTCGGGTTGTAGCTTCAGGTCATAGCTTTCAAAAGGTTATTAACACTCCTATGAAAAGTTCCTCCTCAGCGGATGAAATCGATTTTTCGTTTGCACCCTTCTAATCAGAAAGGACCTCTTTGTGGATAAATAACAAAATCTGAGATTGAACGGTAAAGTGGAGTGCCTCGTAATTAAACGCGACCTCACACCTCATAATACTTAGCAAAGGCAGTGTTAATGTAATTATTTGAATAAAAGGTGAAGAAACAGCTGAATGGGTGAATATGGGCCAAGTGAAAGCAAGTAAAAGTAAGAGTATATATATATTCTGTAGTCGGTGCGTGTTGATGTGTGCTTTTGTGTTCACGTGTCTCATTGTGTTCTATATAGACCCCATCTATACCGCTCATTCTTTTAATCTGCTGGCTTCCGTGGACCCAAACTGGGCGGGTCTAACTGGCAAGGGCTCCACTCACCAGCATAAAGCGGTCCCGCCCCCTCCTCCCTCCCCCCTCTACGACTGTGCGACTCTAACCTCAGTGGGGCAGTTACTGTCTGTCTCACTCCTCCACTCAGCACGCGTCCATTGGGAAGAAAGTTGCTGGTCGATCCCCTATCAGACTACTTCACTGTAGTTTTTTCGGTAATCTTTTTTCTTTCACTCTATTATGTTTGAATCACTGGAACACCAAATCATACCATATCTCACATAGTAATACCGCAACACAAGTGACAAATATATATATATATATTATATATATATATATATATATATATATAATTTATTTATCATTATTATTTATTTATTTATTCAACAATCTGCATTTTATAACAATGAGTTTCAACAATCTGTAGCCTATAGCAACATAATATATTTATATCTACGTTCTACGTCTATGATCTAGGTTTGTGCTAAAAAGTAGTGAAATGTTATACATCTGAGTGTTTTTTTTTTCGTGATAAATACGTACTAGAAGGGCCTTCAATACTAATCGACATCGAAAAGATAACATTAAGAAAACTACAGAGAAATGTTGTGGTAGAAGTTCGAACCGGCAACCTTTTTCCCAATGGATGGTTGCTAAGTGGCAGAGACTAGTAAGGCAGTTAGAGCCACAGAGGAGGATGGAGGGGTGGAGCCGTTCCCGTGCTGGCGATTGGAGCCCTTGCCAGTTAGAGACGCCCACTTTGGGTCCTTGAATTTGAGCCGGTTATAACTTATCCTGCTTACTATCTTTGTTACTACTCTGTCATTACCTTTCGATATCCTCACATATTCTTCTGACATTCGCAGTTTAACATGTTATTGGTATAATAAAAAGAATAAAGCTCTCGGGCGTTGATCAATCCCTGAGGGATGCGCCATGCATTCGACTTCAATTTTAAACTTCGTTTGAGGTGATTGCTAATGCACATTAGGCCTTTACAATGACTCGCGGTGGCCTCCCGCTGAACCGAGTCAGTGCTGCTTATCCTTCCAGACAAGTATGAGACCTGTCTGGTTTCAGTTTACCGACCCCGGAGGGATGGATGGCTTGGTGAGCCATGAGCGCGAGATCGAACCATTGACCTCGTGTGCGACGCAGAGCATCTCTAACCACTGCGCCACATGCGCTCGATGTTATTGGTATAGTGGGTATTAAACAGGTAAATTTGTCGGAGGGGTGATTTTTAGAGTAGTAAGTAATTAAAGCCTAGAAGGACTAAGTACGAATATAATTTTGAATGCCACTTAGTTAGGAAAACAAACATAGTGACTGATGCACTTGGAAAAATCTCTTTGACGTTGTGTTATTTTGAGATGTTCAGATGAAAATGTGAACTTTGAATCCAACTTCCATTTCTAGCAATCTGTCATATCACCCTTTTGATTCGGAACTTTCACCAACCAATCTAAATAATCATAAAGTGAAGGTTTTCTTCACATGTACTTCTTGAATGTAGTTGTGATCTTTAGATTGCGATACACAAGCCCGGTGGCAAACAGCTTCACCATTTCAAAAGAACTCCTAATGTACTACTCATGCATGATAATCGAAAATGAAGTAGTAACGGAGAAGTGGATCTATTAATAACTTCAAGGTTAAAGTGACGCTCAACCAGTCGATTCTGAAATAATAACCTGTAAAAAAAAATCAAAATTCCACTCCAGAATCTCGTAATTATCGATCGATCCACGAGAGTAGAGGAAGAATGGAAGCGAATGAGAGGACAGTACACAGCTAGGCTGGTCCACCCACTCACTCCCAATCACAACCTCACTGAACGATCGCCACATTCACCGCAAGCACTGATTGCCATTTCATCCAAGCAACTGCTTCTTCCCAAGGCAATCGGTTTTCACCCTGGTCTCAGAGTGAACTGAGTCTGAGATCATCGTGAAGGCTAGTTGTCTGGTCATTTTTCATCCTTTTGTTTCCTACATTAATCATCGAATGACAATGTAAAAGCTAAAACGCAACACACCTCATCACATTACCACTTCGTCGATCACCAGACCACGTCTTTGTTTTCTTTGAAAATTTATATATTCCACTTATTTTTTTTGTTTGATTTGACAAAACATCGCTTTTGCTTTCAATTTTTTTGGAAATTCCCATAAGTCTTATTGAGTTTCGATTCTAGCAATTGTATCGTTCAGAAAGTAAATCGTCTGATCAATGTGAGGCACATTTATGAGTTTATCTGAGATCTTTAAGAAATTCTATGGAAAACATTAGTCGTCATTTGAAATTCTTCATTTTGTGAGAATTCAATAATATACTAGTTCAGTCGCTTTCATTGAAACACAGTCTGTCGAATGTTTACAAAACAAATCCAAATTGCACGTTTTTTTGAAATTTTATTTTCTCTGCTTATACAGTACTTCTTAATGTGTTACCTTTGCGTTATATTTACATAAAAATAGAGTGAAAGAGAGAAAAAAAGTGACCATCGTTTCTTAATTTTTATGATCCTTAATGAATAAAAAAAGTGACTTTACTCTTCAATTTTTATGATCCTAATTGGATAAAGTATGAAGCACTGACGTTAGCACGCATAAGTCGACTGATCTGGATTGAATTTGTTTTAATTGCACAGAATACTCTTCCGACGAATCAATGGATTTGTTTATATATTACAGTCTTTAGCTGAAACTTTCCGATGGATTGAAACAGCGTTCACTTTCTGCCATCTACGTTATTTTGGAATTTCTTCAAGGTTCTGTAGAGGTCTTTCTAGGCTTTACCTCTAAACTTCAGGTGAATAAAGTAACGGCACAAGATTTGTGTGGTATAATATATCTTCTGCTCTTATGAACTACTCGCTGCAAAACCTATATTTTACACAAACTTACATTGATAAAAGATTTCTTTGTCGATACTGATGAAAAATAGAGCAAGTTAATCACTGCGATATTAGTGCGTAATGTTTTTTCGAAGTACTCGAAATAGTTGCACCAAACTGATACACCGGCAGATCCCCTCAAGCCCTTGGTTGAGAAAAATGAGCACTTAATCACATCTATTATGCTCAATGGAGACGTAAAGGAGGTGCGTAGAACATCCTAAGAAAGAGATCAGTAATGTTTGCTCTACCCTTCATTTTATAACAAGATGATTTTGCTTTGTTCACATCCGATTATACGTCATCTTATGTAGCAATAGTTCAGCAAAAACATACATTTACCAGAATTGCACAAAGGGTGAGGATGCAGATTTCTTAATCAGCATATCCCACTTGCTAAAGTAAAAACAAGCACTTTAATAACAAGCTCGTCTCCTTCGTATCTTGAGTGACAGTTTCAATTCTCAATACTGCATGAGGCCCCGTAAAACAATGGTTTGGTTCGCATCCAAGTCACACCGAACCTTCCATTTACCTAGACTCAGTGTATTGGGAACAAGCTAGTCTTGGAGGATTGACCACTAACTTGATGTATTAGCAGGCCACCGCGAGTTATTTCAAGGGCTGAAAATGCATTCAACCATCTCTAATGACCCTCAGAGAAGTCGAATGTATAGCAATTCCCTAATAATTGAGTAACGCCGAGAGTTTTATATTATGCCCAGTCTCTCTTTTTAAAAGGCGTTGAAGGCGAGGAGGAAAGGAAAAATCAATTTAATCACCTTTTCATTCAGCACATCTATCGTGTAAGAAATGTAGCAGGTGGTGGTTTCCATTTTCATGAATTACATCACGCAATAATTCTTAGTTCAATAGCTGCAACTGATGAACCCCATTTCACCACACTGCTGTTGTCTCAAATGGATCTAGCTTAGTTATTTTGGAAATTTGTAAATCAAAGAGTAATGACGCCATTAAGTGAGCCGCCTTTTTACCATTTATAAGTAAAAGTTTCCTAAAACATATTCGTACATTGGGTGGTATCATAAAAGATATCGCATTTTGACACATTCGTTAATTCAACTGCTGTGCATTTGAAGAAATCAACTAATCATTAATACATCGCCATCATGATCAACGACAAGCAAGCATTTTATGGGTAGAGATTGAATACCTCCCTTCCGAGAAGAATAAGGCTGGCGATCGAAAAAAGTCGGTGAGGTCATTTTTGAGCTCATTATGGCCTACGAAATTTGCTCTCCTACACATGCTACTTCAGGGCGCGGGAGAGAGATAAGCCAGTGAAGCAATATTAGGGCTATAGGGTGGATAAGAAACCACGGTCCAGCCCAGTTTCTCCAATATGTGGCGAGTCGACTTTGCAATGTAAGGTCGAGCGTTTCTATATGAAGGACGACCGACACTGAGGTGTTTCAAACGCTTCTTTTGCAGTGCTGCGTTCAACATCCACAGTTGTTATCGTTAACGTCAACATTGTCTCCTTGTTGCCGAATAGTTCTCAGAACAGCATACTATACCAATCCCTGAAACCGAAAACATAATCTTTCGAGCAAATAACTTGGGCTCTAGTGGATATGGCAGGTCTTTGTCGTGAAACAGCCAATAGGCGTGGAGCGTGCTGTTCTCGTAATAGGCCAGGATTCATCTCCACTGATAATCACCTTAATATAGTCCTGCCTGTGCGGTCGTAGCAAAAGATTTTTTCAAATGGTCACTCGTGCAGCGCGATGGTGTTCAGTCAATGCTGAGATGTCCATCAAAATCACTTTGCGGGAGCCCTTTCCATTTGGGGGAGGGCTGGGGGGATGACCAGCGATGCTGCTAGGCCGTATCCAACTGTCTAGCTAAAGCTACTAGCATTCTCACCACAGCCTTTTGGCAATAACCCCATTTTGAACAGGAATTTATCAGAAAACAATAGTACGCAAGAGAATAATGGAACAACCCAATACATGCAGATATTGCGTGGTCGGACCATATTGGAGCAGTCACACACGGTGGCATTGTTGATGTTGAAATGATATGGTAAAGGCATGATGTAATTAGTTGATTATCCATTCTGCTGAAATTGTTTTTCCGTGCAAGACAGTACTTCTGATTTTTTCATGCTTGGTGTACACACGTTGCATTCTTCAAAACCGATCCCAGAGTGAATCGCCTTTGGAGAAACAAAGTTATAGGACTGCTTTAGAAGTCGTGCTTCTTGATGCCTATTGTCGTATCGTATTCAGTTCAAAACTGTGTTTCATAATAATTTCCAGTATAAATCTTGAAATTTTTGGCGCCTCAATGGGACAATGCAGATACGATAGCACGACGAAGGGCACAGCGTGATGAAATCAAAAGGCTGCTCTGCTTCCTATCACCGCCACGCTTGTATTCTGCTAGCTGGTGTGAAACCTTCTACTATGTTTCCTTTCCGGCAACCAGATTACGTAGCACCTGAGTCATTCACTTCATATTCAAGAAGATAGAATGCCGTAGTTGAGGTGAAGTTCAAATGGAACGCACATTATGCAGGCATGTGGCCACGTGGCTTTCTATTCTGTTAATTGCGTGAGTTGCTTCTCAGGCTCGATTCCGTCTCTTACACAGTATAACTCACTAGGCTGCGCCGACGACTAGAGCCCTGTAAATTAATGACACTATATTGTGAGAGGTACTTTGGACATGAACAGTGATTTTCGCAAACGACAAACGACGCCAGCCTGGCGCACGAGAGAAAAGATGTGGACCTATATTGGTTTTAAAAGCCGTTGACATATACGCACCCAAACGCAGCGATGATAAAGGCGATGTCGAAGCGTTCCATACGAATTTGAAGAAGTTCAACAGGGAAAACTATGCTTCTACAAGGTCATCGTTGGTGGTCTCACCGTAACGATTGCATTCAAGAGAGCAATTATCACAGAGTGAGATATACGGATTGGAATGAAATCAATATGGTGACCTACTGTCCGAGTTTATTATGACGACTGTGATCATCTATGACAACAAAGAATTTTAAAAGCCCCATTTCATTGATGGACGTGAGAACTTTCTATCGTATGGTAGCAAGATGTAAGGAGCCACATTAGCAAATCTAAGGTTTCTCCCCTAATATCGCTATCTTCCTAAAATTTTGAACGGAATGTGAATCCTTCGTGTATGATTTTACTTTTCGCGGAAAAGAAAGAAGACCGCTTAGGCTTAAAATATACCAAACCATCATGAACTTCGATTTATTCATCTCTGGTCAGCCCTCAAAAATGCTATTGGTGACAATATTGAAGAATGTGGATAGCTTAGTTAACACCTCCACGCTACTGCTGAGGAATTGGAGGGCTGAAAAGTGACCAAGAGGCAACTACCTCCGAAGATACTCGAGCGGATACGACAACATGTAATCGTATGGACCATCAGAAATCACCAGTTGATGCGCGCACTTTCAAAACTGGAAGGAATATAAAAAAATAAATATAAAATATTTATATAAATATAAAAATAAATAAATATAAATATAAATATAATATAAAAAATAAAGAATGTAAAAGAAAAAGTTATAGGAAAGAGTAGCAGTAATGATTCAACTTGCAAAGACTCGTAGCAGCTATTCGCAACACTTTTTAAAAGTTCCACAATTACCAGATTGAGATAATCACTTCTCGGCGCCCAGACAGTATAAACCACTGCACTGAGAAAGGCCATGGATAAAAGGTTTACAACTGTGATCTCCTCGGCTCTTCGTCATGCTGCCTCGTCGGAGATAAACTGTGCAGCACAAAATCAGGATTCTCTTAATGCAGGAGTGTGGAGTTTCTTTCCCTTGGAGCAACAGCAATACCGTGTTGTTACATGAAAACGAGGATCTTGTAGACATCAACAACTCTCAGTCAACATGCACCTTGTTTATCCCTTGGTAAGATTTCAGTGCGATAGATCACCTCCTCCACAGCATGAGGAGCTTCACTGGAGTCATGTAAAATTAGAAGAGACCCACTTAAAGAAGAACATTGCCGTCGACTCGAAGAAAAGAATTATAACTCAGTTGAGATAACAACAATCATGAAAGCTCTCGTTATTTAGCACGCGCCCAGTTTAAGGTCATTTATGAGGCATATAACAACTCTACAAACAAAATTCCATAATTGTATCAGGACATTACCATCAGTAGAAAAGTTCGATAAACGATTTTTCAACTTATCAGATAATCAACACCTATCTTCAATAGTGCTGTAGTGCTATTGTAATGAAAAAAACATGAAACTGAAAGCATCGCTGCTTCACTGTTGTTGTCCATGTAAAATGAGGCGTTAGTCATGTAAAAGCAATGTTGGTTGATTACAGCAGCGTTAGCATGGATATTGCTCTTCAGTTGAATCCAAAGGGAACGATTTTCGTGCACAACTTATTCGTTTTTTAACTCTTATTCACGTGCATTGTAACGAGTGTTGAAGTCATAAGCAGAAGCGAGCAGCTTGAACAGCTCAAGGAGCATCGCGGCTGCAATGAAGAGGAAGTAGAACAATGAGTACTGTGGCTACCTTTGCTAAACTGCGATCCCTTCTGTTTCAAGGTATAGTTTTCAAAGCATTGTTATATAAGCAGGGTATACTTGCCAAGTCGTCAGAGATTTAGCATTACATGATGTCATGCGTATAGTAAGGAAACCACCGATACGACGCTCAGACCTGTGCGTTGAGGTTTATAGACGTACCGGTAGAATACAACGGGCAAGCCTGATCCATGACAGGAACATTACTGTAGCTTTTTCCAGTCATTGGATGACCAACAGAGGATATGTGAGCAGCGGAAAAGAGATAAAGATGAAAGTGTCCTACGTCTTAACAGTCGCTGCGGAATGCGCCATGCATGAAACTTCATCGACCATTAAAGAATTAACCAAATACGTAATTTTAGTCTATGCACTGCCTGCAAGGAGCTACAAATGTAACAAGTCTGTGCTTTTGTTATTGCAGACAAGACTGGTGGAAAATTTTAAGCGTCAATGAGTAGTTTGGTTGATCAATAAATAGGATCGAACCAGTGACCCACTGTATAATGAACGCTAGTTCCTGTAACCACTACTATTCATACGTGTAGTAGAAGTGATATCACTTTTTGCTGTAACACTTCCCTGCCTATTTCGGAAAATTTTTTGAAAAGATATCAAAATTTCAGTGGTTATGAAAAACTGCTTTGCTCCCACCCGCCATCAAACAACCTTGTATTGCGCAGTGGTTAAAGTTCACCAGAGTTCACCAGGCCTTCCATACTTTCAAGATCGTCAAATTGCCAAGAGAGTGTCTGAGAAGATACACTAAGTTGTACAGAGGTTGATCTCCACAAGTTATTGTGAAGATCGTATATTCATACGTTCACTTGCAACGATGTTTATTGAAGTCGAATGCGCAACGCATAGCTCAAAAAACGATCAAAGGCGAGAGTTTCATCACTTTTCTATTCTGTCATTAACACATGTGGGCGCTCAAGGTTCTAATATTCCTCGAATTTAGTCATCTTTATCAGCAATAACATAGTCGAAAGCAACATTCATTAACAAAACAAGCAAAGAATCTCCGTGAAAAAATCATTCCTCGTGATCAACTGTTCAACTCCTTTGCAGACCCGGTGTGATTGACGCAGCCTATAATGTTGCTTTTTTTCGGACATTCACAACATTTTCACTACTCGTAACCTGACAACATTGACACCTCAGCCAGTGTTAGCCAATTTAGTTGAAGTAGCATGCCCTCATGAAGTAGAAAAGAAAAGAACGGAAGGGATAAAAACTAGTTTACCCATGAGGATATGAGTATTTCTCCACTAACACGCTATTACATCTTATCCACTTATTGAATGTATATAAAAATTACTGAATGTGGGCCAATTGTTACACCAGTGCTTGCACATTCAAAACGCATAACACTAAGTAGTTTTTGTCTCATGTTAGCAATTTAACGAATTAAAAGGATAAAGGATAAACCTCTTGGCGTTAACCAATCCATGAGACACGTCTCATACAATCCTCTTCACTTTTTAGCTTCGTTTGGGGTGATTCTGGCCTTTACAATGACTTGCAGTAACCTACCGCCGTATCGAGTCAGTGCTGCTTGTCATTCCAGGCAAGCCTGGAACCACTCTGGTATCAATTTACCGACTCTGGAGGACTGTATGGCGTGGTGAACCAAAGGCGCGGGGTGGGTTCGAACCATCGACCTTGTACGCGACGCAGAGAACCTCCAACCACAGCGCCACATGCGCTCTTTGCCTGAATTCCAAACCAAAACCACAGCCGATTGCGTTACCGTTCTAGAATTCGGGGCTATCTTCCCTGTGCATTATACAGTGTACTACAGTAATAATTTCTGCACACTACAATATCTTTCGAAACTCAATAGCTCGATACCACTTTGGCAGCATCACTTGAAATAAAACGATATCATCTATGATTTCGATATCACCAGTATCACCTATCGGTATAGTCATTGAGAGCGAGAATAGTCGAGAGGGAGCGGTGCAGACTATCGAGAAGTAAGGTACTGATTCGAACCCAACTCGGACACCTCCTTGCAGTCAACATGGAAACGCCTTAGCTCGGCAAATTCCACGGCCGCAATGAGAATCAACTCGATTTGCATTTTCTGAAGATTTGTGGGGAAAGTGGAATTTTTGAAGAGCAACAGCTGTTGCATGCTGGAGGTCAGGAAGGACTTCTCAGTGATCAGCATACTTGATGTAATCACTAGAGAATATAGGGATCGAAAGTATAGACGCCGGTTGTGGACACGAACCATGAACCGGGCGTTCAGAGCCTGCAACGCAACCACAATCGCAATCAATGGTCGTCGGTCGGTCGCCTAGTGGATAGGTGGCGTTCGCCGATCAATATGAGCGGCATGCGATCGGTGGTGGGTGGTTGAAGAACGATCGGCCACCGTGACGAGACGAGAGGCCGCCGTGGACGCCGTGGGTGCCATGGGCGCCGCACCCGCCGTGGCCGCCGTTGCCGGCGAGCCACCATCACCACCTCCACTACCAGTGTGTGCGTCAGCACGACGACGACGACGACGACAACGGCGGTGGCGGCGGCACTCAGAGAATCGCAATGAGTAGCACCACCGCCACCGTCAAACGTCGCTGCACTATCGATTACAACCGACGAATCGATTGATCGGGAGCCACACACATAGCGCTTGCTGATCAAACGTCCATCCAACACAGGCACACTCACTCACCGATCTTCGTCTCATTCTCTCGTTTCTTCCCTGATCACAGTGCGTGTGAATCGCCAATCGATCGATTTCGACATGCATCACAACGTTTCTGAAAACCGTGCCTACCATCGATCATATCGCCGGCCTTCAGATACTGAAAACACTGGTCATCACTTCGCTATCGAATCTACCATCAGCCAATACACTACCGACTCAAATATGGGCTCATAAAGCAAAATCTACACCGAGCGTAACTGAGTATAAACAGACTTGACCTACGTTGATCTGCTCGCCGTTGCATTCGAGATGAGCGGTGAGCGAGACATCAGACGCCGTGGTGAGGTGAGCGCTAGACGTGTGACCAGTGCTCGTCACACGGCAAGTGGCCTTCACAATGATCTCAGAAGACGGAAACTCTCAGATCACGGTGAAAACCGTTCGCCGAGTGCATGTGGAGGAAAATGAGGAAAACGAGGAAAGGATGGGAGGAGAGACTGCTGCCTCTCTACCTGGATGATCTGAATGACCAGGATGAGCAGGACGACGACGGCGACGATCTCCTCCAACGGACGCACGACGGACGAGAGCCATGGGCATCGACGATGGTGATGGTGGCGGGCGGCCGTGGCGGTGAGGTGACTAGTGTGTGTGTGAGCGGCTCGGCTCACTGAATTATCGCCACCACCATGGGCGTGTCCTCACATACAGTCCTCGCCGCAGACGACCAGAGTTTACACCGCCCACCCATACTGTTATCTTTGCGTCCCTGCCCTCTCATATCACCAGTAAACGTTTAGCCGGGCCGGCCGGCCGTCATGCCTGACGACCGACCGACCGATGATCAGAGGAAAAATGCAATAATCCTGGAATTCCCGAGAGCATATCATTATCGATATGGAAAGCGCTCGGCATAATTCGTCGACAGGCATGTGACTAATTTTGACCGCTCACATTGATCGATGAATCGATCAATTTCGATCAAGATTAGTAACTGCCATTTTTCGCAATATCGCGGTAGATCATGGCGAAAGCGTTGGTGATCAAAAACCATTCTCCGCGCGGGCCCCCACTCTCTCCCCCTTCCCGCCTTCACCTAGTTAGTCCAAAGAACGACTAACTATAAAACTGAGAATTGATCGCTAATTGAAAGATTTTCCTTGATAATTCGGTTTTGTTTTGATCAGCGGACGCGAGATTGCTAAAAGACTATTCAGGAAAACTGGACAGTAAATTATACAGTTGTACTGGCTCACGTATCAACAGCGGTCAAGTCGTGGCCCATGCAAGACAAGAGAGCGCTCTCTCCCATTCATCACACGGAAATCAATTTTGATTAGGATCAACAATTGCCATATTTACCTGTAAATCGACTGTTTTGAGACCTCGCTCAAAAACAATATGGTCTAGTAACATATCTTGAACCTTTCAGTCGACTAAAGGGTACTGTCACATATGCTCTGTAACAGTCATAAGCCATGCTGTCGACAATCAATTACTCTGAAAGAATGCCACGATGATCGTTTCGCCCTACTTGGAATGTAAACAGTTCGATGCCGATTATTTTATATAGGGGGAGGGGGGTATGTCTCCGATGAAGTGAATGAACTAAAAGACTAAAGGGTACTGTTACATATGCTCTGTAACAGCCATAAGCCATGCTGTCGACAATCAATTACTCTGAAAGAATGCCACGATCAAGTCATTGTGCAACTGATGAGGCTGTAAAGTCAAAATACGTGTCTTGCACTATATAAGTTCTATAACAGACCTCATGAAGGACACAAAATATGTTATTAGATCAAACTGCCATAATTCACGATATGATGGCAGATCATAGCAAAGGCTCTAGCGAGTAAAAGTTGTTTTCAGCGCGGATCCCGCTTCCCATCTTCACATATACTTCGTCGATCATCTTCATCTTGCAAATCTAAGGAACGACAACTTATCAGCTTGATAATCTCGGCATTGATTGCGTAATTCAGTGGATTTTCCTTATTAGTTCTATAAAATTTTTAATGAACCGAGCGAAGTTGTTATTAGACTATTCAGTACGAACAGACATAAAACATACAGTTGTACTGACTCACGTATCGGTGATCACGTCCTCGCTCATGCAAGACAAAAGAACACTCTCAATCATCAAACATAAATCAATTTCGGTCAGGATGAAGAGCTGCTATCAACGAGCAAAAACTGCTTCTAGCCTTCCCTCCTTCCCTCCTGCCTCAGTCATCCTCCTCCTCCTCCTCATCTTCATTCAATGATTCGCAGGGCCGTCTAACTATCAACTTCGTCATTGATTGAATGGCATAGTATTTTTTTCTGATAACCAGATGCAGAGTTGACAACAAGGCATTTATTGATTACGATAGTAATACAGCACAGTAATAGCGCAATGGCGATGTTTCGGCGATTTCGCCTTCTTCAAAGCCTGGAAAAGTGAAATTGAGACGTAGTCCACTCAGTCGAACACTTCCATAACCAAGGCAGATATGACTCAGTACATAAACTCAAATCCCATGGGGAACGGCTTCTTATATCTATTCACCTTTTTTTTGTTTTACTGACCAGTAAACTTTACGTAGACCAGCCGCGCCGAGTGAGCGTGTGGGCTACTATGTGTGACTCATGTTCACCTACATCGCTCGCATCGTCTCATCTTAACGCTTCTTAGATCTTAGCATAATAAAGACAACCAAGAAACAATTTATTACATCTCAACTTATGATCAGTGATGTTCAAAATTTCGAGTTTCGGATGGCAGTTGAACCGACATTTTGCCCATTTCGCGGACGCATACTATTACTTCACTGCTAAAAAACCGATAAATAAAATTTCATGTCGATCATATGTAGCCAATAATTGTCTGCGTAACATGGTTCAATACCAATATCTGTTTACCAGGACGAACTATTAAGACTGATTGGTGGCAAATCGTGCATTACTTCTCAAAAAGAGTGATAGAGAACAGGAGTCCGGTAGATCAATGGTTAGCAAGCGCCTCTGTAAAGGCTGACATGTGTGTTCAACTCCCGGCAGCGGTCCAAAGTTCTGCATATTACTCAATATTATTGAATATGTAATTATAACATCGCATCACTGCTATGAAGTGGTTAAATGAAAATTTTTTGGCGATTAGAAATTTCATTGTATTCAAACACTTCTCAGCTCCGAGATTTCAGAAGTTGTTCCTCAATATTTATGATGGGAGATCGATTATACCGTGTTCTAGAATTTCATAATATGATTTGTCACGAGATGAAAAAATCAAACTGACTCATTCAATAGCCACGTATTGCAGCGAAACCTTGACACCCTTGAATAATAAAACGAATGTTTGTAGGGGTGAAATGACATTTACAACAAAGTTATCCTGTTCATGGCTTCATAGAGTTTGAAGGTTCTCAAATGATTCATTTAGCAAATAAGTTTCTTTCTCGTAAACTCTGATATTGCTGTTATTGTAGGCTATCACGTTATTTTACCCTGC
Organism: Parelaphostrongylus tenuis; assembly: GCA_019055375.1. NCBI lineage: Eukaryota > Metazoa > Nematoda > Chromadorea > Rhabditida > Metastrongylidae > Parelaphostrongylus > Parelaphostrongylus tenuis. The sequence continues at coordinate 101,539 of JAHQIW010007084.1, read as the reverse complement.
AGGCACAGTGCAAACAGCAATAGCCATGGGGCTCGCCTTGACATTTCATTTTATCCCACGGATAACAGTGAGATCATAATTAAGGTCTAAGACTTGGATCAACTTTTGGAATGATTAGTTATGTTAGTCAAGAGTGTAAGAACATCTCTCTCTCTCTCATCACTAAATTGACGCATATGAAACACTCCTATCATTTATTGGTGGCCGCGTGGGACTGCACTTAACAACGTATTTTGCTGTTACCCAAAGAGAGAAGAGACATCAAGTCTTCCTGTCATTAGCGAAAGAGTATTTTCATTTTATCAGCGACAGGGTAAGGGAGCTTAGGGACCTGATGTATTTGTACTTGCGTACTAGAGACATATTACTAATCTCCTCATTTGTCAAGGCATCACACATCTCTGAATTCCTTGTTAACAACGGGCTCTTTGGTGAAACGAAGAACTTCTCTGAGAACAATTTCTTCTTTAAAAAAAAGTTCACGAGGTAACTCGTCTCAACCAACGCTTAGTGGTAATGATCTATCGAGTGAACTGAATAGTGCAAGAAAAAGTCAGTATGAAACTGAAAAGTCAGCGAGATAATGTGTCCAAATCAGTGGATAATTTCACATCTGTTCCCTGATATTATTTAAGAATAATGAACGTAGACATGGATTTCACACTGTGACATATTCGTTCGCGTTTTGCATCCGATAAGTACTGCAAGACTAAAGAGTTGCCGAAACATTTCAAATGGATTATTGGTTAGTTGTTGTAAAGCCGTTGCACACCTACTTGAATACATGAATGACTCGTCATTAGGACTCATAAAAATCGCCTGGCCTCAGCACAATTTTCGTTTGAATGGTAATGTTGGGCGAGAACAGACCCATATTATAATTACAGTTCACCATTCAGGAATGCGTGGAATCTACGGTCAAGCCATAATCTATTAGTAGGAAGCCGTTAGTACTTTTTACATTTCTACAATGTTCTCGCTCTCTTGGAAATATTCAGTGGGTAAAACTAATAAAAACAGATAGAAGAACTTTCGAAAGAAATAATCATTATCGATGTGGGAACGTCAAATTGTTACATGCGTGTAATTAAATGCATACAAATTTCACAGAATTCATGATGTCATCATTTAACGTGCGATTCAGAGTTACTTCGCATTTCATTGATTACACATTTAGTGCTTGTCTTGCAGGCAGTGTCTGGAATAAGTGTTTCGAAATATGTGGAGCGTGGGTCACTGACGAGGAGGGCGATACCTCCGAAACACCGGTGTATGGCTCTGGCGTACCAATCTCGCTTAGACTTTGAAACATTCCTTTTTGAAATTATTGTGAATGTTTCGAAATAGTTGGTTACATATGTGACCATTCGGTTTTGTCCCTAAATGCTGAATGGTTTCAGGAAGGATACCGGATTAGGTATTCCGTATTGCTCTTCTGTCTACTACAACTATCCTCGCTAAATTATCATCACGACACCAGTGCCAAAAAGTCACGGCAACAGAGACTAAAATAAGTCAGTGTGTTAAACTAAAACGTCAACCATTGTTAGAATCGATAAACAGACTGGTAATAATCAGTGTCGAGTGTCAATTACAGAAGTGATCCGTAGCAATCTTACTGATAACGCTTACATCATTGTTCTTATACGACTTTAGTAAATGACAGGTTCGTAACTGCGTTCAAGGAAGAGATGAATTTTGTAAGGATGTGTCCACACTCTTGTTTCATAGTCTAGTTTTGAACTGGAAAATCCAGAGTACAGATACAGAATGTGTAAAGTATTGCGAGGACGACTTATCACCGAATTTATTATTTTCTGCTGGCGACTCTACAAAATTGCCGGACTCGAAGAGATTTATTTTGCTCAATAATAATTTGGTCACTTTTCATATATGCCACAAAATCATTTTTTGGTCATGCATGTTGTGCGGTCTGTTAATAAAAGGGCTGACTTATAAAACCCGATACACGTGTCGATCTTTCGATCTCGTCAGTCGGGCAGTTATCCTTTCTCGTCTTTTGCTAATCTCTGTGGGTGCCTCTTCCCCACACTAAGAGTTAGCGACGACGAACGTTTTACACTCCATGCCCAATGAAATTATCACCGGACACAGAGTGTTGTACACTCGATTGCTCGTGGCTAGTATATTCAATATATCATAACTTTCGTTTCGAGTGTTTTCTTAAGACCACAGCTCAAATTTCAATATGCCACAAAATCTTGTCTGAAACATGCATGTCGTGTGGTCTGTTAATAAAAGGGCTGACTTATAGAGCCCGATACACGTGTTTCGACCTTGCAGTCTCGTCAGATATGATATATTAAATTTTCATACAGATTCAAAAACTCCACTTTTTTCTTGGGCGTCCTAACGGACTACTGGTTAAAAATTCCGTATGGGTCTCCTCCTTTCTCATTAATTCCGTACTGAAGAACTTTTTGTTTGAGTCATGAAAACTAGGATAAACGGGAATCTTTTATTCGAGGCATACACAATAACGATGTTCACTAATCGATTTGGAACTGTACACTTTGAGTTGTGAAAAACAGTCAGCATTTTATAGATTTACGATTAGATTTGAATTGTGTTACAAAACTTTAAATTAAGTCTACTTTTTCACCATAAGCGGTACGCATTGTAATTCATACATATGGCTCATTCCACCTTATATTGTTTTTCGCTCGATATTCAATTCAACTTTGTAATTGGCTTTCCTTGCGCACTTTTGTGCTCATTTCTAAGTAATATTTGTTGCTGCGTATCTTGAATTGTCGAAATTCTACGCTTTCTTTCAAATGTTTTTCAAAGGTCCAGCTCTTGTGTATGGCAAAAAAGCACATTCGACCCTGGAACCACATTGTGCCGGCATTTAGCATTTCTTTATAATCCAAGAAAAACAATGTGCTAGCGTTTACCCTTTTTTGTGCTTATTATGCTGGAAACCATTCAACATTGCCTTATCAAGAGATTTTTCACGGAAAATTTTTATGCTAATCTATTGCAACCACTGCTATCATATCGCATTTGCAAACAGACAGTTCGTAAGCAGTTGTTGGAGAATTTGATCAATTCGGATCCTCTCTTCAGATGATTTCACCGAAGGGAACACTTATTGGACTACAGGTAATCCCAATTCCGTCTTGTTTCACCCTTAGGTTGTCTACTATCATTGCTGGATATGTAACATATGCCATCTATAGTTTATGTTTTGGAGGTGGAAAATTCAACGTTCAGCCTTCCAAGAATTCAGTATTTTCTACTCTTCCCTTCAATTTTTCTATCTGTCTACAAATGAAAATATAACTAATAAGCTTCACCATTTTAACGTGAAAACGAAGAAGTTTGTTATTAGGATTACCATATTTTATCAAAGGCAACAGGCTTCTGACAAGGATAGATGATGAACGAAAATCAAGGCTACAATTAGTCGCTAACGCTACGCCAGATGCACGTCTTAGCGCTGCTGTAGGTTCTTCCTATTGCAAAATACTTCTTAATTATATTTCAGATCGATTTTCTTCATAATCGTCATATTTAACTGCAAGCCGCTGCTGATACGTTGAGCGTCCCACTGTGGAGAAATGGAGTTTAAACTCGTAGAAACCGAGCATTTATATCTGATTTGAATGGAAGTAAAGTAATGAGCTCTTCGTACTTGTTGAACTGGATAGTTTTATACTTCCATGTACACAAGATCACATCCAAGCACACATCAGCTATCATGTCTGTATGCCCATCTGGTATGCCCTACATGCACAGCATCTTGTTCAAAAGCCTACATAAAAGTAGATGTGGAAAGCAAGGCAAGGTCCCGGAACGCTCAAAGGATAAGCCTTCATCAAAATAGGGAAGGATAAATTGCCTTTGACTATTTTCTACGACTAATCCAGCCAAGCACCCTTACTTATTTCGCCGCAGAAAAAACACTAAATTAACGAGCTTTACGCCAAAACACTACTTCATATTTCTTCAAGTTCAAACTCTGATGGAGAGTGGAGCGAACGGAGAGTTTAGAGGTGCTCCTTCACGGTCCCCGATACGGAGATTATAAGCAGTACATACATCGATAACTAAGAATAATATTTCTGCGGCCGCTAGCGGACTTAAGGTCAGACAGAGAAGCACACATACTTTTTATAAAAAAGAGACTTTAGTCGCTGTAGCCGTACAGATATTTGGCAAGCATATGTATTTTACCGCTTCCACGTTCGAAGATAACATCGGAGAAATTTTTCAGTAAATTTAGTTACTTGGCAACGAAAAAAATCCATTAGGTAAGTAAATACCAACCTGGAAACACTGGAAAGAATCTTTTCTTGATCAATCTCCACTTTCTGGTCATACAAATAGTTAGCGCTTCACGAGCATTTGCTAACGCAACAAAACTTTCATCATATTAGGTCGCAATAAAGGGAGTTGTAAATCAGTAGAAGTAAGCTCAGTACTACAATTAGAGATTCCTTTGCTTGGACATTTTAGCAAGTTAGCATCAATAAGCATGCCCACTTGCGGAGATCAGACTTTTTAATTTTGACCTTGGCAAGCTCGGTGGCAGTTTTGAGATATAAATCAATCCTTCATATCGAAAGCAGCAAGCTAGAGCAAAGCCGTGGTAGGTGGACTAGAAAAGACCACAATAAAGAGTTTCTAACAAAGCATTCCGACCACCCTTGGCGTATAATGTGCCTGAGACATATTCCAGTGAGAGATCTCAATGTGTATAAGACAGGGCACCACCCTAGTGGGTTCACTTGAATTAAATTGACAACTATCAAGTCGTTATCTTTGGTCGATATTCTTCCGTTGGCCATAATGTAGCAAAAGGTTGGTGAAAAGTTGGGCTTATAGATTGAACGGTCGAGTAATCAAGTTTCAGGCAGTCTGCTTGGATGATTTGCTATAAGAATCAAATTTTTCCACTCGCATACCAAACCCAGTTATATAACACTTTGTTCACCATGCGGAACACGAGAGTGTCCGTTCTGCTTCAAAAATCAATTTAGTAAATCTTCTGGCGAATTTATAATATTTGAGAACAATGAACGATTGCATTTACAAACCATCGCAGGAAACATTTAAGACGTTGGTTTATATTCATTTTGGCAAGAACACATACCATGACAGGCAAAACAAGTCTTACAAGATCAGACCAAGTGTCAAATTGACAGTGGAAAAACAGCGTGAGATACCAGTTAGGAATAATACGTGTGCATTGTTGATTCTTCGTGCTGCTCAGAGGTATAGTTCCTTCAGCTTATAAATTCTATATTAAAGGCACAAACACACGCTCTTCATGTTGTACATGTTCCTGATCACAGCTCTTAAACCAGCAAAGATTTATTGCAATTTAATTTGATAATTCTCTATAAATACGTGTATAGATATACATTGATCAAAGCAGTGTTTCACATTAAACGACAATTTTCCGATAATCACAAAACTGAACGGGTTTTGATCATGGCACGATTGTGGGAAAAATTCTGCTCCATAGCTCTATGGGTGTAAATGGGAATGATTGTATTATTTCAGTTCATAATACAGACATGTTTATACTAGCATCTGGAAGTGCTTTACATTTTATGCCACGCATATTTTGGTGGTTTTTATACGCGAATATTCCATATGCTAACTACAACTCATTATAGTGTTTACTACGGAAAAAACAGTAATGAGTATCGTCAAGTTACTTGTTATGAACTCATTTAGAATTTTTATAATTCTCTAATCAGAATGGAGTTTTGCCGTCGACGCCCATCAAAACAACTGCTGGATGAGCTGTCAGCTGATTTCAGATTAGGAAAACTGTTTTCTGCATAACCTATATTTATTCAATTTAACTGCTTTCCAGCAGTGGTAGGACGCTGAAATAACCACTTAAGGAGATAGTGGCTCGTAAAGACTCGGTCTTAAGCGAGAGTTGGACCCGTGTTTCACCTATACCGGGGCGCGTGCTACCACTACATCACGAAGGCCACCGCTTTGCGACCAATCTTTCTTCGACGGAATACTGAAGCTGTCAGCAACTAACCCTTAACGGGTTTGGTCTGGTAAGCACATTTCGGCACTGAACGAAGTGTACCCGCACTGCTCCGTGCGACAAAACAGACCATGAGGAAGGAGAACCACATAGACCATACGCAGACCACTCGTGTTATCGCTTTTGATTGGACACACTGCATATCGTATGCAGTGTGTTAAATACAAGAAAGAGGTTTTTCATTCATCAATATAAACTCTCCTTTGCCGCAAAATCAACTCGTTCGACGAAGAGTTCACCGCAAACACTTGATTCAGGTTCCACATCTGTGCGACCTATGAGTTGTCAAAAGAATATGGAAGTTACAGCGAAAAGGATCTGTGAGGTAAAAGGAGGAGGTTGAAGTTCAGACCAACATGCTCCGACAAAAATGCCCATTTGAGTATTATACCGGTCACATCATCTATTCATAAGTGTAGACGAAAAGTCTTTTCGTATTTGACGTCTTTGTGACACGTCATTTATTATGGATGAAACCTCCGGTATCCATATGTCTTTCGTAGTACGGCATCACGTGGCAACTTATTACGTTATAAATGAAAGCGTCTCCATTCAACGAACCATGAAACCACCACAGTTGAAGGGATTTAGCACAGTTACCCTTCTTCGTACTACTGCGTACACTTTTCTTTTTTGACTGATTAAGTAATGACCAAATTTTGAAAACAACCACTCCAAACAAAATATCTCAACTCAACTGCAACAGAAAATTTGACTGATTTATAATTAAATTCCTTCACTTTGCAATAACTTGATATCTATTGAAAGGGGTTATCGCACCGATCAGGAAATAGCAAAATTGTGACACATGTTCAGACCGATTTGGGATATAAGCATATATTGATAAGCCCTTAGAGAACGCATGTGTAAACCCGACGTTCCAATATTTATTTGTTAAGCAATATGTAGAAGAAAAACTGCAAAATGTCACCTAAGCAGTGATGGAAGACTAGTTGAGCCCAAATCGACACAAGCAAGTCTCCTACCATATCATGAAATTAGAAGTGTACAGTGAGCAGCACCATTGGGAACCTAGTTTGAACAGACAGCGGTCACTGGACATATAAGTAAAAGAACAGCGACAATGTGCATACCTCTCTAAAACCATCACGAAAACGTTTTCGCATATACATGAGGAAACTGATATAGTGAACATTCGGGTTATATTGCCTATAGCACAGCCACGTTAATTTCTAATGATAGAGTCATGCGTTTCGATTCTGGCTGGTTAACATCATAGAAAGGTATGGAAGACGTTCCCAAAGTATTGACTCGATTCAAGTCGAATCACGACATCAGAAACAAGACACAACTTCTCCTGGTAGATAAGATCGAAACTCATTTTATACCAAACATTCGAGAAAGCATGTCCACCGGTTTTACAACAAGAGAACATGTGCAAACCTCAAATACTTGCACTATTTATAACAGCCTCACATATGCAAACAGCCCAAAGAAAAAACATTGAGAACATTGCATTCGCCTGAGACCGTTTGACACATAAAACTACAGAAAGCCACATTTAATGAGGCAGTTTGTGTGTATTTGTATATGTGTACGAGAGACAGAAACAAGTAGCAAGCACAATCACCAAACAAAAATAAAGAGGGCGAACAAAGGCGAAATGAACGGAATAAACGCCGGAGTGTTCACTTCATTACACATGTCCGTCTTGCAACAGCATATCTCGCCATGAATTCCGTAGTCACGGTGCTTTCGACATTTCACCCCTCTACCACCTGGTACTGTAAGCCACACCTTTGCCTGACGTGGATCATCAGACTCCTCACAATCGACACGGTCGCAACCCAAGGAATAACCATTCTTCTTTACCGGGTCCGGATCACGATAGACCGCGAATACACAGTACCTATTGCTGGAACAGATGTCGGGATTGATCTCAAGTTTATGACCGTCCTCCCAGATCTCATGATGCAAATGGCATCTGAGAGTAAGGTGGCTCGGTACTAATAGGAGTAAAAGAAATACGGACGCAAATGCAGACGTGCGACGCATGACTGCATTTAAAAACAGGCTAGCTTCATTCATGAATACGATAGTAACACATATCAATCATTTACGAGCACCAGAAAATAGAAAAACCAACCTAAACAGTGGAGATCAACCACATTAGACAAGAAAAGACAATCAAACAAGTGCGGTTAATTGCGGAATTATGCAAAATTAAAGCGGTGTGATTGTGATGCCGAGTGCTAATTGACGATAGCCACCCGCAGCATGTAAAACTTTCATGTAAAGTAAAAGAACGCGTAACTCAAAGAAACAAGAGACAGGTAAACACACAAACAATGCAGAAAATAACAAGAAATGACTAAGTTACAATTGAAATAAAATTAACGTCATACAACAATGGTTAGATAATTTACAGATGCTGAACTCGTATAGTTTGTTCTCTATTTCAACCACATTTCATCACGATGTTCCTCAGATAGAAAATTATGAAGAGCAGATACACTTTATGTAAATGTATCTATATATATACATATGTATACATATAGACATACACATATATGTATATATTTATATATAGTTTTTGCTCTTGATCTCTACTCATCTGGAAAGCAGTCAATGATAAAATTTTAGTCTAGAAAACAGCCATTTTGCACTATGTCCGATATAACAAAGTAAACCAAAACTGTGGCAATAATATGAATATTGAAAGTGCAACAAGATATATCAACCTATCATTTTAAGTGTACGAAAGTATGGGGCCAGTACGCCATGTCTAGATAACCCTGATGTTTAAGATTTTAAAGATAACTACCTTCAAATTTTCTTCCCTGTTTTGTTGGTAGTGAGAATGGATATGCTTAATTCATTTTTTTAAAATTCCTACTCTGAAACATCGCGATAAGAAGTGGTAATATAAATGCTTAACTCTTTACCATTGCAGTACAAAACATCCCAAGCTCATTGCATTTGATTTAATGTCGACGACGACGACGGCGACGATGACGACGAGGACGAGGAGAAAGAAAAGAAACGATAATAATAGTAATAACACTAATACTAATACTAGTTATAATGATCATAATAATAACAGCAACAGTAATAGTGATGATAATAGTTGCGATGACCAACACCGAGCGATGCTGTTCTCAGTGAAAGAATTTTCACTACTGTTGATGTTGTTCTATCAAAATCACTATTACCATTACTATTACTATTATTACTAGTTCTACTGTATAGAAACACTGAAAATGACGATGTGATGAAGATGATGACAGTGGCGACGACGATGAAAGTATTATAATATAATCTCGGTTGATCAATGTTCTTGCATGAACAAAACGATTAGTAAATATAGGTTTCTGTCAGGCGGCGACACATCGCCAAGCGTGTGCAGAGTGCATGCTAGTAGGGCGCGAAGCGATTGATGCCCCGATACGCCTGGTTGATAGAATAGGCAGGGAGGGCAGCAGTGAGAGCTTGTCCAAGATACTGCTCACCAAGAGATGCTGCCGAAGTGGGAATACGCGCTGAAACACAGCCAGATGATCGCCATGCTCTCATGCAGTGGTGCACCCGACGGACATACCATGCACATCACTGCTTAGGTGACTGCCGCAACTAACAATTCACTACTACTAACGGATTCAAACGAAAATAATTGTTCTTACCTTGTACAGCTGCGGCCAGCTGGAGACGAGCCTGCTCAGTAAATAGTGCAGCCGCAGTGGGGTCAGCAGCGGCGAACGCTGCCTGCTGCAGAGCTGCATTTTGGTGAAGACCCGCCGCTCCTAGTAAGAACTGCTGTCCATGCAGTTGAGCAGCAGCAAGAGGGTTTGCTGCTAACGCTAGAGACATCGGCGACTGCGGTAATCCAGCTATCAAGCCTCCTCTAGCCAGCAAAGATTGTGCCACCAGAGGATTCCGCATGTACAGTGCTCGTGTCACCTGTGCTTGCGCCAAAGCGGCGTTCTGCAATGCAGAGGCTGTCACCGTCTGGTCCAATACCCCTAAACGGAACATCTATTGACATCATTACATAACACAATAGCGATAAATTTCAAATCATGCTTAGTGAATAGCTATAAAATGCATCTATGAATGTAAAACACAAGTATAAACATCTAAGCATGACTTTAGCGATTGCCACCTTTCACTGAAAACGGGATGCGTAAGAATAAGTGACACACAGACCAAAGAGTTTAGTATTCTAAGATATTTTCACAACAACTGTAATTACATCTATCATCAACAAAATAGCAACACCATCAACATCTCACAAAAAGAATCCACTTCTGAACCCGCCATCTGTAACAAACTTTGATAATACTCTAAAATTAGTAATGACTGGATTGCAAGATCTATGACGTTCTATTCTTTTGAGCGGGAATGTATTCAAGACCCAATTAATTACAAGTTCTTTTCCGTTTGGTAGCAAAGGATGAAAAACCAATTCCTTTCGCTAGATAGGAACTTTCATAAGAGTGCTAGCAATCATTAGAAAGCAAGTCTCCAGCTAGCGCGGTACGTAGTCGCTCTTTCAAAACACCCTTTTATGACGCTGTAGAACTCAAATAAAATTATGTTTACATCGGCCGCGTAATTTTACCACCACTACGCCGAAAGTACGAAAAGTATATGAACACGTAGAGGAAATCTTGTAATATCAGAATCATACGTAAAATCTGGAGTTTCTTCCCAAGCAGAGAAATATTCCTTATTGAATAAAAAATCGCACTTCTATCGATCGATGGCCGTATTGTAATCGCGGTATCCCCCCTGCGCCCCTCTCCCATCCCGTATATTAGCCAATGAACACATGCTCACGTATGTGCAATCTAATTTTCTCTTCTGTACTGCAGAAAAACGGTCTTCCTATGAAATAATAACACCGTTGGATTCGTTTAATGTTACGCTGCCGAATGAATACTGATAGTCTAAAGAAAGTGGCCTGTACTGAGGGAGAATGTGCGTGTGAAACACAAATGTTTTCTTTTCGCTGAAGCGTTATAAAAAGAATTTTCCGAAAACCGGTCATGTACCGCGTTAGCCAGAGATTCAAGCTTTCGATTAACTGCTACAGTGTAATGAAAAGTGCTTGCTCAGCGAAAGGGATCGGTACCTCATCGTATGCTGCCAAACGAAAATGTACCATATTATATACATGTGGGAATTAGTTCTTCAAATAGTGACTTCTGATATTTTCTTTTCTGGCAATTTCTAAAAGGAGTCAAGACAAGGCAGTACGATCCACTGCCTAATAGAAAACATTAATTAGATGGAGCATAAGTTTTAGCGCCCATTAAAATCGGTTCATAAGCTTGTCTCGATGTGTCACTTTCATTACGCAACCCACTGAATGGCAACAATACGTGATAGTAAGAATACTAGTTCAGCATAATGCAACGAACCGCGAAGGGTTCTAATTTGAACGATTTATGACATGATTCGACGCACTTATCACTTCCAGTTTTACATGAAAGTTCATAAGGATATTCAAACGAGCTTACCTGGAACTGTCTTCGCCTTTTTTGTGTGTATACGAGCTGTGGCACAATTAACTTCCACTTTCCTCCCTTCTATCATGGATCCATGAAGCTCTTGCCTCGCTTTCTCTGCATCTGCCGCCTTTTCCATTGTTACAAAACCGAAACCCTGAAAATTTAACATTCGTTGCAGAAAACACTTGAGAATTACAAAAACAAAAAAAGGGCTACAACTTTGAATATAGTTCCAGAGTGAGCCAATTAACCTATAGCGGTATGGACAATTCAACTAGCTCTTCGTTGGCTACACAAAACAACTAAACTCGCTGACAGCACTTAGTGATGCTAATTACTGCATTTCATCTTGCTTATTTCTGGTACTTTGCTTTTGTTTTTTGTTAATTGAGAGATTTGAGGAGACTTCAAGCCTATCCTGGCAAACTTCTTATTGAAACGAGTCCGCTATATTTCTCATATGCGTGCACTATCTACTAAACCTTCATTCGTCTGCTTTTATGGAGCTCGCTCAATGACAATAATAATCTGATAGGCTGATAACATGTTTTGGGCCTTTTATGAGGTCTGGTACGACACTTATACAGCACGAGACAGCTACTGTTTCGCCTTTCCAGGCTCTTCAGTAGCACAGCGCCCTTTCGGTTCAACCGATCCCCTGCAGGGGGATATATCTCTCTTTATAGAAGAATCGACATCAAATAACAAATCACAATCACGAGTTCGATTTTTGGTCACTGCAGTGCCAGGGGGTTTTATGAGTTAATTTGCAGTGATTTGTTATTCGGCGTCGACTCCTTTATAAGGAGGGGTATCTTTCCTCCTGCAATGGTTCGGGTGAACCGAAAGGCACTGTGCTGCTGAAGAGCGTGGAAGGCCGAAACAGCAGGTGTCTAGTAGTATAAGCGGCGTACCAGACAAAGGCTCAAAACATGCTATCAGATTATCAGATTATCTACCGAGTATTGTGACCGTCAACCACACAACCGCATTGCTGTAACATTCGACAACTTTCTGTTGATAAAGTCGTTTATTTCGCAGTTTATTACTGCGACATTCTACACGCTTCATTCGTCATCAGTGATTCATCGTATTGAAACCAAATGAGATGACAAGGCTGATGGAAAGTGGACATTCTCGCCATCACATGAGACAATTAGTTTTCCTATCCCTCTACCTGTAATGCGTGTTGTCTTTTCCACAACTCGCAATACTTTTTTCATTGACTAAAAAGTTCAGAGGTTCAGGATTTCACAGCTAATATAAATTGGTTTTTTTACGTTGTTACACTCACTGTTTGTTTTATTGTTCTGGTCTCAAGTTACTACATGTTTGCTATCTGTGATATGCTGTAAAAATTAGACTTCGTTCAATTGTTTAGTTGCCTTAGGTCTTCATATGTTACCGTCACCATTAGCCAACGATTATACATTCGTGTTTCTAAATGTTCCATATATTTTTTTTTCTATTTTGAGATGACGTGCGCTAAAAGTGCACAAATTCTAAAACCCCCTAACCCCTCGGTGTAGAAAGGTAGATGGTTTCCTTATGCCAATTTCGTTACGTGTTTCCTCTAACAGTTCTGTTGTGGTATAATTATCAATTATGCCTTTGAACTCCTACACCTCTAACACCAGTGCATCAAGCACAAACATCGCAATCACAGAACATCGCTATCGTACGAGCAGACCACCTCGCTTGCACACAGAGAGCTAACATGAAAATATACATAAAAAGGATCCAAAAAAGGACCGTTTTTATGTTTCACAGAATTAGAGAAGGAAGCTACTTCGCGGTGCGAAGCCTCTAAAGTCATTGCTGTTAGTGTTTGAGCAACATAATGACATTTTTAGGAAGCGGACTTCTTTCAGATTTGGCATAGAAAATCAACATTTTGCTGCATTTATAATTTATTCACGACCTGACATTCTACAGATCACGGCATGAAACTCGCGCCAGTGGCCATGATCGAATGAACAGCCATGGGCAACATTCGCGAGAAGACGAGACGAATGGAAAATGTGCTGGGGTCCGCACAATTCGTGAAGACGGACCCGTCCAAGTATCCAAGTTTGTATTCAAGAACTTCCATGAATTCGACTTCAATGAGTGCTTTTGGAAATCATTATTATAGTCAATGCCTTGGCATATTCAATTTCTCAGCATCCGCCTTTGGACTGATGAACAGATCAAAACATGTAGCAGTAGTTGCCTTCGAATTACCTCCACATACAGTCTATTTCTCGTTGAAAATGAGTCCATTTGAGGTGCAAGTGAATTCCGTGTTATGACAGTGATACGCTGCATGTTTATGAAATCCTAAGATAGCGCTTATCATGATGAGTTGGCCAATAGTTTTATCTTATACAGTCTAAATGTGACTGAGATAAAAGAACTCAATGTAGTTTTCAATCATCTCTGATTGATAAATGACGATGACACTTTTGAAAACATTGACGAGGAAGAAGCATGTCTTGTGAAAAAATTTGTCGAATTTGCAGTAAGTACTTTGTGCTGCTTCATCATTCGAATTTTCGACTTTTTTCTTGCTTCTTCACTAAACTATTTTCTCGTTTTTCATCGTAGTAGTCCAACTCAACGATTGAAGTTTTTAGAGCTACGAGTCGTCTCCGGTGGAAGTTATGAAAAAATGGAGACACAGAGGAAGAAGCAATATGTAGATATCCAAAAAACTAAATATATGAATTATTTCTCTCAACAGTTCCTAAGAATCTTCGCTCTCTACAGTTTAGGTAGACGACTCCTCTTCCACGTAGTTACGCGATGTTTTCTAGATGCACAAGGATCTATCGCGACTACTAGCATTTAATCTTGATTAACGACTCCATGAATATTACAGAGTTCATGTAGCTTACGCACACGATGGCTTGTGCGTTAAATCCGTCTAGTGGTTTTCTCGAAAAATCGATCCCCGGGACTCACTACCATCTCTGAGGGCACCTTGGGATACATCTCGTGATCCTAAGGAAAATTCCACTCAAGATTTCAAGATATCAAGGAAAACAGAGCACTTCACGTGCTTAAAGTTGACTTACTAGAGCAACTGAACTTCACTAATTACAGCATAGTGAAACAACTAAAAAAAATTTCTATAAACTCGTTTAGAGCAGGCCACTGTGGTGAATTTATTAGTATTGTCCGCTCGTTTTACAGATAAAGGGAACAACTGACTATGGTGCTCATACTAATACTAGAAACACCTGATTTTGACCAGAAAATATAAGGCTGATAAGTTGTAAAAGTTGTAGGGTGATATGAAAAGTGCTCTTAAACGCCCTTTTTACGATATCAGTCAAAAACTTTGAGAATGAATATTGAGAATTGCTTTCAAACATGCAACGCGATAAATCACATCGGTAATCGAGTACCTTATTAATGTATAGCGTTATCTGAAAACTATTTCTACCATGTACAGAGGCCTCTCGATGGTATACTTATTCACATGCAAAGTAATTTTTAGAGCGTCATGTTTCAAGGTGTTGCTGAATAATGAACCCCTTCGATAGTGCTTTTGTTTTGAAATTATTGGAAACCTTTCCTTCGAGTGCTTTATTAAGACCACGCTCAAATTTCAATAGATCCTTTCATTATTATTTGAGCCAACATGTCATGTGGTCTGGTAAAGGCTCTTGTACAGCCCGAGACACGTGTTTCGTCCTTACAGACTCATCAGCCGGGCAGAACCCGTCGTCTGTCGATCTAAAGAATCGAAAAGATCGACAGACGACGGGTTCTGCCCGGCTGATGAGTCTGTAAGGACGAAACACGTGTCTCGGGCTGTACAAGAGCCTTTACCAGACCACATGACATGTTGGCTCAAATAATAATGAAAGGAATTATTGGAAACCGAAAAATGAACACGTGAACTTGTAGGGCGCTTTCTTATGGATTACTTAGTGCAAGTGAGCACTAATTTTACTCTGACCCTCTAGATTCAATCTCCTTTCGAGCACCAAAGGAATATACATAGCGAAGTGCAACAAAATAAGTGGTACCCATCATGCTGATAATGGACATTATAACGTCCACACCGCACCTAGTCCAGACGCCTATGTACACTAGTGTTCAAAACGCCGAAAATGCTTAGTGATTGTCGAACGCAAAAAATAGCGTAAACATAATCCTAGAAAATAAAACTATCAAAAAACATGACACGGACACACTAGATCGTAAGTACTTCTGCGAGTTCAAATATTTTGCACGTGGATGAAAATGATCAGACATTGAATCACAACACTGACCTTACTTCCACGTTCGTTGAATATTATCTCGACGTCCATCACCGGTCCAAATTTCTCGAACATTACTCTAAGATCAGGATCACGAAAACGGAAAGGTATATTAGAAACGTGAAGACGTTTCGGTGCAATATCATGTGAACCTAAATTCAGTTGAATTTAGCTATGAACACTAGTTTGTATAGAATTTGAACCCAAGCAACGTACATCAATGAAGAGAAAGGAGATAATACTATTTATAAAATTAAAACTGGTTTTCCAACGAATTAGACCACTGATTTATTACCATCGACTTCATTGCTTGTGCTCGGGTCTGGCTGAGGCATTGATGAGGCCGGCATTTGTGATGCAGGTATCTGAGGTCCGATACCAGCCAGCTGTTGATGAATTTGTAACTGGAGGTCGTATTCCGCTTGCTGCTCCTCCTCAACACATGGTTTTACTCAAATTTAACACTCAAAAAAGTGGTGGAAGGAATATGTGAATCATGTGCGCTTCTAAAACCAATCAATGAAGACCGTGTTGGATGTCTAAATCTACAACAAGAAGATTTCTCCATTGCTGGAAAATCCAAGCTCGGATACGGACATCCCGACTAGCACAAATTATTGGATATTTAGGACATAATTTCATAGAACAATGAAGATAAGTATGAATGTGAGTATGTCTGCCTTATTGCATTAGCAGTGATACACAGAGACTCTCGATTTAGTATCCTCTGAACAGCGGAGAAAAAAAAATCTTTGAAAAAATGAAAAAATAACGTCGATTCCCGTGTTAATTCTCGTTAGATTCCAAAGTGAAGCAATTAAGATATTTGCACACTCTCTTCTACTTCCCTCACTGTATGATTCCGAAGCAGCATTAGAAAACAGAAACTAACGCAAAACTCGTTGTCATCTACTGCACATCGTAAAACCTACGATAATACTATAATAGCAACTGGAATACTCTGACATTCCCGCCTTGATGAACGCACCGACTTGGGATCAAAAGATATTTTGAACAGTCATTCAAAAGTACGAATAAGCAGCTCATCGATTGATCGAGAAATGAAATATAATGTTTAGTGTTTCTCGATTTCTCCGAAACTGATCATCTGCATATATGACGGAATTCTACTGAGATTGCACCTCTACCTACATTTTCGCGCTCGTTTTAACATATAGTCATTTCAAAACTACAAAGCGAAAATCCCAAACTCCGCAAATTTGATAATCATGGTTCATTTTGGATGAAATTTTAGTATCAGTGCACTCTTTCCACCTAAAGCTCTCCTGACTTCTTGGAAGATATCACAAAGTATAGCGGGCACACATTCATCGAATGGAAAATATCAATGGGTTTTGAACAAAGGAGAAACCACATGAGGCTTTCTCATGGCATATCGAATACTATTAGCTCGTTCCATAATATCTGGGAATAAAGCGATAAACACCAAAATTATTAAATGCATGATTTTGGTGTGGTTCAATTGCAAATTTTCTAGAAAACATTTTGATATACAACTTGCCTATACGTGCTTCAAGACGGAGCTGTGGTGGGAACAAATTCGCTTGCTACTCATACACACAGATGGCGCGTAGAGAAAAATAGGAAAATTTTATTTAAGCGGCGCGCAAGACTGAAGGAGTTTCCTATGGACGGCCCAAGCGCGACTGATCCTCCAGACTTTTCACTCCAGCTTTGAACTTCACGAACCACTTCCTAGCCGTCCTTTCTGCAACACTGTCATCGCTTCAAGCTCCATTAATCTTGCTCGCCGCTCCACTAGCATTTTCGCCTACGCGCAATTTCTGCATGAGTAGCAAGCAAATTTGTTCCCAAGACAGCCCCGTCTTGAAGCAAATATAGGCAAATTGTATTCGCAAGAAAATGCGCAATTGAACGATACCAGGATTATGCAATTCTAATTACTTCTGATTAGTAAATTCAACGTTTAGTGCTTTAGTGTCAAAACTTTTGGAGCAACCTAACGTACTAAGAAGTGTGGTCGTCAAAGCACTGGAAACCATGTAGGTAAAGATGTATAGTTCTACCTGCCAAATAGCAGAGCTCTGAAATCCGATAACGGGTGCTTTGCCTACTTGAGCCTCCTAGATACTGGTCTTAACCTCGTTTAGGTAAATTTTTGTATAACTGTACCAAATAGCTCACTTTATGTTTATCATTAGACTCCAATGGATTGTTCATCATTGAAGAGCCACTGGGAACCACCATGCCATGTTGTGCTTGTATGTTAGCTGAAATGCACATTGCTCGCTATTCGAATAGAAGACACATTTGAGATCATTAAAAATCTATGAGCACTTCCACGTAGAATTCCAAGAATAAAATTATGCTCATTGAAAAAAATCATTTCGTTTCAAGGGTATAAAATTCTGTCCAACTTCTCAGTTCTAGAAAAAATTTAGCTCTATCATCTAGACTGGAACTTCCCGACGCGAACATCTCGTGAAGTCTGACAGCGAAGGTTACACACTTCAATTTGTATCGCAAATCGAGAATCTATTTACATGTTAATATGGAAAAAACAAAGACCTAAATCTACCGATATAAAAACTACACTGAAAGGTTGATTAGTGCGCAATAGAATTGCCCTATGTCAATTCTAATAAAAATACCTAAAAGAAAACTATATTATAGTTTCTGTAATACACAGTATGATGTAATGTTTTGGTGGCTAACACGACAGTCTTCATATCATCACTTTAAAAAATGAAAACAAAACATAACATCATTGGAAACCATACGAAATACCACTTCGTGGATCAAGTGGGGAATTCCGTGGACTTTCGAGACTTTTTCGATGAAAAAAATTTTTTATTAGAAAAAGTATTTATTTTGTATATCGCTCTTTAGAGCAACAACAATTTCAACATCGATATTACCGCACTGATTGTCCCGTATTGTTTCAAAATTAATTCAAACACCTAGATGAGAGCCAAATATTAAGCCGAAAAGGATGGCGAAAGAGTAAAAAACGAAGGTCGTATGATATACGTTCACAACGAAATCGATCCAGTATACAGAATTCCATTATGACGTGTACATTTCACACAAGTTACTTACAACTCTAATTCTAACTAACTTAGTCAAATTTTTACGTATATTTTTTCGAATTCAGCCCATCTCAAATTTACAATTTGGTAGTCAGTACAAACCAACGTCGATTAGCCGAACCCGAGTGTCTTACACACTTAGACACATTTGAAATGGAAGTCTAATTACTCTGATATTCATACAGAACGAATATTATTTCAAGCTGGATTAATGGTCACTGAAATTGCATCATCTTCTAGGGTGATCTCTTTAGCCGTCTATGTCCGAAAAATTAAGCTTTTCTGGCGCTTTCATTTTCCTATTCAAGGAAAAACGCTCTTTTCAATAAAGACAAAGCCGGATTCTCGGAAGGTTCCGTCGCAGTGGTTCAAATTTTGGTCACGAATAAATGGAAACTGCCGCAAATGTATGCTTGAAGAGATGATGCAGCAGACGAATGGATCAATCCACGATCTGGAGATAGCTTCCGAGATCTAATATCGTCCACTTTTGAAACGCATTAAGATACGATATGGAATGAAGAATGCTCAAAATGTGGGTGTTTCATGATCTCATGGGAGGTTAGATGACACAGCGATTAAACACTGTCAACATACTTTTTTCATGGAACGCTATTGACTTGACCTTTGATGAAATTCCAACACGAATGATGTAAGGATTTTTTACAACAGAAAACGATAACTGCCAAAAGGCCAGACTCAGAAAGAGATTCTCTATCACTGCAACAATGAATCAATATATTGCACTAGAAGAAAAAAAGTTATCAGTGTCAATTTGTTGTAAAGAATGAGCCGCGTCGTATCTGATTTACTTTTGAATATATCATCGAAGCCCTGAATTTTTAATGTTGTGTTGGAATGTACGAACACTGACAAATGTTCATGCTATGCAACAGCAACCAATATAAATTTGAAAAAAACCAACAAAAGTTCAAAAAAGAGATCTCTAAAACAGTTTTGCATTGAATAAGGAAATAAAATCTTCCTAATTTCTGCGCTGACTGATTAACAATTCATTTCAGTGGCGAAATCTGACTGTCCTACAATTCTAGAAGAATTCTTAAAGTTTATATGCATCAGTCTTATCAAAAGAAGGAAAAAGGAGAAGAAAAATCGAAATATGTGAAATCCAGAGTCAACTGGTTGCAAAGCATTCAAGAATAGAAACATCCAAGAACTCAGATTTTGAAGCCAAAAATACATTACTTATAGCTCAGCTTCCTAAGCATAAGTTGCTTTGAAATTCCTATAAGGCAAAGTGTTCCCGCATGAGCAAATCGCACTATGAATACACATAATTTTCTGCTCCACATCCGAGATCTTTTTATGATACACAGTATTCACTTACAAAACTGGCTTTAGAGCTATATCCGACGACAATCACAAGGGACGAAGTGAACAATATGGACTTCTGAACGAATCTGAATCCATTTCTGTATGGACCACCTTTTCAAACAGTGCAAACATGGAAGAAACCCTCTGGCAAAAAATTTGTAGGCTAAGCACAAATCTAAATGTTGTCCTAGTCCAACAATTTAACTCGGCAAAATGATCGATTCAGTGGAACGGGCGCAACGAAACTGCGCCAATAGCAGCTATCGCAATGACAATCTTTACGTGATACGCTACTCCTGTACAAGAATAATACTAGCCTAATTAGGAGGTCGACGTGAAATATATGAACTTGTGCGCATTTCTTCAGCCACTGTAGGTTAAGGCACGAAATGAGATGGAGAAAAAAGTTCAAAGCAAACATATTATTTTCTTAAAGTGATCGAAATAAGCCATCTGAAGAACTAAGCTTTACAGTTGTCTTCAACCTGAAGTGCTCAAGTACTTGTGCAAAATTCTAAAACAACAATTTCATACATCCTTTATAGATTATCTCCATATGGGGTCACTCTTTCACTGTAAGACGACCCCCAAAGTGGTGAAAAGCATCTAACAGCTAATGGAGAGCGATCAAGTACCCTTTCAGATGAAATAACAGATTAGAAAGGGTGGTCACCTTGTCGCCAATACAATGGAATAGCATTTATTTTCTGAATACCGATAGCCGTATCTCAGCAGAGATATAAGATTGTCACGATCCCATGAATACACATAGCACGCTGAGCATCGATTAAGCAAAAATCCTATGAAAAAAAAAAAGATGGGGAAAACGCAGAAAAATGTCTCCGAGTCGCTAAAACAAACGGGTTGCTGCACGTTTGATTAGAACTGACCACCAAACTACTCGTGAATATGCACTAGAGAAGACTTCGAAAAGAGATTCTTTCTTATTCCTACACTAATACGAGGACAATTAAAGCTCCTTGGTATACACTGCACGAGCAAAGCTCACGAGGCAATCTTAATATGTGACCGAAGGAGCGTACAAGATATACTACTGCCCGTTCGTACATTACTGAATAGTGTAGTTACCTTAAATGATCACATCTACTACATGTGACAAATGGATGAGTAAGTGGAAGTGACCACAAAGTGTATGTCTCGTTAATGGTCAAGAAGAGGGATGAAGTGTTCGGACTAAGTCTTAAATGGATGATTTCTCCTACGATGTTGAGAAAAAGATTGTTTCAAAGCATCTAAGAGTAAATTCTGGAAGTAGACCTGGAATCTCAACCTTCATTAAAGCGTCGCGTGGACGAATAGCAATCTGCTACTACTGACAAGCTGACACAAGATTGTCATGAATCTTCATCATTTTGACTAAGATTTTCGGCGGTGTGTAAAGAAGAAATAGATACATAATACAGCCGAAGCATTGGCTATAGTACTTACTCGATCGTTCCATAAGTTTTGACACTATAGCAATCAACACCAAACTTATCATATTTTCTTGCGAACATTTTGGTCTACAATTTGCCTACACTTACTCTACTCTAACGTGAGAACAAATTCGCCTGCTACTCATGCACGAATGGCGCGTAGGGTAAAATGCTAGTGAAGCGGCTCGCAAGATCAATGAAACTTCCTGTGAATGGCCCGAGCGCGACTGATCCTCCAGACTATTTTCTCCAGCTTTAAACTTTGTAGATCACTTTCTAGTCGCCATTCCTGCAACATTATCATTGCCCATTACTCCATTAATATTAGGGGCCGCCTCACTAACATTTTCCGCCACACGTCATTGCTATATGAGTAGCAGGTGAATTTGTTCCCAAGACAGCTCCATCTTGAAACAATTATAGGCAAGTTGTGTAGCAAAATGTTCGCAAGGGAATACGCAATCGAACAATATTGAAATAATGGAATTTTGATCACCTGTGGTTGATATTTTTGGTTTATTGCTTAAGTGTCAAAACTTATGAAACGACACGATAACAGGTTGGCAAAAAAGTTCTGAGAAAATGCTTGCAAAACATTTATTCATGAACCTTTATGCACGATCAACTTCTTTTGGGAGGACCTGAACGCGGCTGATCTTCCAAACTTCCTTCACCTTCGTCTTCGTCAAACTTTATGATCCATCTGTACACCGTACTTTTGCCAACTGTGTCTTAGCCCCGAGTCACATTGACGCCTTCATTTGCCATCGCTGCATTTGAACCCAACAGCCATTCGCACATTATCAGCATGCTAATTTGCTCGCTTATTAACTACATCTTGAAATGAGTAGATAAATTATGCACCAGTCAACGCGGGAGAAGACAGGCCTTCAAATGAGCACAAAAATACAAAAAATAGCCGACCATTAAAAGCAAGTATAACAAAATCTGGATTAAAAGTAAGTACAATGGTTTGGATTTGGAAAATCGATCTCGTACATCTGAAATTGTATTACAATAGATAACGATTAGCCGAGTGGTAGTCACTTTACCTGCAGAAACGGCGACAAGTTGCGAGTGTTGAGCGGCTTGTATCTGTTGCAAGAGCGCCGGTGATATGCCGCCTGGGATCAATCCCAATCCAAGCGGTTGACCCTGGAACGCCTGTCCAGCCGAACCAGTCAGTTGATAGAGAGTTTGCATACTCTGAAATGTGATTGAAACTATTAGCGATGCGATAAAAAAATGAGAAACAGTTGGAGAAAACGCCTCGAGGGAGAGACAGCTCGTCTAGTCAGTGGGTGACCTGAGAGGGTGATGAACGAAACTGATGGGTGCAGAGTCGAAGACGAGAGGACAGGAGAGAAAAAGAGAGTGATGGGCGCAGCACCAGTGACAGAACCGGGGGCAGAGTAGGGGGTTCAAGGGGACCACGAAATCGGTGAGAAAGAGCCTAGTCGTACCTTGAGATTCGGAGCAATCGGGACCATGACCGTGCATCGCGTCTCCGCCATCCTGCCACTGACTGCTGACCTCACGCGCGAAACCGCGTCGCGCGTTCAGGCTGCGGCGCGGCTCGGCTCGCTTGCACAAAGCGCGAGATTCACTGCTTCCCTTCGTACCGCCATAGGCCGACAACGGGACAGCGGGTCCGTGGGACAAGCCGCCAGATGACACCTCGTTAACTACACGGTATTGATTTGTTCGTATTTACGTAAGCACGTAGAAAGATGGATTATCACTAAGCTCAGAGGCCTCGAGCTGCTGGCAGAAGAGCGGTGGCCTCGGGTGGTGCAGTGGTAACGCGCGCCGCAGGTAAGGGGGCGAGACACGCGGGCTAAGTTCCCGGCTAGGTCGGATGTCTTGCATATCGCGCAACATCGTTGAATGTGGTCGACTCGTTAGTTTTTGACGGCCAAGGTGTTTCGGAGCATCGCTCATGTCTATCGCTAGCAGTCCTCAGTCAGCAATGTCCCACCCCTTCAGGACATGAAAATCGGTAGATCTAATGAACGAAATGATTTAAAGCGAATGCAAATATTCGTGATAAAATAGATCAGCGACATCTTGAGATGAAGATCCAGACAAAACGGCAAGTAAATCCACAAAAATACATGAACTATTTGAGTTTTTCATCAGCTATCATGTTACGAATGAAGGAAAAAAACTGAGTGATGATTGAGAGGGACAATCGATACGCTGGGAGTAGTGACAGTTGTTTGTAACAAGTGCTGTTTTCACGAATTCGACCAGGAAAAACAGCATATGTGAAAGGGATTCGGCAATCGATGAATAATGCCTAGCTTTACATCTGAGGGGTTGATCGAAAAGGGTACAGATCAGCAGACTTAAGAGGGGTTCCACCATCTGCTGTCCATATGGCAGATTTTTGGGGCACAATCCAAGGATGTATCCGTTAACATAGGGGCTTGAGACGATGTAGAGGGTCTCGACAATGACACCTGGAAAGTAGTTGGAAAGAGCAGAAATCTGATGAGAATTGTGCCCATAGCCTCACCTCTTGTAACGAGACGAAATCGCCCATGATGTTACTAGAATGTCGAATTGCGCTCTGATTGGCAAAGATGGGACTGAGATGGACAGCCTGACAACAGCTCACACAATTGGCCTCATCTATGGCACGCGATTCTGTCTTTGAGAGTGTTTCCGAAAAAAAGAGGGCGCAAGAAAAAGAGCATTTAATGAGTCTAATGAAAAAAGCCAACTTCTACTAGACAGATGATGTAATGAAAATTACCTCCGATTGGGGACGGTAATGGTTAGTGACAAGTACCACGCCAATGGAAACGAAAAGATGGCCACATAATTTTGCTAGGCAAATCGCTTGCGACCAAACGATATCCCCTTTTTTCTCTGTTGGAAAACGTCTCAAACGTAATCTCTTTCTGGTGTAAAAGACCATTTTCGCGCCATCTTACACGAATTTTAGAAGATACACATACTGTCGGATATGGATGATGAGCAGGATGAAGGCCTTGCTGGTCTCCTCCGCAAACACGTACGATCTAAGCAGTGGTGAGGTAAGATATGTTCGAGAATTGTACGCCAACTAATAGTATATCCTAGTTTATGAATTGAGAATGAGTAGAAAGAGGAGTTCTATGCGACGCGAACAGAAGCTACTGCGTGCCAAATGAGAAGCTCGGGGCTCTCTCGCCATTATTGTTGGGAAGTCGGTGAATTACACTTCACTTCGTAAATCGAAGCGCCGTAGACTTTTTACTAGTTGTCTGATTGCTGTACAATAGAAACACTCAAGAAGCCCTAATGTCTTGTATTCACTCTGTGAATTTGAAGAAGATTTCATGGCAGTAGATATTTGCTTAAATATAAATATGTTAACATAAAATTTCCTTGATCTTCTTGGACAATATGTACACACTTACTGATCTGCACTACAATGTAATATATAAGCAAAAGTACGGAACAGCTTCAGTAAAACTCTATGAAAGATTCTCAATTTGTAAATGCAATTTTAATGGTAGACGTGTAGAGCACTGCTAGCGCTCAAACTGCGGATTTCCAGGCAATTCCGGATAATTTGGTATTTATTGAACAAAACTGAGGAGATACCAGAATTTCATTGCTCAATTTTCTCCTCTGCTTGCAAGATAAATATGCCCTAATACTTTTAGAAAATGCTTAAGGGGAATAAGCGCTCCAAAAGACATTGTCAGTTGGCAGCAAACTAGCTGAAAAGTGGGTGAATCTAGAATGAGAATGAGATAAAGGTGGAGGAGGAGGAGGAGGAGGAGGAGGAGAAAATCTTGAGGGATCTTGAAGTGTTTGGCATGGCCTACATCGAGAGGCAAGGGAAGGTGACATTGCTAAGAAGCGAAAAGAGGGTATAGGAGAGCTATGGAGATTTGAGTGTTTGCTGGATTGCCTAAGTCAACATCCTCGATAGCAGCACGATCCACTCCTACTATCTACCATTGCTCTAAATACACATATAACGCGGATACGACAACGTTGAATTATGTAATGGTGAAGGCAGAAAAGCGAGTGACATTCATCCAAAAAACCGTTATAGAACTCAGTTTTATGGAAAACTGCGTTTCATGGAAAATTGCGATTCGAG
Source organism: Parelaphostrongylus tenuis (assembly GCA_019055375.1). Classification (NCBI taxonomy): domain Eukaryota; kingdom Metazoa; phylum Nematoda; class Chromadorea; order Rhabditida; family Metastrongylidae; genus Parelaphostrongylus; species Parelaphostrongylus tenuis. Next base: position 75,834 of record JAHQIW010007084.1, on the reverse strand, counting down.
ACGTAAATGATCACGTTGATTATGGTATATAAATCTCAGAAGTAGAGATTTTTTTGTATCATAACAGATTCATTTGTTGCAGTAAACGTATTACAAGACAACCTTTTAAAGTCTGTAATACGAAGTACACCCATTCGATAACCTCTTCTGTTGGTTTGAGGTTTTTCGAGAAAAACTAGAAATATACGTGTTACATGAATAACGATAGCTTAGAATACCTTAGCAGATGAGAAAATAACATTTCACCACAACAAATGGGCTATAGGTTGTTGTTCTCAGAGAGGCAATAATGAAGCAGTGTGCGCATAAAGCTCACAGACCCGTATTCGGATTTCCGTTGCTGGAATGTAAGCACAAATCTTGTACACATTCTCCACTAATGGACTGGGTAGTTAGGGAACGAGAAGGTTATGTAGACACTGAAATGATTGTGGTCTTAACATTGAGGCGAATATAAAGTCGGAGTAGACTTTCTTCAGTAAATTATGATAGACATCCAAATGAGTTACAAGATAGCGTATAACGATGTGATTTGAGTTATTCACATGAGCAGCATGTTTATCTTACCCGAAGTTGCAAAGAAGTTTCGGCATCTTTTTCAAACTAAAGAGGCAACTTTAGCAAATTAACTTGTTTGATTCACTGAAGAATTGACGGTGACAGTACGTTTTGGGGAGAAGTACGAGGAGTGCGCGAGTATATTGGATTTTTCGAGCATTGCTGTAGCACAACGGTGTCGATATTGGACGACCAAACCACGTATTGGTCTACGCAACAGTTTCGACATGAATAATTCATCACTTCAATCGATTGTGGGGAAGCATTAACCATGGACACAAAAGCGATGTCACGCATCCCGACAGTGGGACTAGGCGTTCACGTCGACAACTTTTCTTCGAGATCCACTTCCAATGAGACTTGCTCTGTGAACTTGGCTTATTCGAAACAGCCAATACGCATATAGACTCCTTCGCGTCTATCGTTGAAACGCCGATAAGAACAACATGAAAACCATAAAAATGCAGAGATGATAATGAATGCGTCTTCCATGCATACTAATTCAACATCTCGTAGAATAACATAGAAAGATTCGTAATAGATTCGAACGCTACATGAAGAATGCGAGAGTTGAGCGAGCATCAATGATGTTATCACGTAGTCATACCCAAAGATTCGTTGCAGGAGGAAAATTCATGAGCTTCGTCATGACTGCTAACATTTCCTTATTCTTTAAAACACATTAAAGCAGTGGAAATCGGAAGATCACAGAAACGAGAATTTAACGTGATATGATTCGAAAGTTAAACGATGCTCACACCATTAGCGACGACGGGTATTCACATCAGTCATGATCGTCGGTTGTCGGGTGCGAACGGCTTAGTGATGAGAGCAGTTAGGCCTCCCGTCATGCTTCACTCATTACTTTTGCCTATGGCATGCGACTTCGCATTTGTGTGAATCGATATGTCCCCAACACACACACACACACACACACACACACATACATCCATACGTACATACATACATACACACTTATTGTAAATTTAATCAAGTTGGATTACGCCTCCGGCAATGTTGCTGCGTGTCTGACTAATGAACCACCCCGATGTTTGGCAATGCGACGTCCGAGCACAGAACAACTTACTTGTGCACTGCCTATACCGCCCAGAGATTCTCAAGAATGTAGGGCCTATCTCAACATCGACTATAGCGCTAAATGAACGGGATGAGAGGAAAAAAGCAGCATCCGTGGAGAGTGGAGGTGCATCGTGGGCCCATCTGCTGTGTTTACACAAGGGCGTATAGCATTGACTCACTTAAAAGATTATCGATTCGTGCGATGGCCTAGTACAAGACGGGGGTGTTGAGGTTTTTTTTCGGATTAAACATATTTCAGGTACTCTATAAATCTCAATTTTTTGGGTTAAATCTAGTTTGAGTACTTTACAGATCTACAAGTCAGATTTGTAGCGTGTATCGAACTTTAACGCACCATATTTGAGATATCTTGAAAGTCTGTCCACTACGAGAATTGTAACACAACGTCTTGATTTTGAATTCACTCATTGATTGTTTCATTCACAATGTGACTAATATGTTATGACTAATCGAGAGCCAATGAATCGGACATTGCATTTTCCTGATATACTGCTCTTTCACATGGCTGAATGTGGGGTGTCTCAGTTATCTGAGAACGTCTCCATAGATCGTACCTATAAGCCATAGAATGTTCAAAGTAGTGAATTTAGACGAAATATTTTTCCTCTAAGAGCAATATATGGGGAAACGGAGGATAAATTCACAGAGTTGATCAGTTGTCCAATAGAGAAATTTCCACTAAATGCGGATATCATTCGTCAAAGTGCCCTGGTGCAAACGCTGCTTCATTTCTGTCAAACCTCAGTCCCAGTGTGGTGTAGTATGTGTACTTCACAATGTTCGTCTTTGATTTCATGCTGTTCATTGGTAGATAATTTTGAAAAAAAGTGAGGACTTAGAGACTTACGATCCTTAATATTTACTCCATTGCATGTGCTAATGGTGTGACACAAATCAAACGTCAGTTTCCACTTAACTTCGTCCTCTTATGCACGAGAATTTTCCAGATAAATAGGTTAGGTAGGTTAAATTTGTGAAACTTGAGGACGTTTCAAGGGCGAATTAGCAGAATAAAAAATGAACACAATGCTCAGTCTAAGGACTACGACGCGACAAATAATTTTCCATCTCTAATTCACTCCAACGTGGTCAGGTTAACTGTAGACTTACATAATTCAGTTAAAATCTACAGGACTCTAGAGATCCTCGTCGTTACGATATAAAGCTTCACAAGCAAAATGTTGTGTAATCGGACACAAGCGTGTGTCCTAATGTTTCCGTGTTTATCGTAGTTCTCCAGCATATGGGACCTTTTTCCGTTTATCTATACATGCTTACTACATGCAATAACTATGATTCAGCGTAGCGTTTAGAATTATTCATTGTAACGATAGAGTTAAAAATTTTATAACACTCAGTTACTGGTCAAATTAGCCGTCACTGAGCCTGTTTAGAAGATTTTTTTTGCAAAATTTTTGAATTTAGAGGAAAGCTTGTCATTAACAAAGCTTAGTTTTCATCTGTGATGGATAAGCTATCAAATGAACGGAAAAAAATGCCATACTAAAGCTCTTGGTAACAAAGGTGGGCCACCTAATGGTTGATGCATTCGATGTAATGCATTTAGGCTACGTCGAACTCCCACCATGGCATGCCAACCATACAAAGTATCGCAGGCGTTGAGTTGATTTTGTGGTAGCTAAATAAAGTGACTCCAGCAATAAACAAATGTATGAGTGCGTTGCAGAGCCACGTCATTACTTCATTATTGGAAGTTAAATTAATACTTATCAACTCTAATTATCTATATGATATCACTGAAGAATGTCATACTGAATATTACTAGGTAGATGTGAACGTATCTGAGGTTTTTTGGTAGTCTGAACAATTTTACTTCTGGGGAATGGCGAACGACCGTAAAATGGTCGTCGATGAGTTCTTCTGCAATATCTCGCATAGTCTTAAGAGGACTAGCTTTGATGATTGCTCTCAATTGGTCGTCGTCAACTTCGCATAACCTCACTACGTTCCTCATATTCATGACTCTCGTCTCCTTTATGTACCATCTTAATAAGCCATGCATTGTACGTTCGTTAGCAGTTACTGAGTCAAATACGTGGTTGATGTTTCAGGTTGGCTCTGCTGCTTTACAAGCCATTTTGAACTTGAATAAGAATATTTCGCGATTTCTTCTTCTTGTCAAAGGTCCTTTCCGTACCAATCGTTTCGAGCGTTTTTTCAAGGCGATGTTCATTTATTAATTTCGAGATGTGCCCTTGAGATACCACATGCATGGCATAAAAATAATTACCGGGCATCCTTTCCATGATCCAAGATAAATGTATAAAGAGCACGTAATACGTTTTCAGCATCAAAACATAAAGCGAGAAATGTGAATTGAAATGATGCATAACATGATCACATTGAAAGATATAGATTTCAATATAGCGCACTTCAACAATGCATAGGTCGCAGTACCTTTTTCACCAACCTAAAACACTATTTCAGCCTAAAAGTTTGATATGAAACAATTTAATTTTGAAATTTTCATAGCGGGAAATAAATTGCCGTCTTTTGTCTAGTCATTTCCTATGTTGTTTATCTACAGCTCATATTGATTATTCTGAACCGTCTAAACAGTTTATCCAGTATCGTATAGTGATATGCAAAAACTCTGGACGCCAGTTGGGAATTGAACTCGCATTTCACTCTATCCATCAACACCATACCACCGCCATAAGCGGGTAAATAAAAAGAAATTTAGTCGCTTGAACGGATTTATTCATGTTATATAGATCTATAGGCTATCACAGTTCAAAAATAGTTCAAATAAAGCAAAGATTTCTGACTCAAATTTAGAAAAGTTTGTTGCCGCATGTAATATCGATGACAGGAATGACGAACAGAAGAGAATTGTTGTGATAGCAAAAGTGTAGGATAACAAGTGAATTCAAAATCTCCGTTATATCACAAAAAAGTGGCAATCAAAATTCAGGCAACTATAATGCGCTGCTTATATTTGTGCAAATAACGAAGGATGTGTTGTCAGTTTTTCTGATATGCAGCGAAACAAGAAAAGTCCTTTTCATACTAGCTCTAAGAACAAGGAAAACGTAAGAGTTAACTCGGGTTCATTTTTTCACATAATATTCTTTCATTGAGAAAATCAAATCAACAAATCAAGTGTTGCCCAGCTGCATCACGAGATAATCGAATAGGGAGAAATCCGACTTCGCCCTTATTGCCTCCAAGATTCTCCGCGATCACCCTTAGCTTAACATTAACGTTTCAATTACGATTGATTTCATTTCTCAAAGAATATGAATGACTTTGTCGTGAAGGTAAAGTAATAACCTCGTACTTTCCGACGGGGAGTCTCACACAATGAATGTTCCATTTCTTATTTTCCTGCAAATCAGTTGTAATAAAATCCTTCAAATCATGGAATACTTCGCATTCAAGGAAGTTGTCGTAAGTCTCACATCAACGGCGTTTCCTAATAGAAGTGTATTCTTCTTATAGAAGCATTCCATACTATCCGTACATATGGAAAGTGCTAGCCCATGGGTGGCGACATAATCATGAAAGCAGAAGAATACTTCTTCCATGGATGGAACTGTCAAAGACTCCGATACAAGAGTGTAACTGGTAGTGTGAGTGCCCAAAAACGGAGCGACGAGAAACTTTTGGGCTTGAAAAAGAAAATTTCATAGAAGATGATAAGCTCATACGTGTGATACTCTTATCCTTCAGAAAATTAAATCAGCTTCTTATCAAACCTGAACTTGGGGGCAAATTAATCCTGTAAGCGGATTGGTAATTCTATCAGCAGAACCGATTTCCCATCGATTTTTCCCCGAAGAACGCCAAAATTTGCATCTCAAATCTGAATTAGTTTTCAGACAATGTATTACCAAGGCTACTGTGAAAAATTGCTGGGGCATCTGACATGCTTAAGTTTCAAGTCTCCGGATAACTTTCGATTTAGTATCAACTTTATTTTTTTTCAACGAAATCATGTGAGTTCGAAATAGTTCGCAGAAAGTGGTGCAGCCACTGAGATCTCACGAGTGATGATCGCAAGCCCAGCGAAAGATTTCATTGAACGAATTCTACATCGATTGTCATAAGACTAGATAAAAAAGTTTACCTGAGGGATTACAAGAAAGTGCAAGGCAAGTTTCATAGAGTTCTGATGGAATTTGTGCTAAATCTGCCGGAGGAGCTGTTGAAGATATTGGTATCACAGCCTTCAGAGAATCGGATTGCAGGTCCACCAGCGAATCTTCTTCAGTTCGGCTAGAAATGGAATTCGACAGTCTCAGTGATTTTTCGAACGATTTGTCCATAGAGGAAGACTTGTCTGCAAGCACTTCCAATCCAGATAGCTCTTCTATGACCTGAATAGCGTAAACCGTCTATTTAGCTTCACCATGAAAGACGCTTGAAGTTTGAAGTTTTTAAGGTTTAGTGGTGACCTAAGTTAATGACGAAATAGTAGTCCTACTGTTAGTTTTTTGCTCTGAGAGCTTTAGAAATCCCACGATCTAAATCAAAGTGAAATTTTCTTACATGTTGATTGCAACAATTGGGTGTATCGATTGGTAACTAAGAGTATCGATTGGTAACGAAGAGATGACCAAATTAATTCAAGAGCTTATCATCACTATTTCTTGTCCATAAGTATACTGTTCATAGAAATTTTCAGAATTAAAGGTACTGAAAGAGAAGCCGTTGAAAACTCAGAATCATGTGGGAATTTCGAAAAAGAGTATAAACTTTGCTAATGGATTTCTAGTAGTACTGTGGCCCTTTTAAAAAAACTCGACCAATACTCATACGATGAGATGATAAGAATCATTTTTTTTTTGTAACCAAGGAAGACAACCTGTATTGGTCTAACAGAGTGCGGTTGTGGAGTGTACACAGCTGGTTGATGTCGTTCATCGTCCGATCGTCTTTGAAAGACGTCTTCTTCTATCCCACTTCGTTGACTATCTAATGTTTCACTATGGCAATGAAGGTTTCCTTCAAAAACAATGTCTTGAAGAAATATTGCGCCGCCTTCTGGTGCCACAAAGTTGTTTCCGTAGAAGACAATCTATAAATGACGATTTACGGTTACCTACGAAACTAATCAACGGTTTGTTTTCTTTAGTTACCTGTGCTGGTTCGTTAGGATCATTAGCAGACGGTACGTCGATTCTTAGAGGAACTCCGTTCCTAATGTCGAACTCGTTACAGTTTACGAGAGGAAATTTCACTTCATTCACGTTTTTTGAGCAAATCTAAATAAATATTTTCCAGAGGATAAATGCGCATTAATGAAAATGTTCTAGCCTGTAGTTTCGGTTGCTCATTAATAGGTCCAAGACGAGATTTCCATGCAGTGGCCGTGACTCGAATTCCACTGGGCAGACATGGAATAGGATCCGATACCAACTGGCCGCCATCCCAACCAGGACGAGAAATAGAGGCAAGCGCCCCTGATGCGGGATCTAAAGTGAATATTGGTACAAGTGTGTTATCCAAGGACATATGGCGAAGCGACCTCTTATGATGAACAAGAGCATTCAATACTCACCTGAAAGGATAAACTCTAACTACTGCATTACGTGGCAATTTTTTGAAAACTCGTTTTTATAACGCTGTAGCAGAAAGAAAACTTTTGTGTTTTACACATGCATATTTCCGCTCGATAGAACTGCTCCGTGGAACTATGAGTAAATTTTCAATAGCCTAGCTTTCGATGATTCTAGTGCTATGTTTAGTTTTTGGAAAGTCTGCTTTGCTGCAGTGTGGCAGGGAAAATAAGATTGAGTTCACATACGCGGTCCTCTTTTTTTTGCCTAATATACTGCTTGGAATAGGTAGGAGAGGGGCTGATCGTGGTTTCAGCACGGCGATCGATCGATCGCGCTGATGTGCTACAGATGTGACGTGCAATTTTTGTTTTTCAAATAGAAATCACCTCTTCATTTTGTAAGAAACGCCACATAAAACGTGTGATTCTGATACTGCAAGATTTGCCCTGCATGTTCATGTGCTTTTCGTGCTTCCAGCAAACTAATGGTTGAAGTGAGCTGCCGGTGTAAAATATGATAATATTTTAGACTCTACACTTTATAAAAATGTCTTTTCAAAAGACGGTTACGTAGCGCAGTAGCCAGAGATTTAAGCTTTCGATTAATCACTGACACTCTTACGAAAAATCCGTGTTCAGTGAGATCTCGTTTCTTCATTTGTTCCCGGATAACGAACGTGAACTCAAAAATTTGCTGATGAAACTAGATCTTAGAGCCAGAATGCCGTTCCATTCCGTCTCATAAATGCTGAACATTGAGACTTTGTCAGTTGCAAACCTCAAATTTTCTTGTTCTAATCCAGTCTAAGCACTAATATCGCTTACAAAACAGTTTAAATGTTTCCAGTTTCTCATCAAGTGAAGTCTTATTAACAAATTTGTTTTGCTATCCTTTGGGATGGCGCGTGATTTTGGATGAATTGAAGATCTGAGAAAACTTGTTCACCATTCAAACACGCTGCAAGTGACACGTAAATGACAATGCTGGATACACAATGGCTTTTATCGACAAAGGTACTCCAGGCTCAGAAAACCATATAGAGATTTGTATTGCCGCTTCAACTGTGTTTATGCGTGTTATTTCAAATTGCATTATATGCTATTTCAATTCTATCACTATATTCGTAACAATCGCTTGTTCATCGCTAATTGAGGCGAAGAAAATCAGAATTAGTGTTGTCCAATGGCTGCATTATGACTTCAAATGAAAAAAAAACCAAGCTGCGTACAATGCATGAGGGGGCTAGTACGACGTATTCTTGAAAATCGCTATTTGACCAGCGCAAGTTGAAACTAAAGAAAGCTTTTCATGGGCACGGAAAACCAACCGCATCCTGTTGTCCTTATGTCAGGAGAACAAGCTAGTGGCAAACACATTTATTTCTTGTCATAGTTTGGATGAATACTTTTTAATGCATAATTCAGATATCTATCGCTGTCCTTTCACGTTCACGCAAACGCTTCTGATAAAGAGTCAGGAACAACTTGTAGGGAATATGTGCAGAGGGTTCCATTGACTGAGATGGAGTGTTTTGGTGATCTTCGAGAAGTTCGCGTTCCATTGCCGTCAACTAGTTACTTTTTAGTGACCTTTCAGGTGCTTTTGAAGGATACATCGTTTTCAGTTTGTTGAAGTGAAAACAAGGATTCACGGGCAGAAATAATGATGCTTTCGGCGTTAATCCATGTAAGACGCGAAATACATTCGTTTTCATCTGGCATCGTCTGAGGTGATTGACTGCAATAATGACTTGCGGGTAGCTTAGCGATGTATCAAGTTAGTGCTGCTATCCTGCCAGACAAGTCTGATGCCAGTTTGTTGACCACGAAGCTATGAAAGGCTTGGTGAATCTTAAGCGCTGAATCGAGCAAAGGACTACATTTGTGCTCCAGGACGCTTCCGACAATTGCGCCATACGATGTGAATAATTTACACAATATACAAAGGAGGCTACTATCAGCTGTAGTTTTTATTAGAGATAATTCAATGTATATTACTTTAACGTAAAGGGTGCGTGCTGCAGTGAAGATAAAATCAAACGTAATCAATGGTAGTTGTATGCAAGAATACTTAAATGCATACAAAAGTAAGGATGACGTAAAATTCCTTTGTAATAGACAGCTTCTAGCGGTGGTATGTTTTATATATACATATATACATATATATACATATATAGAGCATGCCATCGCTAAAAGCGGTCTAATACAAAGTCGAACCCACATTTCAACCTATCCGGAGGCGCTTGCTCGAGCAGTTGCGCCACCTACGCCTGTTTTGGCACCATTGTTTATACCCTACAACGCATCTATTTGCCAGCAACCAACCGTCAATGGTATGGCACGATTAATCTGTGTGATCTGATTGATTCTGTTTGATCATCTAATATTCAATATAGGGTGAAATGTTGGCTTGAATCCTACCTGACATAAAAAGTTTTTCACAACACCCTCCACCATTGGGTATATTGATTACATGCTGAATAAGTGACAATCAAAGCTTGCGAATACAGATTGCCATGTGGAGTGAGTTGATGAATTGTAGAGAGGAACTTATAAGAGTGCTTCAAATCGATTTGTTTGGACTAAAAGGGTAAAGGATAAAACTCTTGGTTCATCAATCCCTGAGGAATGCGCCACGCCATGCATTCGTGTTCAATTTCCAACTTCGTTTTGAGGTGATTGAATGCATATTTGGCCTTTACAGTGACTCACGGTGGCTTCACAGTGGCCTCCCGCTGTAACCGAGTGAGTACTGCTTATCCTCCCAGACAAGTCTGAGGCCAGTCTGGCACCAGTTTACCTACCCCAGAGGGATAGATGGCTTGGTGAGCCATGAGCGCTAGATCAAACCATTGACCTCGTAGGCGACGTAGGATACCTCCAACCACTGCGCCCACATGCTCTCCTCTTGTTTGGATTATTAACGAAAATTGTAGCAGGAGTAAATGTTACCAAACGTGAAATGTGAGGGAGCACATTAATGGACGCAGACTCTGTGAATTTTAAGCCACTCTGAGGTTTACGTCTATAATAGAATGACATTTATTGCAAATCTGCCCCATTGTCAAGAACACCAGCTTGCCACAAAAAAAAAACTTGTTCATTTATGGCTAACCACAGTGTTTAAATACGGAAGAGAAATCTACGTGCTGGGCTCACCGGCAGTCTCTGCGATTTCTCAGCAGAAATCCGACAAACTATCATACATAGACAGCTTTCTTGGTTTCCTGAACGCAGAATATAAGTCCAGTAGAGTCCTAGGCACCTACTGCACTCGATAAGCTGCCACTTAAATGCGAAAGGGATTAGAAGCTCTGCTTAATGAAATAAGATATCGAGAAGGAAATATATTGAAATCATTCACTGGATTCCTTAAGTGCATAAGTGATCAAAATGAAATTACGATTTGCTTATGGGAGTTTGAGAAAAAGCCGAGTCCGAGAAATACTAATGAGAGAGCAATAATATGATCAGAGAGACGAAGAAACAGGCGAGATGTATTTTAGGCTCACCTGGATAGTTTTTCTACTCCAAGCGTTGATAAGAAACGTTCAGCGTCGGGTAAAGCCTGCAGTGTAGTCCAATCCATTTCCTCCTCGTTGGTGTTGGACCATTTGCAGTTTTCAGAAAATGTCCCACAGTTCAAAGATGTTAACGAGTTCATCTGCTAAGAAGCATTTTTCTTGGACTCTTCTCATCATATTTTTCATGTCAATCTTATAGTACACACCTCGTCATGCATAGCCTGCACTCCAAATCTTGCTTTATAGTCTTTTGAATGAGAGTCATAGCGTTGTGCTTCAGAACGATAGGGGCCCACTCTGGGTGAATATGGTGCGTAGCCTCCTCCTGTTTATTTTTATTATTTATTGCATTTTCGCTTATCAGATCCCCACTTTTAAGAATGATTTTTGAACAATCGGCATCTAATCAAGATTGAAAAGGAGCCGAGCAAAATTCGAACTTGAGATTAACGGCGCCCGCCGTATTACATGCTTGGAGCACATATAAGCTGAAAAGAAAATTGGGTCTTAAACGTTGTTGAAATGGCGTCTATTGAATTGTTCTTATAATCGTATTCAACGTTGACACTACCACCTTCACCATTGACGATGTGTATCCAAAGAAACTGGGTATTCCTGCTTCACTTCTGGTCTCCCTGACAAAACAACTAGTAAAAACGACCTCATTTTTAGATTCAAAAACAGAATTAGATGCGGCAGATCGAGTACTTAAAACGTTGCCATCTTTGGTACGACCATGTTTATAATGATTTGAGTTGAAGATTGAAGATATCTCGCTTTTCAACTCTTTGAATCAATGATTGCTCATTGAAAGTGTTTTTTTGATGAAAAACCCTAGATAGCTGTACGATTATGATTCAAGGTTATCGATAGAGTACTTTCCTCAGATAGATGTTAATCAAGATTCTTCCAATAGTAAAATGATTCGCGAAATCAATAAACTGACCAATTTAGGTTGATTCACAAAACTTCAGCGATATTGGCAAAACCACGAGTAACAACATCTAGTGAAAAATTTGATTTCTAACACACATGACAGCAGTTACACAACTATTCCAAACACCTCAAGATTTTTATAACAAAACAAAGCGAAGCGAGCCTCCCGAATTTGAAATTCGCCATGGAATCGGACCATCATTTTTTTTCAAACTGGGGCTTATAATCATATGGAAGTAGTGAGTACAATTGAGCATAAGCCTTCAGATCTTAAGAGAATCAGTGCGAGAAACTTTTAGATGATCTGATTTGTAAATGCTACTTAAATCTCACTGATTGTTCCAATTCTAATACTACCTTACCATGTATTATATTTCTTCACATCTCTTGAGAATGGCACATTATCGATTTGAATAAAATACTGAAGAAATTGTTTGTCAGTTTCATTTTGAATGTTGGCCAGGAAATGCGGACGACATGCATCTTTTTATCAAATCTCGATGGTAATGTATGGAGAAGAGAAAATGAATTTCTGCGTAAACACCGTTCTCTCAGTATTTAACTACAGCAATGGTGATCGTTGCAGCCACCAGTTCATAGTGCTGCCAATGAGAAAAAAATAATTTTTTCCAGTACCAACTTGACGTTAGACACCAACTTAACGTTAAGGCAACGGTGAGATCACGATATTCTGCGAACCATATTCACGATAATTTCTGATATCATCAACGGCTTGACAGAACGTTAAGAGACTTTCAATCAGTGTCCTAAAGATGTCAACAAATTTTACACTCTGAAAGAGTTGAAAGCACCACATTAGCGCTTGCTTCTTTTGCGCAATGTTATCTGTATAATACCATGGTGTATTCTTCATTTCGGGCACAGTTCTTATAAGACAGATCGAAAACAGTAAATGCGCCTAAAATACCTACGTTATGATTTGAATTTTATCAATATTCAAAAGGGTGTTGCTATAACTATTTCAAATTTGTGAAATGTCGTTTGGAAACGCATATTCTTCGTAATCTTTGAAGCATTTCCAGTGAACAGGGACTAATAAAAATTCATGACTGCTAGTCGAAAAAGCTGATTTATCTAGGTAAACATACGAAGATACAATATGTGTATATATGTATATATATATATTATATATATATATTATATATATTATATATATATTATATATATTATATATATTATATATACATAATATTATATATATATATATAAATTTATATATATATATATATTCTAACGCTATCAGTTCAGACTTGAAGAGTGGGTAATGAAATAGTTAAACGCGCACCGTATTCCAATCATCGTCTTTGGTTCGATCTCGAGAGTAGAGTCACCGTAAGTTATTGCAAAGTCAGATATGCGATGAGTCATTATTTACAACACTTAATAGGATTGGATGCATGGCACGCCCTTTGTGGGTAAATCAACTCCGTCCACAAAATCGAAACGGATTTCAGAACGTTTGCAACTGTCCTTACTTGACAGTGAATAAATTGACGAAGTTGTTGAATTGAATCTCATATAATCTAAAGGAATTACAGTTTTTGTAGAAAATACCGGCAATGTTGTGAAAAGGAGAAAATTGTGCTTGAAAAGTATCTATTGACGTGATTGAGTTCATTTCATAGAACCTTCGATATTTCATATTTTATATAGAAGAAAAGAATAATCATATCAACTAACCAGCAAATGTCGGACTGTACGCCCCAAAAGGTAGACAACATAACCCTTAATAAATCTGTTTACATAACTTTTCTACTTCAAAATTTTTCTGCACCATGAATAAGTAGTTTTTTGAAAAATGCCTACCACAACGAAATAATGCAGCGTACATCAAGAAGGTGCTGAATATGTTGGAATAGCTCGGCATCATCATTAGGGTTAGGTGGACAGTAGTTGGGGTCGATGGAATGGCTATGTGCTGATTCCTTCGTCGTACTACTCTCTCGTTCCATGATCCCCTAATCCCGCTACGATCTGATTCCGCACTCTAAATCACACAACTGGACGGCAATGATCCGGAAAGGCACTGTTCAATCGCTATCAGTCATACTTTCGCTTGATCGACTATCGAACATAGTTCGTAGGATCTGAGGGATCATTGTTTGAGCTCCGATCTGACGTTCTCTTTAGTATAAGCATTTACAGTGGTGTGACTATAGGAAAACTACTGCTATTTCGAGAACATATTCGGTATATATAGTGAACCTTGGGTGTACACAACATCAAGAAAAGTAATTGCAAACGACGAAACATAATTGATATAATAAAACCAACTAATCAATACCTACTGCGCCATTCTTTATCATAAAAAAAAATTCTTGTAGACGCATCTGTCCTAAGAAAAGTGATGGCTGCCCAACCAAGTGGAAAGTTTATCGAGCAATCGCGTAGTTGTATGTAGTTCCTTAATGGTGATGAATAGAAGTTGAAGACGCTCCGAGAGATGTTTTCTTTGATAAGCAGTTGAACTCAAGTGGCACAGTTCATGTTTCTGATATATCGTATTTAGAGTATACTCTTGGTGCATACATAACCATATCCGATATACGCAATTCTGTACGCTTTCGCAAATCCAAAGTGACATTTTGCACGCCTCTTCGGATAAAAGCCAGTGATAGAGTAAGCAACCACTACTTGGAAGTCACTGAAAGCACATAGGACACATGTTTAATGCGTGGAGCATGAAGATCTGCGGAGCTCAATTTAGCCTTTATGTGAAACCATACAGATGATCCGATACTGGCTACTCGTCCAAACTACTAAAAATTGCAGACTTTCTATGCAGTTATATGACACTGATCGTAATTTTCTACATGAGAAAAGTGGCGAAACAAAGCTTTATTATAAATGGTGACCAGCACAAGTGATGCATGTAGACATACTTAATTTTCCTTAGAATGAACTATAAAGAAAAGGAAATGTTCAACGGCTCAGCGTATCAAACATATCGAGAAAACAATTGTGAAGGAAACAGCTGAAGACGAATTCACTATGCTTTTCAATGCAGTTGGAAATGTACGAAACATACCGAATTATCGTAATGGTCCGTCTGATACATAGGCTTGAAGTAGCGTCTCTGTAAGTAATTCGGATTACCATTCAAATATTTTATCTAATTCACAATGACTCGCTCTTCTTCACAAGCCGTGCCCCTCATCAGTTGAGTCGATTTTTTTCTATGAGATGTGCATATTTTGAGTCTGATAATGACAAAGGATACTCGCTATTATCACAATGCTTTTCTGCTGGACAAAATTTGAAAAGAAATTTGGAAAGAAATGAGCACTTTTCAGCGACTATTAGAGAATTCGACATCGCAGAAAGCCCATCATAGCGTAAAACAGAGTATTTTCGTGAGTTTCACAAATAATAGGAACTAGAACGCTCTAAGGTGAAGGATAAAGCTCTCGGCGTGCTCAGTTCCTAAGGAATGCGCCATACATTCGTCTTCAAATTCTAGATTCGTTTGAGGTGATTGAATACACATTTGACCTTCTCAATGACTCGCGCTGGTCCACTGACGTATTAAGTGAGTGTTGCTATACTTCCAGACAAGTCGGTAGCAAATCAGCGACCTTAGAGGTATGGAGGGCTTGGTGAGCCTGAGCGAAGGATCGAGCAATACATCATCGATTGATCAACGATCCGTGTCGTCGAGAACCTCTGACCACTGCGCCACACGCGCTCTTTGCGCCGTGCTCCAAGGTATTTGTTGCGAATTACCATTCATTATATCTTAGTAGAGATACTATCACAAATAAGAAGAGTGTCAGAAAGAATGGAAACTGTAGATAGCAGCGCGTTATTTACTCACGAAACGTGAGCTACTGCAAAACTACGTCTTTTACTTCCTAACTTTTCGCGGACGGTGGGGTCTTTCGACACTCTAGCTCTTCTCAAAAGCCTTTTTCAATTTTAGAGGTCGTTCGAAAGCTTGAATCTTGGTAATTTCAATATTGTGCTTACTTTCTGCAAATGTTTACTCATTACGCTGTGGCAGCGAAAATAAAACTATGTTTCTTACTAGGTTTGCATCGTATGCTCGGCTGAGATCTATAGCTATGGATCGCTATTTATTAAACTATACCAACATTCTTTCGGTAGCACAAATCTCGACGATTCTGAAGCTGAACTGGTCTTGAAGAGGTTTCATATTACGCTGTAAAAGCGAAAACAACGCGTTCCACATCCGGAGATTTATTCATATATAAGAGTTACATATACACAAAAAGTTCATGAACGTCTAGAGAAACTTATGTTTCGTTGAAACACTACAAAGAACCCAAAGTTTTGCTCGAAACAAGAAAAAACTTCGCAATAAGTAACGAAAATCGCTCGCAACCTTCGATGTCGACTATGTTGCCGTCCGCAAATAGCAAAAAAAAATTTCATTTGCACTATAAGAGTGCTCTTCCGCCATCCCAATCCAAGTGAAACATCACGAATTATTATCTATCATCAAGTCACCGAGGGAATGTTAATATCTTCCGTCGTCTTGATCGAAAGCATACCTTTTTATAGCAGATCCACTGTAAGACATTGTTAATTCGAAAATAAAGTTAATGATTGGTTGGACTGCAGTACGTAAAGCCCTACCGTAAATAGAGCAGCTAGAGGTCTTGTAGCAACCCCCTTTACCATGAGGACGGTCCAAATCACTTAGGCCTTGGTTTCACTACCCACCAAACCAACCAACCTCTCATTCTTCTGAGTCGATAAACTGGTGTCAAATTTCCTTGGAAAAAGATGATTCCATGTAATCTACGTGCGAACGTCCTAGCGTAGCTCTCAGGACTCTACAAAGAATCACATCATTCAGCACTCGACAATATTCACAACGAAGAGCAGAACGTCAAGCAGCATTAGAAACCGCAGGCAAAAAGCTCTAAGTCCTTCAAAAACGGAAGATGCTAGGAATAAAAATCAAACGCACGAGATACTGGGATCCACGCATTGTGGTACATTTAACGTCGGATCGTGTAAAAAATAATAACAGAAAAAGTCACATCACCGATTGGGAATGGTTCTTTTGAAAAGTTGCGCTATAGAAAAAAAAGAAATACATTTTTAGTCTTTTAATTCCCTCATTTTAACATTTTTGATCCTGTTCGCCGAACGGAGCACAGAATTAGATAAATTTAGAAGAGCAACATGATAGTATTTTTCTCAAATGCGTTTATATTGAAAAGTAGGCTCTACTTCGGACTTTGTTGCTCTGAAAGGCAAAACGTTTTTCCACAAAGTTGACTGAGCAATCGGTTTTTCGACAGTATCATTCTAAGCAATGAGGCAGAATTCTTTCTTTCCTATGTCATTAATCAATAAATTATTTATTGTCTTGAGAATGTATTAAGACGATATTTATTATAGAAAAATGAGATTGTCCTTGATGGCGCAACCGCTGTTCTACAAACGGGAGTTGGTGAAAGAAAGAGGTTAATCGAACGTTCGCGGATTTGTAGGGCAAGCGTGCTGTCTCATTCACTCTTACCTTTAAGACCGTCAACCAACATGCAGCAGACATCATTCTTGCTACTCCTGCTCTCAGTCATAACTTCAACACGTACGAATTTCATTCGAAAATCTTTCTCTCCATTCATTGATGTGTTTCAGTATGAAAAACTTGAAGACTAACCATTATATTAAAATACTAAGTAGTAGAAAGGAAAACATGAATGTCGAGATATGAGCGAGCATTTTCCGTTCTACTCAAAAGACAGGCAAAAAAATGGAGAATTACTGAACACTTTTTGTAGAATGCTTATCACAATGTCTATAGGTCGGCAACCATCTTGTCCAAACGATCAGCAACCTAAATTAGACAGATCCGGTCGGATTGTACAATGCTTGCCTGGTGAGTTGCGTTATCACGTATAGTCAGCTTAACCTTTGAACCGTTCTATAATTATACCTGCTACTTTATTGCTACATCTGTGAAAATCTTGCGTTTCTTCTTTCTATCGAAGTCACTTTCCTCTCACATACTGATGGTGTTTTATTTGCATTGCATATGGTGAAAAAAAAAAGGAAATGCATATAATTTTCAATAGGTTGGGAAAAAATTCTGGAGAAAATGTTTGTAACTTTTCTGGGTGTCTGCCATCTTTTGCGTTTTTGGGCTCATCTGAAAGCCTTTTTCTCCCTCGCTGATTGGTATATAATTTGTCTACTTATTTCAAGATGGAGTTAACAAGCGAGCAAATTGGGTTATTGATGTGACGGTGAGAAGTGAACGCATCAATCTGGCTTGGGCGCAAACACAGTTGGCAAAAGTACAGTGTTTAGTAGCAAAATAAAATTAGTAAAAGTAAAAAAGTAGTCAAAGCAAAAGTGTGGCTATCAGTTTTGTCTTTGTTAGGGTGTAATATGTGCATTAATAAATGTTTTAGAGCATTTTCTCAGAGCTTTATCCTCAACCTATTACTTCTACACGCCTCCACATCTCAAATTACAAAAATATTGCTATATTGGTATGTTTTTTAGTTGCACACACATATATACTCCAAACTTATGAATGCTCTGTTTTTTATTGAGTACTAATTGAACTTGTCTCAGCTCTGTATAGAGTACAGCCTTGAAAATTTAGCAACTATGGAAATGCTTTGCGCACATTGCCTGATAAGTTCATCTGCATACTATAGTTGATCCGATAATAATGATCACAAGATAACATAGCCTATGGTTCATCAGGCAGTAGCTTTAATTCAGAGCCGCTATAATGCTCAGTTATCAATAATTTTGTAATCGCTCAAAAATTGTCACACTAGACCGGTGACCGCTCCCATAAGACTCTAAAAGGCTCTGACGAAGGCGTTGCCGCCGAAATGTTAGCCATCGAGTTTTGAGGAAAAGGAGGCATCAACCTCGTGCAAGGTTCAAATAAAGAAAATCATACTTCATGAGAAATTTTGAATATCAATAATTATTCATTTTGGCTCCTTTACTCAAAAGTAATGTGACTGGAATGAGGGCAGTAGGCATTATTGAGCCGAAAAAGGCGCACCATTTAGATCCTCAAGATCCTGTACTCAACTCAGACACTATTCGATAACTCATATTCAGATTTAATTCATTCCAGAGTGTAAGCCCAATACTAGCTAGAGCTCTTGTTTAGAAAGCGCTTTCAAGTCTCACAGTTGAAACTTTTACGTTCACATTTTACTCTTATTTTGAGCGCGACGAACATAAACTTTCATTTTCTTTCATGTACACACTTTCTCTACACTTTATTGATCCGTCTTCACAGTGTACTTTTATCACTGTGCGCATCCCTGTACTTCTAGCACTCAATTTTTTTATTCGTCTTCTTGAACGTTGTGAGATACTGGCTGAGCGAGTCTCCTTGCAATTCCAAGGATAGAGCCCGGCTGTGGCGTTCCATAGGGCGTTGTTACTAAGTGCCGAGGGGGTTAGAGCTTGGAACTTGGTTCCACGTGCGCCACGGCGAGCATCCCAACCACTCGGCCACGGCCCCTCCTCTAAGTTATTGAATAATACTAAGTTTTTAGGCCTATACTAGGCTGATTGTGACGAAAATTTACTGGTCCTAGTGGTCGTGAGGCTTCGGCATTGTTAGATCATCCACAGCTGTATTCAGAATCACATCCTTCGTTCTTTGACTCACTGTGTTTAGACCTTTCAGGAAAAAGCTTGTAAGTTCTTGCATTGTCTTGCACTCCTCCAGCTTCTTCACTGTCATTCTCCACAACATTTGTACCGAAATTGTAGAGATGCCTTAGAAAACATTCAGACGGGTGTTTTAGAATGTTGCCCCATAGTCACAAAACAGTAACTGTGGTCTATTGATTGTATTTTCCTTTTATGCCCAGCAAAAATTACGTCTTTCAAGAAGCACATCAGAATGAACTTTGTGCGCTGGAAGAAGGATTAGTTTGATCCATAGGTCTTTGTCAACGAGAAACGAGAACATTACGTTTTTTCTCGAAGTGCTTAGTGTGTTTTGAATTCGTGTCTAGTTGTCATTTTACCAGAGAAAGCTTTTTACTGAAGTCTTAGTAGTCACTAGATAGCTGAAAAAGTCGCTGTTCTGATGCTATGTGATTTCTAAAAACGCTCTTTTAGTTAGATGCAGAAACGAAGAAAAATTCTTTTTTTTTGGAGTGTATAGTTGTTGGTTGCACTCGTGTTTGAATGCCTTTCTCCCAAACAAAGTTTTTCGCTAAAGTTTAGTAGTTTTCGATACTCTAAGAAAACTGATTGGTAAGCAAAAATCGACCGTGGACGGGAGTTGAACCCGCATTTCATCCATACCGTGGACACGTGCTACCACTACACCGCAGAGGCCACCGCTTACTTACCAGTTTTGTGATAGTTTGAGAAACGGCAACTATAAACGTAATCTTAGTTTTGAACACAGCTTTTTATTGCATTGTAATAATGACGAGAAAAAGCTAAGTTCCGAGTTTTCTTTTACGGGATCAAGTGTATCAACAATGGCACATTGGCTTTTCGTGATTTCCTCGTTGCGCACAGGTTTTTAATGGGATTTCATGTAATCATTCGATAGCTGAAAAATTTCCAACTTCAGATACTCTACTTGATTTTGAAAGAGCTTTTTGATACGTTCTAGAAACAAAAAGAAAATTACGATTTGTCTACGAAGTGTAAAGTTGGTTTTGCATTCGTGTTTGCTTGGCTTTAGAGCCATGCGGACTGTGTTTGGTAGAATTTCAATATTCTTTCGATAGGTTAAAAATGGTAATTCTGATACCAACCATACTGATTTCTTCTAAAGGTATTTTCAATTGCGCTAATGCGCCGTAGCAACGGTTAATAGAAAACTACGTTTGATCTTCTTACGTTTTATCTTCGACTTTCATTACTTGCAAGCATGGCTTCTGTGCTTAACATTTCATAGGTATTTCATAAAGTTAGATATATGATTGAGAAAATCTTTATGGTCTCAATGAAGCGTTGTAAGAGCCAAAGAAGATTGTTTTGCAATCAAAAATACTAGCCACTGGTTTGAATTACAAGCCTATTCATTTGCTATGTGAAATCAAGATAAAAAGCCAATTGCCCATACGCTTTTGATGCATATATGTCTTTTAGGTGCGAGGAAGACGCTGAGGGTGGAAAGTAATTTTCTTTTGCTCTTACAACACTTTATAAGATGCTCTTGTAACAAAAAATTTGTTTTAAGATCATCATGATTTTGTTATCAAATAGCTACTAAATTTTGGATAGAGAACTATTCTCAGACCCTAACGAGCGAACAAAGAGAACCGTGTTTGAGGCACAAATTGTTTTCTCTGTTATAGAGCCTAAAAAATGGTTTTCAAAAGCCACGTAAAGTACCGTTAACGACGAAATTTATGCTATCGACTGCCTTCTAAAAATTTAAGGAAAAGTTTTTGCTTACGGAAAAAAGCCTAGTCCCAAAAAGACTTTATGCTTCTTATTGATAACCTGGCATTGCTGCACTGTGCTATATCAATTTTCACGAATTTTCAATTGTTTTTTTCTTTAGTCACTACAATAACTTATGAGTATTTTATAAAATAGAACACATCAAAAGTAGTAGATTTATAACATGACATTCTTGGCACAACTTATTTCAATTGATAAAATGTTAACAGACGTATAATTGCGCAGCGAGAGGGAGCTTTTCAGCCACACGTAAGAGTTATATTTGCATTAAAAGATTACGGACGTGTAGACAAAATCATAATGTATCGAAACTCAACTACAAACCTAGAATTATTCCTAAAATGGAGAAAAAAGCTCTAATTAAATAAAAGAATTTGCGCGTCGGCTGCGAGTCGCAGTGCGAGCTGCGACTCCTATTGCCCAGAAAGAATTAATGAACGTTGCCGAAGCGATTAGGTGTTCAGAAAATCTTACCCTGCCCGAAAAGGCTAGGACAAACTATCCAGCTTATCATGCAAGTGAACATGGATACTTATTATGACACTGAACAAGCTGAAGTGAGTGTGGTCATGTGGTTATCATGTGAATAATTGGAAGGGTATTATTGCCTTCATGTACGCAATGAGATCTCAAGCACAAAGATTCGCTGGTGGAAAGTGATTTACTTACAAAACGATGTAGTAGAATAAGTTGCAAGGCAAATAAAGCAAACAACGAGTTTCAGGGTCTTCTTCTAGAGCAATATGCGGTGTAAATCATACGTGCTTCTTTTCTGGAGTAAACTATATGTGCTGTCCCAGTTATGAAGCATCAAGTGACAATCAACCTACTTGCCTGACTCCAGCGCTTACTGTACTGGATTCCAATGGGATGCCGCTCAAGTGCGATCCGCGAACACGGATTTGCCCAAAGGTATGTTCTTGATTATGTGAATAACGTTGTTACCATAGAAAGTTTGTTTGAGATTTCCTACATTTTTCATATATGCAGAGATTTCCTACATTTTTAATATATGGTTTCATATACGATCTTAGGAAATCACACCACAACATCTTATTGGCTACTAAGCAAATACTGAGTGAAATAGGATCATCAGCCACGGTGTGATTGGATAGTTGACAAGGGTCAAATTAGTAGTCAACCATAGTAATATGCTTATTGTTGCTTAAATTCAGTTGAATAGTGAACAAAGAATTTCCACAATAGTTGCAGTTTCCTAACTTGTTCCGAAATAAATGCACTGTCAGGAATCCATGATATGCACAGCTGTTGGCCTCTTAAACATTTGTTGTGATCGAATAGAGGGTACTGCGCAAGTCAACAACGTCGAAGTCCAAATCGACAAACAGATTTCGCAAAGACGGATATTTCGTACCACGATAGCTTATGAGAAGGCGATTGATTGCCCTGAAAATTCCATTGGGCTTATGAGGAGCGATGGTTCAAGAATCCTGTGCAACACGAACACTGATTGCCCTGGAGTGAGTACGTTTCAAATGATTTTTATTAATAAATATTGCATCCATACGCTAACTTTAGGAGGATGCATTTTGTTACGGTGCACGCAGACGTTCCATATGTTGTGAGTTGGACAACATTCCCATTTCCGAACCCAAAATCAGCGTGAACTCGTCGGCTACTGTAGATTCGTCTGCAAAAATAGGTAAGTTCGATGACACCAACACACTCCTTTCTTGGTTCACTGAACGTGCATTGAAGAAAAGCATTTGGCAACTATTCAATCTCAGATACAGATTTGACACGTGAAAAAAGGCAGCCAGCAAAGTATTGCTTGCTTTTTTTTGGAGGTCTTCAACGAGTATCTTGTTTGTCCTCTGCGTAACACTACTAGGAATTATACTCAAGTTATCGACGCTACTTGTTATTGCATGCGAGAGCTGGAAGTGCTGAGTACATTTCTGCTAGATTTGAATAGTGGTCAAGCAAAACCTTTGACTTCCACAGACCCAAATCTGCGTGTATAATGGCAAGGGTGGGCTGTCTGCCCCGCCTTTTCTGCCACGCTCATCTCCAGTGCGAGAGCGACTCCACCTCCTTTTCTGCGACTGTAACGCCCAGCGTGGAAATCACTGTCTAACTCACTCCTCTCTGCCACTCGACATACGTCCATCGGGAAGGAAGTTGCTGGTTCAACCTCCTACCAAAAGATTTCAGTGTAGTTTTTTTGGCGCTATCTTTTTGTTTCCACTATAATTTGCTGAAATGACTGGCACATAAGATCATATCATATGTCATATAGTAACATCGCAACACGAGTGGTCAATGTATATAATTCATTTATCACCATTTATTCAACAATATGCAATTTATAACAGTAAGTTTCAACAACTTGCAACCTGTAGGAGCATGATATGTCTGCAACTACCTCTACGATCTTCGTTTTGTACCATAAAGTAGTGAAATGTTATACAATTGAACGTTTTTTGCTGTGATAATTGCGCTATAGAACGACTTGCGATACTAATCGGCATCAAAAAGATAGCATCAAAAACTACAGTGCAGCGTCATGGTGAGGAATCTAACCAGCAACCTTCTTACTGATGAACGGGTATCAATTGGCAGAGAGCAGTGAGACAGACAGTGTTTCCAGGCTGGAGGTAACAGTCGCAGAGGAGAGGTGGAGCCGTTTTCACGCTATGGTGAGGCGGCAGAGAAGATGGGGTAAACAGTCTATCCCTGCCAGACAGACACGCAGATTTGGGTCTGTAGAAAAAAAAATGGCTAACAAAATGAGTATGAACAACATCAAAACCGTAATAATACTGCACAATGATGAATAACTGCCCGCATTATTGTCTTGATTAGATATAAATACTCATATTTGAATATACTCAAAAATTTAAGATTATATTTGTTGAGTATCTTAACTTGAACAGAGCCATCGTTAGCATTAACGATACATCCCAGACGTGAAGTTGTTTTGGGTGAAAATTGGATTATTCAATCGCTTTGTTATTGAGATATCAATTTCGACATCAAAGACCATGAAAGAGGTTTTTCAATCTCTAAAAGACCGGATAATTATTAGGTTGCAATCAGAGAAATTGCTATGTAGATCGATAAAGCTCACTAAGAGTATGTCATTGAGAATTCGCATTATATGTTTGCCATCATGCTCAAAGCAGTTGGTATAGATCAGTATGCACCTTAAAAATCCATAGAAGAGCGATTCAATTTTCGGTCAAACACGCGCTCTTTGGTAAAGAAAAATTTCTTCAATTTTTCATTCATTTATTCCCAAGATCAAATAGCAACAAAGGTAGCAATAACTCAGCATCTATTTTTAATTTGTACCCTAGTCATTATCATTTATAGTCGTTCCGCCACATCGGTTTTCAGTCGAGATTTCACATTACGCACCACTTTTTCGAAACTGCGCTGGATAGTGTCAGAAGAGATTCTATAAAAAACATTGATTTCGAAGAAAAAGAAGAAATAAGAATAAAAATGAGTAAAGATTGCTCAAATTTCAATATACCTGATAATTATTTTTGAGCCACCGCATGTCACTGGTCTGTTAAATGGACTGACTTATAGAACCCGATACATGCTGTTTCGATCTTGCGATCTCGTCAGTCGGACAGTTACCCTTTCGTCTTTTTTGCCAATCCCTGTGTGGGTGCTCCAGTTCCAACACCAAGAGTTAGCGACGACGAACATTTTACACTCTATGTCCAGCGAAATTATCACCAAACACAAGTGTTGTACACTCGATTGCTCTTAGCAAGAACATTTAATATATCATATCTTTCGTTCCGAGTGTTTTAAATAATTTGAGTATAAGTCATCTCATTTAACAGACCACTGACATGCGTGGCTCAAAAATAATTATCATGCATATTCAAATTTATTGAATTAATGAAACTAATAAAAATTGCTGAATCACTATCACTCTGAATCACTTTAGCACAAACCGCTCTTATCTATGAACGACTCTTATCAGTGGAATTCTAGGGTAATAAGAAAAACGTACTTTGCTTCGTGAAATATGTACGTATTGACCCTACCGCAATGACAGATAAAGCCTATCCACATGCTACATCATTCCCATGATAATGTATTATATCCAGCTTATCATGCTTTGAGCAACTGTGTCCAGCAACTGAGCAGTTTACCTCATTAATCGCCTCAGTCATTCATGTAGAGAAAAATTATTAAAGTGAATATTGATGCAGCATAAGTTCATCAAGAAAACATATTTTATGAGATTTCTTTGAAACAAGAAGAAAAAAGTGTAATTCGGGGCCATGACATCTACAGCTTCTTGCAGGGAAGTAGCAAAAGCAGTTGAAGAAAACAATATTTACGAAAACAACAACAAATCAAAACCTTTTTCAGAGGCGTTGGAAACCTCACCACAATCAACTGAAGAAAGTGTGGAAAGCTCCGCCAGGTAATCACCATTCTTTGATGAAAAAAATAATTGTAGAGATAATAACTACCTGCGTCTCCATCGCTATCGCATAGCACTTTCATCTTATGAGCTTTGAACATCTGCAACAACTACTTTCTTTGCTTACAGATTTTTTGAGCAGGTCAAAACTTGGAATAGTAACATTTACCATTTTGGTAGCGTCTTACGCGACCGTGTGGACACTATGATGTCTGCAGCGTCCATGTGTTTCACGTTGAGTACGCGCACATTTCGGTACACATGGCTCTTTAATTTAGAAAACTGCAATCATTTTTGATCCCCGTAAGCCCTTTTCAAGTTATTCCCACTTTGCGAGCCCACTAATATGCTGCCTATTCCCAAGAAATTAGTTCGCTACATATCACTAATTACTGAGTATGGAATAAATGGTGGGCTCAAGGCGATGAGATGTAAAGAAGGGGTTATTTGGTCGTCAAAGGGTTAAAAGTCATCCTCATTGAATCGATACTATTTATAGTGCGAACCACATGCAAAAATATACCATAATCTTGCAAAGTTTGTCAATTAAAACATTTACGAGCAAATGTCTTCATCATATAGTGCGCGAATGAGGATCCTAACCAAAATTTCGCTCTTTTCTTTGGTTGCTCATCAATATCTCAAGCAGTTGCTCTACACAAAAAATTTTCAAACGTCTGAAAATATCATTTCGTTCTATATGAGAGCTCTTCTATGGTTCCCTATCATATGATCCCATAACACCGCAAATGAATACTTGAGCTCGTAATGTTGCAATACTTGTCTGATTTTCAGTTCAGATTTTTTCACATCGCTCCCATTTCTAGATCTGCTAAATTCATTGAGGTAAGAAAATGGTCTTGCCGTGTAATGACCAGCTTATATGAATGGAGAATGTCTAATAAGTATGACTATCCAAGGTCGCAGGAAAAGTAGGTTATGGAATGTGTAGCTTCTACTGAGTAGCTGACAAACCACTTAGCGTGCAAAACGGAATTTTGAGACTATCAGAAGCGACAATCGTTTGTCTTCATATGAATGTTCTGTACCAAGTTAGTCATAGACGTGAAAATCATTATTGTTTCAAGGTATTTGTGACCTTTCTAACAAATATGCTTCAAATGTAGAAGATTTCGCTATCTGTCTTCACTACTTTCATGGGCCTTTCGCTCATAACAACGGATCCATATAAATGATCACATTCCAAGTTCAAACGCTTTTAAACTTAACAACAAATGTAGCCAATCAAATGGTAGCACTGGGTACGAAAAAGTGCAAACATTCTTTAGTATTGACTACCGCACTTTCTACAATTTTTAGATTGATGTTTGCGCAGTTTCCGTATTTATCGATATCGAGCACCTCTTTGAACCATCTGAAAACCTTCTGAAGCAACAACTTTTGTTTTGAAGAAATTCGCGCCTGATACTAGTATATTCTGCTATCAGAAAGCACTTCCTTTGTTGCGCTAATGTTTCATAAAATGTGATTCTGCCAGGCTTCAACTTGAGATTCTAGGGTGGAATCAAACGTGAAGGAATACCAGAAGAAGAAGTTGATTCTCTTCTTCACTTCAACATCGGTCACACAGTTGTCCGAGACGGGAACAAATAGTATAATGAACCCTTCCGAAGTTAACAACTCGAATTTATCTGCTTCTTCCGGCGATATTATGAGCACTTCAAAATCAGAACAGGTTCGTTGGCAAGTACAATCTAGCCGTCACACACCGAGAACTACTTCAATAAATTGCAGTTGTTAATGCACCAAAAAAAATTCTGAGAACCTGAAACCGCAAATTTTTCCTTCTGCAGACACGTGTGACCATTTCTAGGGGTTTACACAACAGTTACTTAGTAATAGTATTGTTCACGATATAGACACCAACAACTACGAATCCAGTTGCTTTCGCTTCACTCATTGACAGAAGACTCTCAAAACACCAACGAGTAGACCTATCATCAGTAGCACTGCCTTCACAACTATTCTCACAGCAGGTTATTAATTTCGAAAATTCCACACGTTTGTCGTGACATTTTCTTGGACTGCTTTGTTTAGAGAAAATAAACATGGAATTTCAGGATAAGCGCTCTATGGCTCAACATTTTCTAATGCATCAAATTCGAAACGGCTGGCCATACGCAGATCGTTTTTACAGACCTGGTAAGTCGTGAGAGTCTGCATGAAGTTTAAATTCTACCAAAGCACAGTGAAAAGAGAACGAATAAGAAAGAGCGTCCCATATTGTTCATACTGATTTCCGATTTTCTAGGATGGTGTAAACTTTAACGCGAGTAGTGAATAGTAAGCGTTAAGAATTTGTTGTAATTCCATTAGCTTTTCAGATTTGGACGCATTTTCGCCGGAGCAGCGTAGAGATATGGCGAGGTTTCATTTCTCTGACGACTAACCAAAAATAGGGCTTAGAGATTCTCATCGCGCTTCTACCTGCTTTCATATCTATCTCAGTGCGTAATGTTCTAATGCCAGATTGTTTTCATGTGCTGTTGTAAATTAATCGGTCGAAAATATTCAAAAACTTTATCAGTCGTGAAACAAGCTGATGGAATACGAGCACAGTGTTTAGAGTTAATAATGACTTGAAACGTGAAATATTTGTGGAAACGAAAGTTCTTGAAAAAATCGGTTTCAGTTGTTTCATCGAGCACTGTTCCTTGATATCTTCTCAACACACGTTTTTCTTACATGATAGGTATTGTCACTTTCTGTATTTTTAAACAATGAATTGTTAGTGTTGTATCACGCAAGTGAGATAAATTGATAACATCCATAGGATTGCATGCAAATGGCAGTGAAAGATACCAGCTAGGGAAAACAGAAAAAATGACCCTACGGTTGTGAAAAGTCGTAAATTGTAGTTCACAACGCTAACATGAAGGCTTAGGAGAAGCCTGTCATATTTTCATTGATATTCCGCATCAATACCATTCAAAGGCCCAACTAATACTTTGAGGAAATATCAGTTTATGGTGGTTTTGGGTTTCACTCTTTATTCTACCTTGAACGTGATAAACTTTTCGTGAAAACGGTAGTCTAGCATGAAGGAGGCAGCGATATGATCGCATGTATAAATTCGAGGCAACAGCAGCACTTAGGCAAATTTTCTCGATCTGCCATGATGTATTTTGTTATTATTTCTTTTTCTTGTGAGTTGTTTCGCTTTCTTTGTGGGTTATTTTGTTAAGATGGTCACCACTGGGAGATTTCAACTTCATCGTCGAATTTGCGGTTCACTTATCGAAGTTTTATTGTTTATCCGAAAAGCCTTGAAAGTTTATCGCACAGATGTTTTCAATTCCTGTGCGAGCATAGTGACTTTTCCATCAACATCTTTTTGGTTAGAATTTTGTTCTGTATGCTGTACTTAGAGAGTTTTGCCTGGCTTCAAATTTTCCAGCTACGTGCTCTGTAACACGGGCGCGCAGTGGTGTACTCATTTCGCCACTGTTTTCGTCCCCCACATACTTCATAAGAGAATAGGAATACCGCACCAGACTTCATACAGTCGCCACTCCTACCGTCAGGGCAAATTAGATACTTCTTCATTTCACAGAGACGGTCATACATTCGGTTAAGGGCCAGTTGGCGCCTTAGAGGGTTTGGAGCAGATCAATTACGCTATCGAATTAGCAAACCTGTTTTTTAATTCTCAAGCAGCGTTCAGTAGTCGTGCGTACTTTTTAGATTTAGGAGGCGGGACAAACGGACCTTCATTTCGCTAGGTTTTTCGCCGATGCGTTGATTTTGCTCGAAATCTAATTCGAGGAGCTCCTACCGTTTCGTTTCCATTATAAATGACTATTTTTAAGACAAGCTTAGAGATTCTACCTTGTACTCTTTTTCTGTGCGCACACTGGTAGCCTCTCAAAATATGCTTTTCACAAGCGAGCTTATTTTTTTGCAATGGATGAGAGGAAAGATAATGAACTAAGGTATTTTTATTACTTGCTTTTCGGTACCAGCTTTGTGCTGAAGGAGCTTTCTGACAGGTTGACTTGGACGTTCAAAAATGAAAGCAATAGGCTTCCGTTTTCCTTTGAGTAAACTATTCCTTTCCAAGTCCATCTAAAACCCACTAACTTCGTCATCATCATAATTTGATGTGTTCCTATGAACGACGAAACTGCTCGGAGTTAGTATCGATTCATGTCGTTTTCATCATAAACGACCCGACTTAGGTTGTTAGTTGTTTTAGTGAATCGTGTTGATGGTTAAATTCGTCTTCTGGCTCCCTTATTGTCGCAATTACGGAGGAACAGTTCTTTTTCGGTGCCATCGATGGCGTTAAGTGGGCGGAAATCTCTCGCCTCGGTCAGGCCGATGGCGCCGTACCTTATTCTGTTTGCCTGAATGATCACGTCTATGGGAAAGTCAGATGCAGATCAAAATGAATTACAGGTTCAATAGAATTACTGATTGTTACCTTAGTTCCTCGAGTCTAAGCAGACTAGAGTGGACGTACCTGAGATTATGCAGTTTTTCGTTTTCGTCGTGCCTAACGTTACTGGATCGGGGACTTTGAGCGTCCAAAGAGAAGGCACACATTTTCATTGTTTTTGGCAATTTATAGTCATATAAAGCTTGGTGACTATAGAAGCGAGAGCTGAATATGTTCCCGTAAGCTTGTCTGTCTCTTTAGGCAATAGACGGAAAATAGTTCAATTGTTGCAAGACGACTTTTTAACAGCTCCTCAATGCACTTGTCAGCAACTTCTATGTAGGCTTATAATTAATTTTACCTTCGAACACCACAGCTAGGCTATCCTTGAGATTGCAAGGAACCGTACTTAACCAGCATTCTACAACGTCCAAAAAGAATACGGAAACGAATTGAACGCTGGAAGTACCAAGATCCGAACAGTGAAAAAGACAATGTGAAGACGGATTAGTAATGTGCAAAAAAAGAAAAAATGATCATAATGCGCATTGAAGGTCCAACGCAGTATTCATGCTTGAAAGTGCGTGCCAGGAGGGCTTTTCAAAAACCAAGCAGCGTAATGAGATCGTCGCTTCTCAAGCTATTAAACAATTACTTAAAGTCTGAAATAAGAGCTCTCTCTCCAGTGAAAGGCTCCTCGAATAATCATACATATACCATCCACGTACCGGAACGAAGAATGCGCGCCCAGTGCGAAAGCCAATTTTCTTCTGGCCGCTGCAGCGCACAAAGAAGTTTCCTTTTTTCTAAAAATCAGGTACACTTCTGAAGTCGCCGAGGTTTAACCTATCGATTGGTTCCTGAAACCTTGAAGAATAAGCTATGTTTAGCAAAGAAAACGCCTTTTATGAAGCACAATTTCAATTTTCTTCCTTATAGCGCAGTAGAAAAGCCATTTCAGACATGAGTATGTCACTGAAAGTCCCGAGATTTCAGTTGTCAAACGACTACCACGGCTTTAGATCAAAGCAAGAAACGCATTTTCACAAGGGGGCTAAAGCAAGGCGGGGATCATGGCGATTGAATTTAAAACGTGAATCGTTTGTGTCGTTCAGCTATTACATAAGTCAGAGGTTCTCATATTTACTGAAGACAAAGAGTGAAACCTATTATATACGGAGCAACATATTTGTTAGCGATATCAAAAGTACTAGGGTTCTTTCTGATTATGAGAGATTAGATGAAAAACCGATCTCACTTGCTGAATGGCACCTTTTCATAGGAGTTCATCGGAGTTTGCTAACCATTCAAAAACTGAGACACGAGGCTACCGCTTAACGCTGCCGGATTTTCAAAACACTCCTTTATGACGCTGTAGCATCCAGATCAAAAATTATATTTCATAGTCGCCTTTCGCCTTCATTTTTATCCGCGTATAATTCGCTGGAAGCCGAAAAGCATATCAATCCGTAGAGAGATTTCCGTAGTATTTCAATAAATTACTTTATGAAGAGTTTCTTTCAAAGCGGATGAAAAATTCCCAATTGAATAACAATATTCCGACCGCCCGTCTCATGCCACGCCTCCTGCCACGGCCATCACCATGTCGGATAGCTAGTAAACAGTTAAGAAAAAATGTAAAGCTCCATCTTCTTTACACTACTAAACCTTAATTCCAGAAAATAGGCACATAGCTAAAATCAGAAAACATTAGCTATCAGATGATTGTTGGTAGTCCAGAGAGAGAGTTCTGTCCGGCGAGGTTTATAGCACAATTCAAAAAACCAGGAGAGATCAAGGAGCTTTTCAAAAACAAACACAATTATGAATTCTCTGAAGGCTGTTCTATAGTTTGAGTACTAGCACTCTAAGGAAGAAGTTGTCTCCAGCAAAATATAGACGAAATAATAGAAGAAAAAACACGTGGTTTTACGAAACATGATTTCATTTTGAATGTTACAGCGTCATAAATGGATGTTTTGAAAACCCGGTAACATGAGGCTGTAGTCTGAAGTCTCAGCTTTCGAATGGTTACTAACACTTGCATGAGAAAATTCTCACCAGCGAATAAATCCGATTCTTACATTTGTTTCCTTATAATCAGAAAGAACCGTACTGGCTTTTTCCTCTAGAATCACTTTGGTACAGTACTTTCACATTGAGGGAAACAATTACCACTCCTGATTAAAAGCTAAGAAACGGTATCGCACACTGAAAAGATGGCCAACTAATCAACTGGAATCTTAATATGTCATAAGCTACTTTTCAAGCGAGCGTTATTGTTCATATTTTCTAGATATCTTCAGTCATATTGCTGGCCATTACACGATACTCAATTCTCTCACCAAAATAAACATAGATCTAAAAATGGGGGCGACTTCGAAAGATATGACATCTCTAGTTTAAAATTTCAGGGAGTATTGCAATGTTATGAGATCAAATACTCATTTGCAGCGTTATGGGAAGATATCTCAAGATCATTAACAGCTGTATAGGATGACAGGATGTAATTCTTTTCTCCCGTACCGACCGTATCGAGGAAACGTCATTGTATCCAGTTACAAGACTGCTAAAGACTGAAATGAAACGCGTTATTAGCATTCTATGAACTCTTTTTGAAACTAGATTCAAGGCTATGATATATGTCTTCAATGTGCGAAATAAAGCTTTTAGTTTGGAATGAATGTATGAGAATTTATCAAGAGATATACCAAAGGATGTGGAGTAATGTGCAAAAATTTGGCGTCAGGCAAGACTTGAACCCGTATTTCACCCTTCCCAGGGGCGTGCCTAATTATCTCCACTACCGGCACCTATTTTCCCACCAGACTTCCCACGCTACAACAGGTAGGCGATATTGGCATTGGACCCACTGACGCTGACAGATATTGGAAATATATGTATTGACAAGATTTCTTTCTATTCAACCGCTTCTCAGCGGTTGAATGATGTTACAAATACACCCAATTATGCTGACTGATATGCAAAATTTCAACGTCAGGCAGAACTCGAATCCGCATTTCCCCTCGGAACGGGTAAAATGTGGGTGCACTCTTGCCTCACGCCAAAGTTTCGCACATTATTCAACATCAATGAGTATATTTGCAACATCATACCATCGCTAGAAGAGGTCAAGTAGAGCGAGATCTTACTAAGAGATGTGAAATTTCAAGCAAACGCCCATCTAATCCTGAACTAGTGCTATCAACTTAGACACGTGAAAACGAAAGCCCCATCTAAAAAAAATATTCTCTCTTAAGTGAGACATCTTGAACACTCTCCATAGAAATCAGCCAAAATACCCTATCCAATCAGGAATCACGCGCGGAAGAGGATATTTTCAAAAACCTGCCTTTCTTTTCATTTTTGAAATTTCACAGCAAATGGTAGACA
Organism: Parelaphostrongylus tenuis; assembly: GCA_019055375.1. Taxonomy (NCBI): domain Eukaryota; kingdom Metazoa; phylum Nematoda; class Chromadorea; order Rhabditida; family Metastrongylidae; genus Parelaphostrongylus; species Parelaphostrongylus tenuis. The sequence goes on along the minus strand of JAHQIW010007084.1, from coordinate 42,574 downwards.
TTATCTCAAGCTCTTATGCAATAGAAAACTTTCGCAAGATATTTATTCGCTTTGTTAAACACCACCACTTATGTTGATACTGAAGCCGTAAATGGCAGAGCCTATACAGCGCTTCAAAAACGAGTAAAGGTAACGTAAAGAAACCCAACGTGAGAAAAACTCTGTAGAAAATGTTCCGCGTCTGTGCAAAGCATATCACATACGTATATGTGACCACTTAATTGCACTTGACACCTCAACCGGTGATATGCAATACAGTTAAAAACGATATAAATAGATCCGACGCGTGTCAAAGCAAAAAGTTCTGAAAAATAATAATAAATAGATATCGAACAAGTAAGAATCATGCACGAGTTCGAGAAAATAGCCAGTCTTGAAGCAAAACAAGAGCGCTTAATAGTCCATCAAATGGGTAACTCCATGTTTTTGCGCGCTCTAACAACACGAGTGATATAAAGATAGAAAAAGTCGGCATAAAGAACAGTCTGAACCACTCCAGCCACTGTCGCAATGGGATCGAAGAACGCTTCGGTGTAGTACCTGAAATTGTAACACTTCTCATCAGTACTGCAACACAAAACTAGGATCAAAATATTTCACACAGCAAAGAGGAGAAAGTAGTAAAATTAATCAAAGTCATAGCCCTGCTATTTTCGGTAAGAAAAATCGATTCTTCAAAATCTCATATTAAAAAATGACAAATGAATGTTTGACCACATTCGTTGGACAAGAACTTTCAATAGGAGTGTAAGTAATCATTAAAAAGCTTAATTCGCTAACTAGCGCGGTAGGTGGCCGTTCTTGAGAAGACTTTTCTATAACGCTTCCGCGGAAGGAAAACAACTGTGTTCCACAAACACGTTTTTTTTTTTGCAAGATAGAGCTCTTTCTTTAGAATATTAGTACCGAATCCGTGGCATAAGAGTTAACGATTCAAAAGCTGTACATATGTGATGGAAAGACCGTTTCTCTGCATTATAGCTGGGAAAACAAGACTGATTCATATACGCGAGCATGTGTGATTTGGCTAATCAACAGGGTGAGGAGCCAGGGTGAATACGGCGGTTTCAACACGGCCGTCGATCGACTGACGCATCGGCGGGTCACATGGAAGTGCGATTTATGTTAGAGAAATCCAGATTAAACGTTGATTCTGACATCAAAAGACTTTCTCTACATGTCAATATGCTTTTCGTGCTTCCAGCGAAGTAATAGTTGAAATGCGCGGCCGATGTAAAACATTATTTCATTTTGATTTTGACAGCGTTACAAGAGGGTCTTTGAAGAATCAGCCACATACCGCGCTAATCAGAGATTTAAGCTTTCAAATGATTAGGAAGAGTGCGATGGAAGATGTTTGTCCAGCGAATGGGGTCGAATATTGCTTTGTCGCCGTTTAACATAAAAGAACCGAAAATCTCCTCCTGTGAGCAAGAGATAAGTAAATCAAATGGCATCCAGGCCGAAAGAATGAAGGATAGAACGATAGAGTATCGTCGCCCACCTAACTTTGTTAACTCTCTCGCGACGACATGACTTTTATAGGTGTCATACGTCACGACTTCGAATCAACATAGCTCATTGCAAGTTCACTGATTGTATGATAAACTATTAGCACAAACAGATCACACAGATCTTTAACTATAACATATGTTCACTTGCTTTACTTAAACAATTCTGATCTTGTGGATCTCACAGAAAATATTGTGAGGGTAGAAAATTATGATATAAGTTTGAAGAGACTGTGGTTATTACCAGGGCTAATTTTTTATTTGTCTTGCATCTTGCGCTACCATCGTTCTTGCTGGTATTAATATTGACTCAATTGCTCGTAAACTTCTGGCAATCACTCAATAGCTTAAATCTCGGCAGTTTTAACGACACACTTAACTTAGAAAAGCTCTTTAATGCACTGGCAGCCAAAAGAAGATGGAGTTCCACACTCAGCTCGGATTCATCGCGCAACGTGATTCACATGTGGCGTGCGATTTTTGTAATTGATTCAGGGCTTTTTCTTCGCTTTGTAAAACTCTATGAAGAACAAATGACCCTGTTGCTTAGTTCTAGAATGTTCAGGCTTGAGCTTATCACTGGGTTTATTTGGCGATATAAACTAAAACGAAAAAAGTCTATAACAGACCATGTATGGTCCAAAAATCAGGCATATTGAATTTGAGCGCCGTCTTGAGAAAACACTCGGAACGAAAGGTATTATAAGGAAAAGCTTGAGCGCACAGAACGATAAAACAAAGTTTCTGCACTTTTAGCTTCAAAATCGTCTAATTTATGCTACCAAATAAGCGTTATGTTGCGAAAGCGCGCTGGCTCGGATGTAATGTTGCGAAATCCCATTTACATGACGGAACAAAGGAGCGTCGAGGGCGAGACCCAATTACATATTGGATACTAGATTGAACCACGAGGTTTTTTTCAAAACTAAAAGTACAAACTTGAAATCATCGAGATTTAAGCTATCGACTGATCACTGTAAATCTAGGAGGGAAATTTTGTTCAGCAAAAGAATTGAGTGTGAAACATGACTTAATTCTCACTGTTGCAGCAAAAACCAAATAATCCACTGCAGTTCTACATATTCAAGCTATCGAATTACTATTGGAACTCTAGAAAAAACAAAAAAAAATCTTTCCCAAAGGACAGAAACATGGTGGAGATAACGGAAACGTGCCATTTTCACAAAGAACAAAAAAAAAAAAAACTACTATCTTGCACTGTCACGGAGTATGTTCCTTCACTATTCTTGCTTTCTTAAAAGCCCATATTTTAATGAAGCAAATGAAGAGAGAAGACTTTGTCTAACGAAACACGATGGTGCTTCCCAATGTACTGCTCACGCTTGCAGCTAAAGCTCTTGCGTTGGATATTCCAAAACGTTTAGACTTCATTTTCAACTTTTTGGAAAGGAAATCCCTATTATGGAGATATTTGAATACAAAAACACTATACAAAAACTAGAGGTAAAATTAGTGTGACAATACAAAACTTCTTCTACGAGTATATAGAGTTCTGCAGTTCCAAGATAGTTCAAAGATTGAAGCTAAAGCTCTCGGGTTGATAGATATCTGAGCGATGCGCCACGGAAACTTCTTTGATTTTTATCTTCCTTTGAGGTGTTTGAAAGCAAATTTGGTCTTTAACGATTACTCGCGGTGGCCTTCCGTTGTATCCAGTCAGTGCTGCTTATCCTCCCAGACAAGTCTACGACCAGTCCGGTACCAATTTACCGACCCCATAGGGATGGATGGTTTGGTGAGCCATAAGCGCAAGATAGAAAAATTGATGACCTTGTGTACGACGCACAACATCTGTAATTACACATGGGTTCCTCCAAAATACTTTACTGTTCATAAATACCACCAATGAAGAACTATATTCGTAGCGCGAAGGTAAAATAAGGCAAGGATAACTGGGTTAATACTTGTCTATGCAGGGCTTTTCGAGGTCCAACCAATTTATCGAATTAATCTTTCTGCGCTCTCGAATATGTTTAATCGCAAGATGCTCTGACCTTGCGCTGCTATGTTGACTAAATCCAATAATTCTAACAGTTACCTGACATTTGAAGTCATGTGCACGTCAAGGCCATTTGGAAACATCTATACAAAATTACAATTGGCAATTTATTAGTTTGCCGAGCAGAAATATCTTACTTTCATAGTCACCTTTGAGCTATAAACTCTCAAGAGTATAAATAAACAGTCTCCAGATTACTTAGACTGCTTTGCTTTTGACTTCAATCTTCTCAGTGTCAAGTGTCTCACAACGTGAAAACGAGATGGAACACCAGCTATGCCCCCATCGAAAGTGAGCAATACTAAAACGCCTTCACATCCCCTTCACTAATAAACCACACAGATACACAGACAAAATAAAAGGGTAAAGCATTAGGCATTGATCAATCCCTCAGGGGTGCGCCATGTATTCGGCTTCATCTAGCATCGATTGAGATGATTCGATGCATATGAGGCCTTCACAATAACCGCGCATGCCTATCCATGGATGTATCAAGCATGCAGCTATCCTCCCAAGCATGTCTTGCACCAATTCACCGACCCCGGAAGATGGAAGGTTTGGTGACCCTTCGATGTGGGATCGATCAATTTACCATGTGTGTCACAGAGCCTCTAACCCGTGCGCCATGTGCGCTCAAGAGAAGGCATCCTATTAACTCTTGTTCCTTCACAACACGAAAACTGACTGATTTGAACTACACGTTCTGGAAAGTAGCCTCAAAAGTGCATTGATTTTTCAGTGCCCTTTTCAAAAGAGTTCAGAGACTCAACGATACACCATGGAATATTGAGTAACTGCAAAGATAAAGTTCAGTTACACTTCTGAACGTTGTGTAAGGCACGTAGTGAGTCATGCGTGGATAGGCCAGCGCTCAATTTTTTCACCGGATTCTTGAGCACGAGCGCGTATGTTGCAGGGTTTACAGATACTCTGTGATACAGAGATGGTCGATGGTTCGATTCCGCGTCCTAGGCACACTAAATCTTCCATACTTGTGAGGTCGTTTGATTAGTAACAGACTTGTCTAAGTAGACAACAGCACTGACTCAATACATCAAGGCCACCGGGAGGCAATGTAGAGGCCAGATATGAATTCAGTCACCTAGAACGAAGCGCGATGAAGTCGATTGCATGGCACATCCCCTAGTGATTTATCAACGTCGAGAGTTGTATGTTTCATCCTCTTATATTTTTACGCACACTTGAACTGAGTTAATCAAGGACGTTTGTGAAAAAATTGCACATTTCTAATATCACTATATTTATTGCCTCTAGGCCGCTGTTAATACAATTTTTGTCGCCAAACAAGAATACCACATAATTCAGAGAAAGAACGGCATTCACATGACAACCGATATTCCAAATTTTCGTTGATAAAGAATAGTAGGATAAAGATCTCGGCGTTGATCAATCCCTGAGAAATACGACATGCGTTTGTCTTCAATACTTAACTTCGTTCGAGGTAACTGAATGCATATCTGGCCTTTATGGCGACTCGCAGTGGCCTACCGCTGTACTGAGTTAGTGCTGCTTATCCTCCCGGACCAGTCCGAAACCTGTCTAGCACCAATTTACCGACCGCGGAGAGACGGATGGCTTGATGGGCCATGAGCACGAGATCGAACCATGGAACTACTGTGCGATACAGAGCACCTCTAACCATTGAGCCACATGGGCTCCACATTCGTTAGTACCTCGTTAATATTCCGTAAGAAAAACCCTGTGATAAATGTAAAAATCTTACCTATAGATCCAGTTCAAGAGGTACAGGGCACGGTACATTCCCAGCGCAAAGAGATAGTGAGCCGTAATGGTTTCAGCGGATCCAGTTGCTTGGAGCATGAACAACTGCGGCATGATAGCAACGGCTTCCAGATAGATGCTGGAACGGATTTCTATGCGAATATGAGATTGAGAAAAATGTGCAAAAAGACAAGAAATAAACCTGAACGTCCACAGAATCTCCATAGTGGTGAACTCGTGATTGATGAGAAGCGAAAGCAGGACACAAGGAATGAGAAGAAACTCGACGCGAAAGCTGTCACTCTCCTTTTCATAAGTCGGACGGAACTTTATTAGCATTAGATAAATAGTCCCATAGGAAGAGATAATGAAAAAAACCTGGAATGAACTTGGGTGAAAATCACGCGACACCTTGATTCCTGGCCCTTTGCGGACGGTGAGGGCCTCTTTGACTCACAACTTTTCACAGGCCTTTTTTCGCTAAACGAAGCCATTCTATCGAACGTTTTAGTGATCCTTCGAAAGCTTAAGTATAGGTGATTTCAACATCATGCTTCGTTCTTCAAAAGCATTCTTAGTGCGCAGTAGAAGCGAAAATAAAAATGTGTTTTACACTAAGTTTGATTTATCTGCTCGCGTAAGAACTGTGGATCGCTTTTTAACAGGCTATATTAATACTCATTTGATAGTCCAAATCTCGGTGATTCCGAAACTAAATTCGGTTTTTGAGAGGGTCCTCACAGTGCACTTCAAAAATGAAGAAATGATTACGTTCCTCACTCGGAGTTTTCTTCGCACTAAAGATTTATGTTGCCGGCAAGAATTCTTTTTTATGTAACCGCCTTTTAGCGGTAGCATGATATCGAAAGTATACCCGATGGTGTTGAGTCATGTGCAAAAGTTTGACATCAGGTGGGACTCGAACGCCCATTTCATCCTTCCCGGGATCGCGTGCTTTAACCATCTGCACTACCTACGCCTGTTTAGCCACCACTCTTTCTGCGCTCCACACATCAATCTGCTACCACCAAACGCCAACGGTTTAACCTGGCAGTCGTTATCGACACTGAACCCAGGCACGCCGACAGAGATCAGATTTATTTGATAGATTCGAAGGTTCTTCCTGACTGAAAGGGAACAAATGAATACCGATCTCATTCGCTGGAGAAGTTTCCATAGGAGTGTTAGTAATCACTCGTGAGTTTAGATTTCTAGCTAGAGCCCATGTAGCCAATTTTCAAAACACATTTTCATGACGCTGTAAAATCAACACAAAACTATGTCTCGGGGGAGCATATTTCCCGCCAGATAGAGCTCTTTATTTGGACTATTAGTAGTCAGTCGACTTTTCACGATATAAGCACACTCCATTGGAATCAGAAACGATTACGCTATCAAATGACTACTAATAATGCAAAGAAAGAGCTCTGCCTAGCGAGAAATATGCACGTATGCAACGCAAGAATTCTTATATAGCAACGTCATGATAAGACTTTTTCGAAAACCGGCAATGTGGGGCTGTAGCCTGAAATCTCACCTTTCGAACGGTTACTAACATTCCTATAAAAGTTCCTTTCCAGCGAATAAGGTTCGTCTTCCATTTGCCCTCTTATAATCAGAAAGAACCAATCTAAAAGATTTATATATGCAAAAAAGTGTATGAGCTTGCACAGAAAACTATGTAGTAGGACAGTATTGCAAAAAACCTAAATTTCCTACTCGAAAAACTTATCAGATAACGAAAACCGCGCGCCACTTGCAAAAACAGACCAGGTGTCTTCCGCAAACGGCTAGATTTCTGGCTCATTATCGATGACAAGAGAAGTCTGCAGCGCTTCTTCAGCTCTCGTCCTTCATCAAGTAACAGTTATACAACAACACTAACCTTCATCACCGTATTGTACGTTGAGATGAATGTCGTGAACAGATCCAGATATCTAGCCGTAAACACTAACGCAAAAAGAATCTGTGAACGAGCTGATATTCCCGAGCAAGAGCGAGTCTTCCACATCTGCAACAAAGCCACATTTCATCGTTCAGTGTCACATTATAACACATTAAGCCCTAAGGGACGACGTGTACCAGCTGAGGTACACGAATGCTTGAAGCCCCTTCTTGCTGAAGAAAACTTCCTCAAACACTTTGTAATCGTTCAAATGCTCAACCATTTAGGGACGGCAGTTGATCGATTGCACAGCACAACTCGCAAGAAGCAAGCGACAATCGTTATTCAACTAGGGTTTCTCCTCCACTTAGAGAGTTAAAAGTTAGGTTTATTGTGTTACTCTAATAGTCCATGGTTTTCTCTACATGATCATATGATTTTCGTGCACATAGATCTCTTCTGTACGATGAAAACCTTGAGTGCAGAACGTAATCTTTTTTTCGCTCTTACAGCGTTCTATGATAATCTTTTGAAAAACCACTTACAGCATCGAAATTATCAAAATTCGGCTATTGATTGACTGGTAAGAGTTTGGCTAAGAGCCATATGCAAGCCTCAACCTAACAAGTAAAGCAAACTGAGTGCGAAATATGATTTTATTGTCACTGTTACAACGTGATGGGAAAGCTTTGTCGAAAATCAAACATAAATTTGAATTTTAAGAGAATTTAACTTTCGAATGACAACTAAGTTTGAAGAACAAAAGTTTCTTCAGCGAAAAAGCTTTCAAAGAACCGTGTACCTCAGCTGATACACTTCGTATTTCATGGGCTAAATCTTTACGACTTCAATAATATGTTTGATTTTTCAAGAAGTCCTTTTATTACGTTGTAGCGAAGATCAAATTACGTTCCACGCTTAGATTGCTTTATCTGTTCAGCTGGGACTTGTATACGGCTCCTGGCCAAACTCTTACTTCAATAGCCCAAGTTTCGATGATTTTGACGCTATTTTTGGTTTTTTGGAATGTTATCACAGACCACTGTAAAAGCGAAAAAAAAGACTACGGTTCGCACTCAAAGTTTCCATCTTTCAGAAAAGTTATATATGTACGAAAAACACATGCCCATGTAAAGAAAACCATAGAGTGTCAAAACAACACAAAAAACCGAAGGCTATACTTTCCAAGTAAAGGAAAAACCGCCATTGAATAACGAAAATCGCGCGCCTCTTGCGAGTTTCGCTGCGCGGTCGATCAACTGCCATCCCTAAGGGGACAGAGAATAAAGCTCTCGACGTTATGAAACCCCGATGAGTAAGCTATGCATTCGACTCCATTCGGAACGTCATCAAGGACAACTGAACGCATATGTCTCGCGTTTACACCGACTCGAGGTGCTCTATCAGTGTATCGAGCCAGGGCTGTTAATCTTCCTAGACAACTGCAGTACCAGTTCGCCGACCTTGGAGGGATGGAAGGCTTGGAAAGCCTTCAGTACACGGGATCGAGACATCGACCACGCGTGTATCGCAGAGCAGCTCTAACCACTGCGTCACCGCACCCTATAGAGCACGTAAGATTTCCAACCATGAAACGCAACTGTAAACATCTTACCTTTGCCAGGAGAATAAATATGGCCAGAAGATGTGACATATCTGCAGTGAGTCGAAATAGGTTCATGGTTGTACCGCAGATTAGGAGGAATTTGAATTCTAAAACTAATATCTATTATATAATTCGGTTCTTTTCCGTTATCCGGGAACAAATGGATAGAGGGCCCACTCCCTCCGCTGCACAAAGATCGAAAGCTTAAATCTCTTCCGATTGCTAAAAGTGCAATGGAAAGTCCTCGTGCTGCAAAGGAGGTCATTTCTCCAAATGCTCCCGCATAACGGAAAAGAACCTATATTTCTAAAAGAAAAGTAAGGTGTGAGCAAGTCGCGAATATGCAATAAAAAAGGGAAATATATGAATGAACAACAAATGAGATGAGGAGGAGACAGAAAAGTCAAGAAGAACTTGATTACTAGTCGGCACGACAACAAGCCAGTACAGCACCAACGATCGGATTCTTTGAAGGATGTACAGATGAGGATACGGAAAAGCTAGGGACGCAAAAAGTTGAGGATACAAAAGAGTAAAGGTGAGATCATAAAAAAGCAAAGAAGAGCTCGACTGCTAGTCGATAGGGGAACGAGTCAGCAAATCAGTAACGATAGGCTTATTTAGAATAAATACGTGGCTAAAGATAGACGATACCTTTAAAAGGGATACGACTGAGGACGTAGAAATATTGAGGATAGAAGGAATTCAAGGATACAGAATAGTATGGAAGAACGCGATGTCTACTCGGAACGGCAACCACCAGCAAAACACCACCGATCGGCTTCTCTGATAGCTATATAAATGGATACTCAAAGGATACACCTCTCGGCGTTGATCAATTTCTGAGGGATACGCCATGCATTCGTCTTCAATTCCTAACTTCGTTTGAGATAACTGAATACGTATCTGGCTTTTACAAATGACTCGCGGTGCTCGGAGGGATGGATGGCTTGATAAGATATGAGCACGAGATGGAACCATCGAAATCTTGTGCGACACAAAACAAGGGGGATACAGAAAAGTTGCAGATACAACTACTAAAAGGACTAAGGATACGAAAAGTAAACGTGAGGACACAAAAAGGTAGAATCGATTGCAAGTGGGTGCGGGTTCGAACCAGCGATCCAATGAAACACCAACTACGACAGGCTTCTTCGCAAGATAACTGAAGATACAGAAGATGGAAGTTGAGGATCACCTGTATTACCTGTTGTTCCGTTGATCGTCGAGTGACTCGAGCGGACACCAACAACACTTCTATTTTTCCCTATCGCGTGCAAGAGTAGCCCAGTGGGTCCTCCTCGCTCTATTGATTTGTAGAGCATCATATCTTTCTTTTGATCTCCCCGTGAAGAAATCGCACCATCGAGTCGGTGATCATCGTGTAGGAAGCTTTATATCCCGAGGAATCCAGGCGGTAACGGCTCTCGTCCATCGCTTGTCGTTGAAGCTCATCACGTGTCCGACCCACCTTATTTTCGGGAGCCTGGTTGAGGCTGCTGAAGTTGGAGATTCAGAGAAGTAAGGACAAAGTCGATTTATTGTCGGTACGGAAACAAGCCAGCAAAGCCCCACCGGTTAGGGAAGGTTGGGGGGGGGGGGGGCTTCTTTAGAAAGCATATAACTCATATGACTGAGGATGTAGAGAAGTTAAAGGTCCAAAAAACTAAGGATAAAGAAGAGTAAGGGGTGAGGATACGAGAAGGCAAAGAGGAACTCGACCGCTGGCCGGTGCGGCTCCGAGCCATCCAAGCGCCGACGATCCAAGCCACCATCGCAAATCGAAGAGCTTAGCCACGAATCCTTCGAATGTCTGTCCGTAAGCTTGTTTCAAATTGATATGTCTCAAACACGTCAATGAAAGACCCGACAAAAACCTATGTTAACAAGTAAGTAAACAGGTAAGTAAGTAAGTAAGTAGGACGACCACCAACACACAGCCCGTCGGCTATCGTTCCACACTAGCCTGGCCTGAAAATCAGGTGAATCGCTTTACGACCATCCCTTAGTACATTTAATCACTAGTTACGAGCCGATCTAATCACTGGTGCTTTATAACGATAGAGAAAAGCTATATAAACAAGCGAATAGCATGACTGAGGACAAGATCGCCAACACAGCTGGTAACACTTTTGCTCTAGAGTAAGAGCGCCTGAATATCAAGGAAATCGTCGCAGGACCATCGCGGAGAAAACATTTATCAGGATTTCAGGCAACCGATGTAAAGTGAAATTATTATCGCGTTGACTCGTCACCTTTGAGTCTTGTCGTTTGATCTAAACACACCCGTTGCTTTGTGTTTTCTATTCAAATCGTTTCTTTGATCTACGAATTGTCTCGAGTCGAAATTGGTGGACTGCATCTCTAAGAGATAATGGTGGCGAGGTGGATGTGACCACGATTCTAAGTACTCGTTGTAATTCGAAATTTTTTCTCTTATCGACCGAGGAGTCCAGATCAAGTCGCCGCCACCTCAAAGATTCGATTACTCCTTGCTTCTATCAATCGATGCGCCATTATATACCATCCCCAGGATGGTCCCCCAAATTGACCCTAGGATGGTCTCCAAAGGGACCCCTATAGTGGTCCCTCAAACTGAACCCCAGGGTCGCCCTCAAACGGATCCCCTCGAGTGGTTCCCCAGATGGACCACCCACTTCAATACCGCGCGGGTCGTCCGACTCCGAACTCGTGGGGACATTGCTGTAGGGGCACAGCTCAGTTTTTAATTTTTATCTATCTCAAGGTTTATCTTCAAGCTGAAACAGTGGACGCACTATTTCTATTTCTAGGTGGCAACTTACTGAGAACGATTTTTTTTCTGAAAAACCTAAAGAAGGAAAGTATTTTTGGGTTCCGACGAAATCTAAGTATCGACCATCGTATTAGCAATGAGACTAATTTTCTAACAACAAATAGTACTGATTGACAAACATATTTCGGCTTAATAGTGTTTCAACTTTGCAGTATGCAGGAGATTCTACGATCTGCACTACTTTTTTTTACAACGTAATTCAATAGTGCAATGGGTTAGAGCACGTGCTCCTGGATAGAGTGATATGCGGGTTCGAGTCCCAGCTAACGCAAAAATTTTGAATCACTCTACATCACTATGTATGTATGTATGCTTCTCCCAGTGTATAGTCGTTCCTCAGACGTTCACTCTTTTTTGTTAAAGTTGTCTAAGTCCATATAACGTCTTAAAATCTCGTACTCGCCACAGGTTAGTTTAGGAGCATATAAACGAAAATCTCTATAGTTGCCCTTGGCCGTGTCTTTTCGACGGTATACTTCCGATTCAGTTCATCACCTACTCAGAGGAATCGGTTTGGTACTTTTTCGTTAACAGGTAGGGATTTTTGAAGTAGAATTTTCCGCTAGATAAAGGCATTCCACTGAACTTCGAGTAGTCATTCGAAAGCTTAAATCTCGAAGATTTCAAATAGGTGTTGGTTTTTCTGAAAAGCCTTCTTACAGCGCTGTAATATTTAGAATAATTGTGTCCCATACGCTCGCGCTTTCTCGGACTTATATTTCTCAGGATGAACCGTCCTTAAATTGTCAATAATCATTCGATAGCAAAATCTCGTAGATTTCAAAAGCGTATTCGTTTCTCAAAACGGCTTCTTCACAGCATTTTAGTGCAGGAAATGAACTTGTGTTTCATCTGTGCGTATATGTTGCAGGACAGAGCTCTTCTCCTAGACGATTAGTAGCCATTCTATAGCGTAAGTTTCGGCGATTCCAACACTGCTCGTTTTCTGGATAGATCGTTTGCTTCACTGTAGCAGGGAATATAAGATCAAGCTTCAAACACGCCGCGCATTTCTTATCGGTTATGCTGTATGAGTAGCTGTCAATGCTTAAACGATCGATCGATCATGCAGCACGATTCGCATCTGGCGTCTGATTTTTGTTATTTAATTCATAGTTTTTTCTCCCTTTCAAGAGAAACTTCCGACAAAATATATGAATTTGATACTCTATGATTTTCTCTACAAGTTATAAATTTTTCGTGCATAGGCTTAGGGTGTTCAGTCTTAGACTTATTCCTAGTTGCGCGTTTATTTGGCAATATAAAATGAGAATGAACTATCTAAGCTAACAAAACGATTGAACAAAGTTTCCTCTACACTTTCAATATAGGAAAGCATTGTAATCTTTTCGAAACGGATGAAAAAATTCTCAAATGAATAACGAAAACGTGCAATAGCTTGCGACGTGTGTGAAAGACAAACTGATTCTCCCTGCTACAGCACTATAAAAAGGCCTTGCTGAAAAGCAACTACACATTAGAAATCTGTGAGATTTGCGCTATCCAGCGATTACTAATAAGGGAGAATTCTCATCCTGCGACGTATATGTGCGATAACGCTCAACGCGTGTGGAACACAATTCCGTTTTCCTTGCTACAGCGTTGTAAAAAGGCGCTTCTGTAAAAAAGTACCTTTTTGAAATCTTCTAGATTTACGCTATCTAGTTGATAGTCTGGATGAAAAACTCTATTCTGAATAATGCTCAACGCATGTGAATCATGTCTTTCTCAGTGCTACAGCTATCTGAGAAAACTTATATGAATAGAGTGAATTTTTGATTTTTCCGAAATTTAAGCTTTGGAATGGTTGCTCGAACTCTCGTGAAAAAATTCTGTCCAGTAGAAGAGGTCCCTTCAAAAATCCTGGCACGATAAAGAAAAGTACCATCGATTTTTATGGGTAGACTATAACATCTACTTTGCCGAATATTTTAGGATAGTATTCTTGACGACCAGTGTTTCCATGATGTCATTAACTGCTTTTGTTGAGCGATTTCTTTTGTCAATCATAGCCAGTTCAGAATGGTCATGATATTGACGGCATCAAAAGCCACACTTAGAAGAGGCTTCTCATGTTTGCCATTTTGGCACGGAGCACGCAGTTGCCTTGCTTGGCTTTTCCAGAGTGCAGGGGGTACTTATTTGTTGAAGGTGGCCCCAATTCAACTTTCATGTTCTTTCCAGTTACTTGATGCACAACATTTGTCAGGTAGACATGCAGGATAGATTCCTCGTGTGTGCAGAAGTTCTAACGCATTTAAGACTTTGTCTATATGCACACCGAAAGCTCACTATCACAGCACAGTAAAACGAAGATTTTATTCCATAAATCCACTTGCTAGGGCGCAGGTAGCGGACTGATGTTGGTGCAGTTAATCACCATCGCAATACTGGTTCGGTCACTTCCAAGGCTGACCAACTCCGTTTCCTTTAGGACTCAGGTAATTGGTACCAGATTTGTATGGGGTGAATCCAGTCTCCCCAATTCATAGAATGCTCTACTGTTACCTTTTTCTCAACTCCACTACAATTTTGCTTTTGGTTTTCATGTTCCATAATTGGCATGGGATCTCTCAGTAATAGAAGTTTGTAGGAGGATGTTGAATACCAAACAGTGAGATCTGAATTTGAAGCGCACAACATTTTGATGAATAGCAATTGTTGAAAGTCATTATTTGAATGCAAAAGGTAAGGAGTATGTGAAATTGTAATTAATCTACACTATCACATGAAACGAAATGAACATGTAAAGCTAAAAACGACAAAGCTCCTGGCCTTGGTCAATCCTTAGAAGGTGCGCCATGCATTCATCTTCAATTTTCAAATTCGTCTGAGGTGATTAAATGCATATCTAAAACGATGGCGATGACCTAACGATGTTTCAAGTCAGTGATGCTTATCATGTCAGACAAGTCTGGTGCCAAATCACCGATTCCGGAGAGATGGAAGGTTCGGTGAGCCACGAGCGCGAATGGAACCATGACTTTGTGCACGACTCAGAGTACCTCTAACCACGGCGCCACATACGCTCTAATGAACTCGTATTTATAACAAGTAATCATTTGGTTGAAATTTAATGCAATGGAAATGAGGGAATTATGTTGAAGAAAAACCAGTAGGTTTTGCGAGGTTTCTTGCCTTTCTCTTCGGAAAAATTTGAAAGAGGTATGTATTCATTACCATTGTTTTGAGAAGCTGTACAATTTCTGCTTTGAAAAATTAACTAATCTGGTGAGAAAACTTAAATCTTGTGCAATTATTACGATATCTTTGACACATATTTCCGCTTGCGCAGTAATATTACTATCTCGGTGCTATCGGTCTAATTCTGTTAATGCTCTTATCTTATCGCTCAATTATTCTTCAAACGGTTTAATCATATCTAAGGGATTATAAAGTTTAATGAAATGTGGCAGGTGTTTGATATCGACGCGTACAGCTGTAAAAATGGACTTCTCACATGCTATTGTGGTCACAGTTCCAAACACGCTCACATTTCCTAACAAGAAAACTATATTGGATACTAGTTCTTTACGGAAACAAAGTGAAGGAATTATTGAGACGCTGCGTGAGGCTGGTAATTTCTCCTATCCTTGATTACAAATTTTTTTTTCCTACAAGATTTTGAAAGAGTTGCAGTTAAGGTCTCATAGTGAATGAACACTGCCTGGACGATGGAGCACCTGTTTCGGCACTGTTGATTGGCGATGCAGCAGTGTCAATTTGTGGAACCACTTTTTTATGTAGGCCAAGAAACCCGGGCATTTCGCATATTGAGGTTACCATTCCGTAGGTTCTCTAGAAAAAATTTCATATGTTTTGCGCTTCGCTATAATTCAGAAGATGAGATTCAAGGCACTCATATGCAAAGCTTATAGAAACATTAATACGCCACATATTGTTACAAATGATTCTCTTTAAATCGTATATTTACAGTTACGTTGTATACTATCAACGTACTGTTGTTCTATAGAAGAATGCCCTGATATTGTGGATGGAAAAACCGTTGTCTTAGACGGCGGAGATGTTTTCTTTACGGGAAGCGAAATTTTCGTTGGTGTTCGTAAACACGGTACTAATTTCGAAGGCGCCAAAGTGAGTTCATAGTTTTATTTTTCAACGATTTTTTCATTTATCCAGAAAAAATGATTTCTCTAAATCGTGATCATTCAGGCAGTTGCGCGAGTGTTTTGTGATCATGTCGTGGTTCCTATTCACATGTCAGATAAAGCTCAGTGCCTTAAATATTACGTTGCAGTTGTTGCTCCGGAAATACTGGCTATTGGAACCAGTAGGGAAGGGCAGCATATTCTCAAGGTTTGTTCATACATATTGTTTAGCTAATGGGTCCAGCCAAAGATTGTGGGTAGAAGCTGTGGGAAACGGATAGAAATCCTTGTTGTAGGTGCTCGAAACAGAGGCTACGCGTCGATATAAGATAATACCTGTTGAAGATGATGAAGGAGTTAATTGCATTCTGGTAAATGAACGATTGATATTTCCGAGGAGCAAGATAGCCACAGTTAGTGACTTTGTTCGATCCTATTCTACTTTCCGTTATTATTCTTTGCAGAAATTCATCGCTCTTCAACCTCATATGCTAGAGTTGTGGACCCTGAATGTTGCTGACCTTCTTCGGGTATGTTCACCTTATCATTTATCTTTTGTTATTCCGAATCTTCTTCTCGATTTGGTAAGGCATTCACAAACATTACTCGTATGATTGTAGATCGGCTTACCGCTGGCGCGGCATTGCCTACTGACCAAAGCAGTGAATACGACCAAAGGCTCCAACACGTAGCATTGTAGCGTTCAAACAACGGATAAGGTCAACGTGTTTTAGTCACTATCAATGTGGATCGTATTCCAAAAGTACATATCTCACTTAGCACGAAATTTATTACTTTGATGCCTTTGTGTTGTATCCATTGATTGTAGTCGGGTAATAGTCTGATATATCTTGTGTTAGCGAAAATCTCTTTTGTTCTTTAGCATCACATCTCGGTACATGTAATTTTGAGTGTAGATAAAAATATTTGAGGTAGTGTACATAGAGGGAAGAATGTTCAAACCTTTACACCTTCACAACCTTCAATGCATCCATTGAGTGGCATGATATTTTAAACCAGTTTAGCATGAGATAAGCGTTGTCGCCCACAAAATTCCGCTCCTTTTGATAGCAATACAAAACGTGTAACAGAATCTCAGTACTATGAACGAACAAAGCATCAATGAGAAAATGAATAGAATATAACAAAGTGGAACGCTTCACAGACAAATGTGACTCATCAGGAAAAAAGAATTCTATCGTGCGTTATTAAGCGCCAACACGGAAATTATAGACACCTGTATGTTAGTCCAGTTATAAATAAACAGATGACTCGGTTCTCGGAAACAGGACAGTTCAACAAGAAAATAGGGTCCCCTCAACGCCTATGATACTGAAGGCTGATTTACTTGTGGACTCCATGCTGGATCACCAGCTGCCATCATTGTACCACGGTCAGCCTGAAAACGCCAAAATATGAACAGGAAAATTCGTTGTACAACCAAGCAAATCTTGACGAGAAGCTACGAAAATGCTGATTTTGGCATGATAGAGTAGTCTGATATGCTAGCAACTAGATCTTCAGAGAAGAACAAATGAAAATGTCTGACTGACCTTCTTGCCAATCGCCATAAATCCATAAATGGTACCACATGCGAAGATCATTCCCGAACCGAGAAATTTGTTGAGTTCAAAACACATAATGATAGGTATTATACCCATTCTAAAAGCAACATGCACTATTAGACGACTTTTACTCTCAAGAACACAAATTCTCAGTCAGGCATATATTGATCGATCCTATCGAAATTCATTGTCATACGATAATATCGCGTAAATAAATAAATAATAAATAAATAAATATATATATATATATATATACTTATAGACAAATTTTTCAATAAATTATAACGGTACACTCTTTATAGTTTTCATGAGTGCATTAATCAAAACAGTGCTGATGTTGTAAGCTTTTCAGATATAAGCGAGAATTGTTAGGGCGCATGTGGCGCAGTGGTTAGAGGTGCTCCACGTCAGACACAAGGTCGATGGTTCGATCTCGTGCTCATGGCTCACCAAGCCATCCAGCCTTCCGGGGTCGGTAAATGTCTACTAGACTTGTATCAGACTTGTCTGGGAGGATAAGCAACGCTGACTCGGTAAAGCAGGTGGCCACTGCGACTCATAGTAACAGCCAAATATGCATTCAATCACCTCAAACGAAGCTAAAAATTGGAGACGAATGCATAGCGCATCCTTCAAGGATTGATCAATGCCGAGAGCTTCATCCTTTTTTATCCATTTGAGTGATGATTTTCATAAGTCGATTGCCTGACTGTATAGGCGGAAGAAAATCAACCAATCATGGAAACAGGTCGGTTTTTTATGCACGTTTATCTAATGAATGATTGGTAAGACAAAAATGTATCAATGCTAGTCGCAGCGATTTTCTTGAGATCTCAGTTACTATTCACCCTTCACGTAACCCCAGTAGCATCACTCATCCTTAAAACAATCTAAATTTCCTTTAAAATACATTTGCGAACAGTCGAATCTGAAGGACAGACCAATCAGCCGTTTACCAATACAAGTTTGGAGAGATCATCAATCTAAAGATATGAAAATCTTCACAATGAGTCGCATGAGATCCTTAATTTCTGTGAGAACCTGGAAGCATACAGTCTAAGAAGAGCTCGGAGAAAAATGTGCAGCTGGATAAGTCACCTCTGATGGAATTTCGTGGATTATCGAATTTACTTTATAAATACGGTAACGATAATCAACGGATTCTATTCCTATTTTTAACGCTATCTTTTATCACATGTGAGTGACGTTTTCTTAAAAAAACTAGAACCCACATTGTCCAGGCGGAATGGACAGGTCATACCTGCGAAATCTATCTAGTCCCCGATATCTCGCAGATTACACGTCGATACGGAGTAAGATGGGCCGGTGACATAAGAAGAATGCACGACAGATGGAATGAAGGGTTGTGGAGTATACTAGATCTCAAGAGTATGGTGGATGTCTTTTAAGACAACGACCTACAAAATGGGCTGACGTGTTTGCAGCTCAGGCCAATTAGCCCAATGGAAGGTAGAAACTGTACAAAAATCATTTTATTTCTTTTGTGTTTTGCTTCTTTTGGCAGTGCTACGATGTCCCACATACAACCTAAGCAAAAAAATTATAAATACACAATGGCTGTCAGCTTAACTGGGTTCCAAGCGATATGTGCTTTCCTGACCAAATCTGTTGAAGGTTGGTGGGTATAGCTACGACTGGAACTCAAGGAATGAGTTGTGGCAAAGCGGTGGCCTCAGTGGTGGAGTGCGCGCATGCGCACCTGGTATGGGTGGAACGCGGGTTCAACTCCTGTCTGGGGTCAAGCTTTTGCTTACTACTCATTCTCTCACATCAGTTTATGCCTTCCACACGCCGCCATTTCGATGCGGAAGATGATCATGACCAAATACTGCGAAAAACGAAGCAGTGGTAGATGTGCTTGGACATGCACTACTCATAAAGGCGGGCCATTCATTTGTCTAGATAGTACTCAGCGTTGGCGAAGTGGATCAAAATATAGCCACTCAAAATAGTTCTCATAAGGTATAGAAAAAAATGGTGCATGAAATTCAAGAAGACAAGGTCTATGAAAAGTAGATCTATTTCTGGAACCATATTCATACTCAATGGGATCCGATGTATACAAGTACTTTAACTTTGTTTTATGTGAATATGTGAACAACCATCTATTTTAGCACTTTTGATTGCTTGAAGGACTAGAAGAACATGATTTTTCTCACAGTGTCTGCGTAAAAAACGTTCCTTAAAAACATTCTATTTGGTAATGGTTGTTCTCCGTCAGGTCGATTGCGATAAAAGCACACCACGTCTCTGGTTCACCCAATTTTTGACATTTCTGACGTACACGGCAGCATCTCGAGCCTTTCACGGTCCGAGGTCCACATCGTGATGGCGCAGTCCATTACACCGAGCGTTCTTTCATTAGGTTACGCAGCGATCAGGAGAGCGGAAGCTGAGTGCTTCTTCTTCTTCACGTTATTATCGATGGTCTTATATTTACTTTACACTCTATTGATCCGACTTCGCAGTGTTTTTTCAGCGGACTTCAGTACTTTTTACGTTCCATTCCTCTTTTAGAATACTGGTTGAGCGGGTGTCCTGTATAGCCTAGCTGTGACGTTCCATAAAGCATTCTTGCTGACTGCCGGGGAGTGCTGTGGGGTGGAGCTCGTCTGCAAACGCGCCGTGACGAGCATCACAACCACTTGGCCACGGCACCTTGGCCTTGTTTTATATATCGAAGAAGTACTTACCTTATCGGTTTCAAATTTCCTCTCGGATTCATAACAATAATGTAAATTCTCTCCATTATCAGAACGAAAAGAAGGGTGAAAAATTCTTGTTGCGCTATCGTATCAACAGAATACTTTTATGACTTTGTTTGATCCGTTTTCACAGTTTTTTCTTTCTTCGCTGTGCTAGAAAATTATCATTGAATTCGTTTTCTCGTCTTCTTGAGTGTCGCAAAATACAGGTTGTGCGCGTCGCCTTGCAATCTCGAGGATAGTCGGGCTGTGGCTATCCATAGAGCACTCGTCAGACTGCCAAAGGGAGTTGGAGGGTGGGGTTCGGCCCCCGCCGCACAGCAACGAACATCACAACCACTTAGCCACAGCGCCCTAATCCCATTCTCCCATTCACAGTTCATGAGAAATGAAACAACACAACCAAGTGGTATAATGCAACTTCATGTTGTTTTTCTTTCAAACTCCGCTACATAATCGGAAACTGTTCATTCTGCTTGAAGCCTCAAGTGGTCGGTTCGAAAAAGCCTTTTCTTGACATTGCTACAGATAGAAATTCCTTGCGTTCCAGACGCGCATACTTCTCGCCGGATAGAGCTTTTTCTTTGGACTATTAGTAACCATTAGATAGCGTAATGGTTGCTGATTCCAACGCTGTGCTTATTTTGTGGAAAGACCGTTTTCTCTGAATTGCAAGAAGGAAATTACATTGAATTCACATACGTGAGCAAAGGGGTCTTCGGCCAAATTACGTGCCGGTGGGTGAGGCGGCCACGTGAACTGTTGATGCGATACTTCTCTACACGTTCATATGCCCGAAAATCAATGATCATCGTGTAAGCGCATGTGCGCGCATGTGCCGCATTGGCCAGTGGCACGTGAATTAGTCGAAGACCCTTTGGCTCACGCATGTGAATTCAACTTATTTTTCCCCGTTGCATGGCAGAGAAGCAATCTTTCTAGAAAATAACGACAGCCTTAGAGTGAGCAAACAATATAGTATCGATTGATCATCGATAGTCTGAGGAAAGAGCTCTGTTCAGTGAGAGATGTACGTGTCTGAGACATGATGTTGTGTGGAGTTTACAGTCTTATTAAAGAGTCTGTTCGAAAAACTGCCACGTGGGGCTGAGGCCAGAGATCTAAGCTTTTGAATGATTACTAACACTCTCATAAAAAGTTCCTGTTCAACGGATGAGATCGGTTTCTCATTTATCGCCTTATAATGGAGAATAACCACATAATCAAACAAAGCTAATGGCAGCTTTGATCAGAAAAACTAAATCGTGGATTACAAAAAATTTAGTATCTCAAATCGAGTAAGGTATCACAGTATTGAACATACTTACGTTACAAAGAGTGCAGCCTTATGCCAATGTTTTCGCGACTCACTAAACTGAGCGATCTTCTCGATGAAATCTACGAACATGCAACAGAACGGAGCTTCTAACGCAATCGTTAAAAAACCAAATACCCTGAAATTTTATTTGATTTACGAGGAACATGCAGTCCCTTCAAACTATGACTTCTATTAGAATTTTCAAGTAATAAGGATATACATTTGAAGTAATGAAGCTATAATGCAGTTAGCCGATAAAGACAGCAGACCAAGCGCACCGAAGAAGATCGCGAAGAAACCGCCGATAATGCCAACTCCCTTGGCGAGGAATCGGACCCACCTGGAACATATCGTACTTCATCAAAATCCGAAAGTAAAAGTTACCTTGAATGAATATTGAGCTAATGTGAGTTGAAACTATTATGGCGAGATTCACAGTGATTGAGCATTCCGAACTAACCTAGGAGAAATGTAGTGCGATGAAGGTGGAGAGAAGTTATGCTCGATCCAAACACAAAGAATAAAGGAGAATAGATGTATTTGAAAAGAAATATAAGTCTCTCTAGAGATGAAATTTTCAGAAGAATTTACACAAGTGCTATTTATGAGACACCAATAAAAAAACATTTTCACAGTTGACAAGAAGACTTTATATGAGCACGAACATTCCTAGACTTTTCTTAGGCGATCTGACAAGACACTATAATTAAGGACTTCGTTATCAACTCTTTGCGGACAATGAGGGTCATTTTAACTTTGAAATTTTCAGAGGTCTTTTACCGCTGAAGAAGGCATTTTATTTAAAATCTACTTGATCGTTCGAAAGCTTAAATCTCGGGGATTTCGACACTTTGTTTGGTTTTCAAAAAGGTCTTTGTAGTACGCTGTAGCAACAGGAATAAAATTATGTTTCACACTCGTTTTACTTTGTTTAATAAGCCAAACTCTGTGGATGGCTTTTTATTGGATTACACTAAGCTTATTCGATAGCCTAGATATCGGCGATTGTGCAGCTTGAACTGATTATCGAAAAGGTTTTCACAGCGTACTGTGAGAGTGAAAATATAATTACGTTTCACATACGCAGTTTTCCTTGCACAAAAGAATTGTACTTGCGCAAAAAAATACACCGTCTTGTAGAGAAAATCATATTCTATCAAAATGTTAAAAATAACCTGAAGTAATCCTACAATTAGAGAAAAAAAAAAATGTTGAAGAACGAAAATCGCGTACCACTGACGATATTGATTATGCTGCCGTCCGCAAAGAGTTAAGCTATATCGCTTATTTTATCTTCATCAGATGTTAACCTTATTTAGCAAAATAGATGGTTCCGTTTATTCGGATTAAAGTTTACACAAACACATGAGGTCTCATCATTAAATCAGAAGCTTCCATGTGTCACATAATTGAAATGATAACTGTTTAAAGAGCGTGGTTAGCGATGCGGTGTGTCAAAAAGCAAGGTGCAGGTTCAATCGCTTCCCCCTGAGCTCTCTTGAGATTTATATGTAAACGCTTTACTAAAGCTATCGTACCAAGACTTTCATGAGGAACATGAACTCCTCACATACCAGCTGAAGCTTAAGTTCGCAGACCTTTGTAAAGGATCAAAGCGAGGGAACGAATCGAATGTAAGAAGCGCTAAGATTTTCGGCACAGTAATTTGTAATAACGGACTGTGTAGAATAAAAAAATCTAATTGATAAAAACTGTTTAGCAGTATAGAACAATGAGGATAATTTCCGCTATCCTCACGCTGTTCCAGCCCTTGTAAAAAATCGTTGTTTGTTTTTTTTTTCAAAGCTTCAGTAGTCATGCGACACTTGTATCTCGACTCGAGAATTTCAGTGGTGCACTTTAAATTTATAATGGTCTTCCTACCAAGGTCTGATAGTAAAAATAAGATTATGTTCACACTAAGGCATTTTTCGCTGGAACGAGCTTTTCTTTCGAACTTTCATTAATGACTCGATAGCTCAGAGCTCGACTATTTTGATTATGCACTAGTTTTACGAAAAAAAATCTTTGTTGCGCTGAAACAGTGAGAATGAAATTGCATTTCACACGTGGCGCACATTTTTTGCTGCAGTATATGGCTGCCTGTCGTAACGCTGGCATTAAGCCATCGTGCTTTCGGAACATTACACACACCCTGACCAACAATAAATGCTCTCCAAGTGCGAAACCCAATCTTCTTTTGGCAGCTATAGCGCGCATTGAAAAGTCCTTCTCAAAAACCAAGTCCATCACTAAAATTTTGAAGATTTTTACTATCGAATGATTTTTGACAGTCCAGAAGAAAAGCTTCGTTCAGCAAAGAAGGCCTCAGTGTGAAACAAAATTTTATTTTCACTGTCACCACGCAGTTGAAAAACCGTTTCAGAAATAAGTTATACCATTGAAATTTTCGAGATTTAAGCTATTAGATAACTATCAAAACTTTCAAAGAAAGCATAAAACGCGGAATGAAACATTCCTAAAGGAATGAAACACGGTGAGAATAACGGAAAAGTACTACAATTACCGAAGCAGGAAAGTACGACTAAATACTTACCAAGGAAAATTAGCATTCGGATCATGCTCGGCTTGCATTTGAGTAGAAACATTTGACGCAGCCGCTCCCATCGTTGATCTGAAATAACGAAATCACCACAAAACTTTTTACCAACTTTATAGCAAAGACAATAAGGATTTTAGTGTGCGGAGAACGCAGTGCATATATATGGCTAACACTCTGGAAAACTACGAGAATGCACTGCATGAGATTGATCGATCGATATCGTATTGCCATATGAGGCAGTTATCTCAGTCTGATAAAAGTCGCTCGTCAAGAAAGCACTTCTTCTATTAGATAAAATAATTTGGAACCAGCGAAAACGAGGAAAAAAGGGCATCCTTGACGAAGCAGAGTGATTATCATGCCTACACACTTTTCAAGGATATTAATCAAGAATATTACCAGGATAACCATATGCTACATTCGTCTTACTACTAGTTGATGAAGTTATATGGAATATTTAACGATTTAAATCATATAAAATTGCTTTCAGCAGATAGACGGGGCGCAAGTCATCGTCAGTAGCGCGCAACTGGTAGCCGCTTACATTTTGCATAAACATTCCTTTCGAATAGCAAATAATTTAAAGGTGGATTCAATGTGAAGAAACTCCAAGCTCTCCAAACCGTCACGAAAATCTATAGACCCCTAAATCTTGCTGATTTGATTAGCCAATTCATACATATACTACAAAGTACGACTGCAAGAAAATTACTTCACTAGTTTACGTTTCCTACTATTAGTCCTTCTACGATAGAGTCTTTTCTATAGAAATGGCAAATTTTCCAATGACTCATGATCAATTTTGGTGGAGAAAGTATTTCCTAAACTGCTTATAATCTGTCGATTGTTTGACTCATTTAGATTGGCACCTTTGAGTGTCAAACATTTCTCCGTGGCTTATTGCTGGTGCACAGAAGCTTTTCCCTCGACTTTTTGCTGTCAATCGATAGCTCGTGAAACACGGATATACAGCCCAAGTTGGCTCAGGAAAGCTATTCTTTCAGTAATTGTGGTTTAGTTATTTGCATTGAGCCTCGTCACCAAATAATCTCGACCAAAAGTAGATACACTTGTCAACAAATAAATACGACATCACTAAGAAGACGTCTTTCCGTAAACGACGCATGCCATATTATCTCCATACCTTTCGCAAACGATTGTTAGCAAAAATTCCAGGAAAAAGATTCATACACTGAAGTATTAGCACCAAGAATAAGGCTGACTCCTGTTGATCGTGCAAGTGCTAAGATGTATTGTGAGAATTCTAGAATTGCAGACGCTCTTGATTCTTCCGCCTCAGGTCAACGATTCGACATATAAATTGAGAATGATCGCGAAATGTCTATATTTCCATCAAAATATCATGATTACAATGAAGAATGTCTCCAGTTACTAAAAAATTCAAATGCTGTGAAAGAGAACATTAACGGTATACTGAAGGTTTTTCAGGAACGAATGGAGTGCGCTGGATTATTGTGAAGAAGGCTGAGATATCGCATAGATCTATGGCCAATTTAGTTATTGTAGACAATCATTCATAGGAGATCAACTAATTGTAGTAATCAGTCCAGCCATGGGAATCAGTGCCTTAATGCGAAAAAACACTAGTCAAAAAAAGAAACAGCGAAGTTTCACCAAATTTATCGGAGCGGAACTAACTATATTGAAAACGTGGATGCGAATTAGAACGGCTATTCGGGATCACAGAGAAAATCGTGTTCAATCAATGTTTAACATATCAGGAAAAGGCGATATATAGTGAGTCGTGAACGTAGACGCAATTATTGACAAACCCAACAATTTGTGAGAATGACGGTCGAGGAAAAGATTCGAATAGAACTGAAGATTGTGTCAGGCCCAAATTTACAGGTGATGACGAGCCATCCAGGTGTGGATACCAAATAGTGAAGTTCTGTTGATCAGACGAAAAAGCAGTAAGTTTGGAACACACTGAACACAAATACCTGCTTGAAAAACGATAAATCTATGTTATACGTTGTCCGCAGTTCCCTTAGTGATGTCAAGGCAATAACTGATAATTACCCTTTGTCAATTAAGTTTTGCATCCTCACTGACTATTAATTTATTAGGGTGGGAAGAAAGTTCTAGGGTACTTTTAAAAAATGGAAAATTTATGCATGAATTCCAAACAAAAGCTATAATAACTATTCCCCAAGATAAACGCCATCGTTTTATACGACTTTCTGCCATCAATCCGCTAAGTTTCGGATCTGGTCGAAGTACCATTCCGACCAGACGATCCACCCTTCAAAGCAGCCATAAAATCTTCGTTGCTCAATTTTCTTGAACAGCCTAAACGAGGCTTGCCTTCGAGGTCAAGATCCCCGACATTAAAGCATTGAAACCAGCGTTCAGCATCAGATTTGCTAGTTATGGTTTCCCGAAAATAAAGACGAATGATATCTAGGCCTTCAGTGGGAAAATCCCACATAAGAAACTGCAATATTCTTATGATTTGCATGGGTTTGATCTCATCCTTGATAAAGTGCCCCAGAACTTTCTTCCCAACAATAATATTTCTGGGGCGCCGTGGCCGAGTGGCAGTGATGCTTTTCGTGGAGCGCGTGAAGCGAAACCCCAAATTTCAACACTCTGCGGCAGCCAACAGCGAACACCCTACGTAAGCTACAGCCAGATATCTACTAGTTTGCAAGGAGACGTGCTCAACCAGTATTCAAAGAGGTTCAAGAAGGAGACGAAAAAACCGTTTAATGTTAGAAGTACTTGGAACCGCACAATGGAAAAAGCGCTGTGAAGGCGAAGATAAAATGCATTTATTTCTAGTAAAAAATACCGTTTTACTCGAAATCAATGAATCCAATCTGCACCACTCCACACGTATCATAGATTATTTCTGCTGAACTTTTAGACACGATAGAATGGTTTAATTATTCTTGGCATCGACAAGCACTTACTAGACTTTCCTCAGGATATTTTCGATTTCTAATGCCGTACCTGTAAAACTCGCATCTCGAATCATTTTCTATATACGACCCATCACCACAGATTACTGTGCCAAGCACTTCTTGCATTTTACCCATTTCCTCACATGCATCCTTCACAAATGCCTTTGAACACTTCTTGTGCTGTACCGACTACTGCTAAGAAATTCGTCATCTTCATGAAAGCTGATGGAGTCCAATCTCCTTGCAGTTTTGAAAAGTCAGGCTATGGTGTTACCTAAGGCATTCATTTACTAACCGTAAAAGAGTGTTGGGCGATGTATTCGAATCAACGGCTTTGTTTATCACCTTGCTTTTTGATACACCGCATCACTAACCTCTGTGCTACCCTATTCTCATGTCAGATCATACTAAACTTTATTAAAATACTTGAGAACACCACAGATCATAAATAGCTCCTGCTGTGGTGATTTCCATTAGCTTCCCGACAAAATTTATACTGTTATGATTTCGGCAAGTACATGTTCAAGTCAAATGTTTCACTTCTTCTGAAGAAAAACGCAATCGTAACTTTTCTTGATGTAGATTCAGTTCTCGGAAAATGCTACTATTTCACTGTTGTTATAATTTGCTCAAAACATCATCGGATATCTTATAAGATCCATTGCTGGCGAAGTGGCGCAGTGCTTCAAAAGTGAGGTCGTTTTGATTGTTTCAAATAACAGATGAACAGATTCTAGACCTTTGCTTCTTCTTTTCTTCAATTTATACGCCGTGAGGACATTGTTCCACTGCTGTCTCGCGATTCGGCCAGTTCTATTATTGAGCATAAGTTCATATCAATCGTCGTCTTTAAATGATTACTGTCGATAGTGAATACTCATCTGAATCCTCCACGTCTTCAACATTTGTCCCTAAGATGAACCCATAGCTGCACCGCATGGTTGTTGGCATTTCTCTAGCAAAATACAGAGTTGACATAGAGGGTGTTTTACAGTAACAAGAGCTGTGTTAAAGTTTTGGCCAACATTTCACTTGTACCACGCGTAATCCTGTTGATAGTCAGGTCATTAAAGCGAACACTACTTAAATCCTCACTCCTCCGTGTTCTGCTGTAGTAAGCAGTATACTTCTCTTATACAGGGACACATCGACCACACAACGGATGTCTTGTATGAGTTTTTAACATTTACAATTACTGCCGTCAGGGTAAGTGCACATAGTGCCGGATACTATAGTGGCTGAGATTTACTCCTAGCCATACATGTGCATCGAAATTCTGAAATCCCTATACTTTTCCATATTCTGGGTACTTATCCCTGTCGTGCATCACATTTTGACATCCAAAAACAACACACATCAGTGCTATGATTTGATGATGAGGTTACACAAAGTTGCTATGAATTTCTGTGAGGGTTAACGTTTCGACGGGTTTGCCTTCTTTAGAGCCACGGTGATTCAGAAGTCCAACGTTCAAATCAGTTGCATCTTACGATTTGGTTGTTCGGGAGGTGCGCACGAATGATGTAGAGCCCTCAAACAGCATTGCCCTTTATCCCCTTCGTCAAAACCAGTAGTCCAGACCTCTTTCGCATTGATGTGATGTGACCTCGTCTTCTAGTTCCGCAAATATAGAGCGCTCCTGGTCGATTCCCAGGCGAGACTGATTGTTTCCTCGGTGACAGCCCATCTTGTAGTCGTCGGATAGCATCAGTCGAGATGTAGCTATGCAAACTTCAAAATTTAACTTTTGTGAAGTCAGCGACGAACAATAAATGCTCTAATGCTGATAACCTCACAAGAGGTTACTAAAATTTTCATTTCAGCTATCATCTAAACAGTTTCCGTTTTTTCAATGCTGCGACGAGTTTCGACATCAATTACTTCTATTGTTGTCCCTATTTGATCGTCATTACGTTGATTCAGTGAAACAGCAAAGAGGTTAGTCATAGTAAGGATTTGTACAACTTCGTGCAAGATTATGAGTAAACCAGAATGCTGATTTTTCACGACAAAGTACAGAGCAAGTGGGAACGGAAAGTTCAATACCAAGAGCGACGGATATTGGTGTGCAATCGACGATAACGTGGGGAAAAACTTTCAGTGTTTGTTAAAAAACGTAAACAAGTCCACAGGAATATTTTGTTTTACCGACCTTATAGCAATACTATGATGTTTTAATATATATTCGAAGATGCTGAGTGACATGCAAAACATTCGACCACAATTGAGAGTTGAACCCGCGTCTCACCCATAGCGGGGCCCGTGCTATATTGAAGGAAGGAGTGACGGCAGAGCAGTGGCCTCAAAAGTATGAATGAATCCTATTTGATTCCTTTTACAAAAATCCAAGTTTCACAGTCATGTATAGTAGAGTAGGTGTAACTCAAGAATAGAAACCTCATAATTCCAACAAAATCCATACAACACTTTGCCATAAGCAATTTTAAGTGATAAAGCGCAAAACACAATGTTGCTGACGAAACATTCGATTAAGATAAATTCAGAAGAAGATTCAAGTCAATACAGAAGATACTTTTGAGTATCACGGTGAAAAACGAGCATAGTTTTGATAAATAATAAGCATGAAGTGAACAAGCAGTTCCTCCTCAAAGCGCACTAACGAGGAAATCAATAACGGAGCGAGCTGGTGAACATCCAGAAAAGACAAATACTGGAAACTAAAATATGCGACAAACTCAAGAGGACGTCTCAAAACAAGTAGTTGTGTTAGGTGAACGTCCATAGGAGTTTCGAGGGGCGACTATATGATAGTGAAGAAATTATATGAGATTTGAGAAGCCTACAAGGAGAAGTGGAGAAGGAGAACTGCAAGTGAATTGATTGACAGTTGGTACAATGACGATACGATCAAATGCTAGATACTATTCTCGCCCTAGTAATCGAATATTTCACATTTCCTTAATAATATAGAAAGACAGTGCATAAACGCAGCACAGAAATGAGAAAAGGATACTTTTACAGAGCTAAAAGTCACGTGATCAACGATTTTTGCTACAATATCGCTTCATATTTTTCAAACGACCTGCTATCACAGTTTGCTGTGCGGCAGATCACAGCTTTTCTTGCATTAGTTTCGCTTCCTCGACATTTCGTCCACTACAAGGGTCTTCGAATACTTCACGTGTTTCTCGGCTGCTGCTTGAGGAGTTTGCAGTCATTAGCAATCTCGTAGAATGCTGTTGGAACGGATGCTCCTTGCAATCTTAGGAGTAAAAGAGCTAAGTCATTAACTGAAGCGTTCATTTATCAATCAGTAACTAATACATGGAGTCATTGCCACAAGAGCTTTGTGGAGGAGATGGATCCAAGAATTTATCTTTCATCATGCTTCTTGATACACCGCATTACAATCCATTGCGCTACCTTCTGCTACCTCGTAAGATTATTAATGATAATTTATGATCACGAAATATATTTGTTCACTTTAGATAGATTCGCATATTTCTCAATATTTTGTGCGAAGCGCCAGATCTCCATATTGCTCAATATCCGGTGTGAACTACAAAGTACGATTTGCGCCACCACTCATTCTTCAAAATCTCTTTGTTAGCTATCAGCCACCAATCTCTAACGCGTTTGGTAAGGTATGCAATTTCGCTTTATAAACCCAGTTGAGCTGACAGCTCTACTAATAACTAATATTCGAGAGTTCTAGTATTTTTATCGCATTTTTCGTAGTGTTATAATCTTTATACATTCCTAACAGAACTGAGTGGTGATCAAAAACACGGCCGCAGGCGGGAATCGAACCCGCGTTTGATTCTATCCGAGGAAGCGCGCTCTACCACTAAACCTTTCTATTGAGTCAGAGTCGCTTACCAGTGTATCAAGTCAGTGGGGCGATCCTCTCAATGTAGCGGTAGAACACGTGTTAACAGATAGGATGAAACGCGCGTTCGATTCCCACATGAGGCCGTGTTTTTGATCACCACTCAATTCTGTTAAGAATATATAAAAAATTAAACACTGTGCAGAGTACGGTAAAAATACCAAACCTTTTCAATACAAAGCACGAAATTTTTTTGACATAGAATTTCATCTAACGACCATTTCTGCGTCAAATCTTTAATATATTTTTCACTGGTAGGCATATTTATATTACTATATTTAAGTCCACTTTATCCACCATCCACTAGTTCGTTGTCTTTTCCTTTTGTTTTCCACATCAACACATTTCTTTTGTCAACGATCACCCAAACACATTGTCAGACATTTTACGGTGGTTCACGAAGCATTCGAAGATACTTTGCCGTTCTCATACGTTACTCGATAGTCGCTCATCCCGTAATCATTATTGTAGGTTGGCGAAATGTTGGAGATTTACAGGATGAGCATTTAAGCAATTTTCCATTTGATGGGCAGTTCTCACAAAATTCGCAAAACTTGTATTCAGGAGTATTTGATAAGTCGAAAACATTCGATTTCAAAGTTGTCAGACTTTACGGCCGTTCACGAAGCATTCGAAGATACTTTGCCGTTTTCATACGATACTCGATAGTCTCTCATTCCGTAATCATTATTGCCAGTTGGCGAAATGTTGGAGATTTACAGGATGAGCATTGAAGCGATGTTTCCATTTGATACACAGTTCTCACAAAATTCGCAAAACTTGTAACCAGGATTTGGATAATTCGTAAACATTGGATTCCCAAGTTGTCAGACTTTTACGGTCGTTCATGAAGCATTCGAAGATAGTTTGCCGTTCTCATACGTTACTCGATAGTCGCTCATCACGTAATCATTATTGTCGGCTGGCGAAATGTTGGAGATTTACTGGATGAGCATATAAGCGATGTTTCCATTTGATACACAGTTCTCACAAAATTCGCAAAACTTGTAACCAGGAATTTGAAAAGTCGAAAACATTGGATTCCAAAGTTGTCAGACTTTTACGGTCGTTCATGAAGCATTCGAAGATAGTTTGCCGTTCTCATACGTTACTCGATAGTCTCTCATCACGTAATCATTATTGTCGGCTGGCGAAATGTTGGAGATTTACAGGATGAGCATATGAAGCGATGTTTCCATTTGATACACAGTTCTCACAAAATTCGCAGAACTTGTAACCAGGAATTTGAAAAGTCGAAAACATTGGATTCCCAAGTTGTCAGACTTTTACGGTCGTTCATGAAGCATTCGAAGATAGTTTGCCGTTCTCATACGTTACTCGATAGTCTCTCATCACGTAATCATTATTGCCAGCTGGCGAAATGTTGGAGATTTACAGGATGAGCATTGAAGCGATGTTTCCACTTGATACACAGTTCTCACAAAATTCGCAAAACTTGTAACCAGGAATTTGAAAAGTCGAAAACATTGGATTCCAAAGTTGTCAGACTTTTACGGTCGTTCATGAAGCATTCGAAGATAGTTTGCCGTTCTCATACGTTACTCGATAGTCGCTCATCACGTAATCATTATTGTCGGCTGGCGAAATGTTGGAGATTTACTGGATGAGCATATAAGCGATGTTTCCATTTGATACACAGTTCTCACAAAATTCGCAAAACTTGTAACCAGGAATTTGAAAAGTCGAAAACATTGGATTCCAAATTTGTCAAACTTTTACGGTCATTCATGAAGCATTCGAAGATAGTTTGCCGTTCTCATACGTTACTCGATAGTCTCTCATCCCGTAATCATTATTGCCAGTTAGCGAAATGTTGGAGATTTACAGGATGAGCATTGAAGCGATGTTTCCATTTGATACACAGTTCTCACAAAATTCGCAAAACTTGTAACCAGGAATTTGTTAAGTCGAAAACATTGGATTCCCAAGTTGTCAGACTTTTACGGTCGTTCATGAAGCATTCGAAGATGGTTTGCCGTTCTCATACGTTACTCGATAGTCTCTCATCCGTAATCATTATTGCCAGTTGGCGAAATGTTGGAGATTTACAGGATGAGCATATAAGCGATTTTTCCATTTGATGGAAATTCTCTCAAAACTGGCAGAATTTGTATTCAGGAGTATTTGATAAGTCGAAAAACATTTTGATTCCAAGTTGTCAGACAGTTTACGGTCGTTCATGAAGCATTCGAAGATAGTTTGCCGTTCTCATACGTTACTCGATAGTCTCTCATCACGTAATCATTATTGTCGGCTGGCGAAATGTTGGAGATTTACAGGATGAGCATTGAAGCGATGTTTCCATTTGATACACAGTTCTCACAAAATTCGCAAAACTTGTAACCAGGAATTTGATAAGTCGAAAACATTGGATTCCCAAGTTGTCAGACTTTTACGGTCGTTCATGAAGCATTCGAAGATGGTTTGCCGTTCTCATACGTTACTCGATAGTCTCTCATCCCGTAATCATTATTGCAGTTGGCGAAATGTTGGAGATTTACAGGATGAGCATTGAAGCGATGTTTCCATTTGATACACATTCTCACAAAATTGGCAAAACTTGTAATCAGGAGTATTTGATAAGTCGAAAACATTTGATTCCAAAGTTGTCAGACAGTTTTACGGTCGTTCATGAAGCATTCGAAGATAGTTTGCCGTTCTCATACGTTACTCGATAGTCTCTCATCCCGTAATCATTATTGCCAGTTGGCGAAATGTTGGAGATTTACAGGATGAGCATACAAGCGATTTTTCCATTTGATGGAAATTCTCTCAAAATTGACAGAAACTTGTATTCAGGAGTATTTGATAAGTCGAAAACATTTGATTCCAAAGTTGTCAGACAGTTTACGGTCGTTCATGAAGCATTCGAAGATGGTTTGCCGTTCTCATACGTTACTCGATAGTCTCTCATCCCGTAATCATTATTGCCAGTTGGCGAAATGTTGGAGATTTACAGGATGAGCATACAAGCGATTTTTCCATTTGATGGAAATTCTCTCAAAATTCGACAGAACTTGTATTCAGGAGTATTTGATAAGTCGAAAACATTTGATTCCAAAGTTGTCAGACAGTTTTACGGTCGTTCATGAAGCATTCGAAGATGGTTTGCCGTTCTCATACGTTACTCGATAGTCTCTCATCCCGTAATCATTATTGCCAGTTGGCGAAATGTTGGAGATTTACAGGATGAGCATATAAGCGATTTTTCCATTTGATGGAAATTCTCTCAAAATTAGACAAGAACTTGTATTCAGGAGTATTTGATAAGTCGAAAACATTTTATTCCAAAGTTGTCAGACAGTTTACGGTCGTTCATGAAGCATTCGAAGATGGTTTGCCGTTCTCATACGTTACTCGATAGTCTCTCATCCAGTAATCATTATTGTCAGTTGGCGAAATGTTGGAGATTTACAGGATGAGCATATAAGCGATGTTTCCATTTGATACACATTCTCACAAAATTCGCAAAACTTGTAATCAGGAGTATTTGATAAGTCGAAAACATTGGATTCCAAAGTTGTCAGACTTTTACGGTCGTTCATGAAGCATTCGAAGATAGTTTGCCGTTCTCATACGTTACTCGATAGTCTCTCATCCGTAATCATTATTGCCGTGCTGGCGAAATGTTGGAGATTTACAGGATGAGCATGAAGCGATGTTCCATTTGATACACACTTCTCACAAAATTCGCAAAACTTGTAACAGGAATTTGATAAGTCGAAAACATTGGATTCCAAAGTTGTCAGACTTTTACGGTCGTTCATGAAGCATTCGAAGATAGTTTGCCGTTCTCATACGTTACTCGATAGTCTCTCATTCCGTAATCATTATTGCCAGTTGGCGAAATGTTGGAGATTTACAGGATGAGCATAAAGCGATTTTTCCATTTGATGGAAATTCTCACAAAATTAGCAGAACTTGTAATCAGGAGTATTTGATAAGTCGAAAACATTTGATTCCAAAGTTGTCAGACAGTTTACGGTCGTTCATGAAGCATTCGAAGATAGTTTGCCGTTCTCATACGTTACTCGATAGTCTCTCATCCCGTAATCATTATTGCCAGTTGGCGAAATGTTGGAGATTTACAGGATGAGCATTGAAGCGATGTTTCCATTTGATACACAATTCTCACAAAATTCGCAAAAACTTGTAACCAGGAATTTGATAAGTCGAAACATTGGATTCCAAAGTTGTCAGACTTTTACGGTCGTTCATGAAGCATTCGAAGATAGTTGCCGTTCTCATACGTTACTCGATAGTCTCTCATCCAGTAATCATTATTGTCAGCTGGCGAAATGTTGGAGGTTTACAGGATGAGCATTGAAGCGATGTTTCCATTTGATACACACTTCTCACAAAATTGCCAAAACTTGTAACAGGAATTTGATAAGTCGAAAACATTGGATTCCAAAGTTGTCAGACAGTTTACGGTCGTTCATGAAGCATTCGAAGATAGTTTGCCGTTCTCATACGTTACTCGATAGTCTCTCATCCGTAATCATTATTGCCAGCTGGCGAAATGTTGGAGATTTACAGGATGAGCATTGAAGCGATGTTTCCATTTGATGACAATTCTCACAAAATTAACAAAACTTGTATCAGGAGTATTTGATAAGTCGAAAACATTGTATTCCAAAGTTGTCAGACAGTTTACGGTCGTTCATGAAGCATTCGAAGATAGGTTTGCCGTTCTCATACGTTACTCGATAGTCTCTCATCCGTAATCATTATTGCCAGTTGGCGAAATGTTGGAGATTTACAGGATGAGCATGAAGCGATGTTTCCATTTGATACACACTTCTCACAAAATTCGCAAAACTTGTAACAGGGATTTGATAAGTCGAAAACATTGGATTCCAAAGTTGTCAGACTTTTACGGTCGTTCATGAAGCATTCGAAGATAGTTTGCCGTTCTCATACGTTACTCGATAGTCTCTCATCCAGTAATCATTATTGTCGGCTGGCGAAATGTTGGAGATTTACAGGATGAGCATTGAAGCGATGTTTCCATTTGATACACACTTCTCACAAAATTCGCAAAACTTGTAACAGGAGTATTTGATAAGTCGAAAACATTTGATTCCAAAGTTGTCAGACAGTTTACGGTCGTTCATGAAGCATTCGAAGATAGTTTGTCGTTCTCATACGTTACTCGATAGTCTCTCATCCAGTAATCATTATTGTCGTGCTGGCGAAATGTTGGAGATTTACAGGATGAGCATTGAAGCGATGTTTCCATTTGATACACACTTCTCACAAAATTCGCCAAAATTGTAACAGGAGATTTGATAAGTCGAAAACATTGGATTCCAAGTTGTCAGACTTTTACGGTCGTTCATGAAGCATTCGAAGATAGTTTGTCGTTCTCATACGTTACTCGATAGTCTCTCATCCAGTAATCATTATTGCAGCTGGCGAAATGTTGGAGATTTACAGGATGAGCATAGAAGCGATGTTTCCATTTGATGAACATTCTCA
This sequence comes from Parelaphostrongylus tenuis, assembly GCA_019055375.1. Classification (NCBI taxonomy): domain Eukaryota; kingdom Metazoa; phylum Nematoda; class Chromadorea; order Rhabditida; family Metastrongylidae; genus Parelaphostrongylus; species Parelaphostrongylus tenuis. The sequence continues at coordinate 6,434 of JAHQIW010007084.1, read as the reverse complement.
CAAAATTGCAAAACTTGTATTCAGGAGTATTTGATAAGTCGAAAACATTTGATTCCAAAGTTGTCAGACAGTTTACGGTCGTTCATGAAGCATTCGAAGATGAGTTTGCCGTTCTCATACGTTACTCGATAGTCTCTCATCCAGTAATCATTATTGCCAGCTGGCGAAATGTTGGAGATTTACAGGATGAGCATGAAGCGATGTTTCCATTTGATACACACTTCTCACAAAATTCGCAAAACTTGTAACAGGAATTTGATAAGTCGAAAACATTGGATTCCAAAGTTGTCAGACTTTTACGGTCGTTCATGAAGCATTCGAAGATAGTTTGCCGTTCTCATACGTTACTCGATAGTCTCTCATCCGTAATCATTATTGTCAGGCTGGCGAAATGTTGGAGATTTACAGGATGAGCATTGAAGCGATGTTTCCATTGATACACATTCTCACAAAATTCGCAAAACTTGTATCAGGAGTATTTGATAAGTCGAAAACATTGGATTCCAAAGTTGTCAGACGTTTACGGTCGTTCATGAAGCATTCGAAGATAGTTTGTCGTTCTCATACGTTACTCGATAGTCTCTCATTCAGTAATCATTATTGTCGGCTGGCGAAATGTTGGAGATTTACAGGATGAACATTGAAGCGATGTGTCCATTTGATACACACTTCTCACAAAATTCGCAAAACTTGTAACGAGGAATTTGATAAGTCGAAAACATTGGATTCCAAAGTTGTCAGACTTTTACGGTCGTTCATGAAGCATTCGAAGATAGTTTGTCGTTCTCATACGTTACTCGATAGTCTCTCATTCAGTAATCATTATTGTCGGCTGGCGAAATGTTGGAGATTTACAGGATGAACATTGAAGCGATGTGTCCATTTGATACACACTTCTCACAAAATTCGCAAAACTTGTAACAGGAGATTTGATAAGTCGAAAACATTGGATTCCAAAGTTGTCAGACTTTTACGGTCGTTCATGAAGCATTCGAAGATAGTTTGTCGTTCTCATACGTTACTCGATAGTCTCTCATTCAGTAATCATTATTGTCGGCTGGCGAAATGTTGGAGATTTACAGGATGAACATTGAAGCGATGTGTCCATTTGATACACACTTCTCACAAAATTCGCCAAAACTTGTAACGAGGGATTTGATAAGTCGAAAACATTGGATTCCAAAGTTGTTAGACTTTTACGGTCGTTCATGAAGCATTCGAAGATAGTTTGTCGTTCTAATACGTCACTCGATAGTCTCTCATTCAGTAATCATTATTGTCGGCTGGCGAAATGTTGGAGATTTACAGGATGAACATTGAAGCGATGTGTCCATTTGATACACACTTCTCACAAAATTCGCAAAACTTGTAACGAGGGATTTGAAAAGTCGAAAACATTGGATTCCAAAGTTGTTAGACTTTTACGGTCGTTCATGAAGCATTCGAAGATAGTTTGTCGTTCTAATACGTACTCGATAGTCTCTCATTCAGTAATCATTATTGTCGGCTGGCGAAATGTTGGAGATTTACAGGATGAACATTGAAGCGATGTGTCCATTTGATACACACTTCTCACAAAATTCGCAAAAACTTGTAACGAGGGATTTGAAAAGTCGAAAACATTGGATTCCAAAGTTGTTAGACTTTTACGGTCGTTCATGAAGCATTCGAAGATAGTTTGTCGTTCTAATACGTCACTCGATAGTCTCTCATTCAGTAATCATTATTGTCGGCTGGCGAAATGTTGGAGATTTACAGGATGAACATTGAAGCGATGTGTCCATTTGATACACACTTCTCACAAAATTCGCAAAACTTGTAACGAGGGATTTGAAAAGTCGAAAACATTGGATTCCAAAGTTGTTAGACTTTTACGGTCGTTCATGAAGCATTCGAAGATAGTTTGTCGTTCTCATACGTTACTCGATAGTCTCTCATTCAGTAATCATTATTGTCGGCTGGCGAAATGTTGGAGATTTACAGGATGAACATTGAAGCGATGTGTCCATTTGATACACACTTCTCACAAAATTCGCAAAACTTGTAACGAGGGATTTGAAAAGTCGAAAACATTGGATTCCAAAGTTGTTAGACTTTTACGGTCGTTCATGAAGCATTCGAAGATAGTTTGTCGTTCTAATACGTTACTCGATAGTCTCTCATTCAGTAATCATTATTGTCGGCTGGCGAAATGTTGGAGATTTACAGGATGAACATTGAAGCGATGTGTCCATTTGATACACACTTCTCACAAAATTCGCAAAACTTGTAACCAGGAATTTGATAAGTCGAAAACATTGGATTCCAAAGTTGTTAGACTTTTACGGTCGTTCATGAAGCATTCGAAGATAGTTTGTCGTTCTAATACGTCACTCGATAGTCTCTCATTCAGTAATCATTATTGTCGGCTGGCGAAATGTTGGAGATTTACAGGATGAACATTGAAGCGATGTGTCCATTTGATACACACTTCTCACAAAATTCGCCAAAACTTGTAACGAGGAGATTTGAAAAGTCGAAAAACATTGGATTCCAAAGTTGTTAGACTTTTACGGTCGTTCATGAAGCATTCGAAGATAGTTTGTCGTTCTAATACGTCACTCGATAGTCTCTCATTCAGTAATCATTATTGTCGGCTGGCGAAATGTTGGAGATTTACAGGATGAACATTGAAGCGATGTGTCCATTTGATACACACTTCTCACAAAATTCGCAAAACTTGTAACGAGGATTTGATAAGTCGAAAACATTGGATTCCAAAGTTGTCAGACTTTTACGGTCGTTCATGAAGCATTCGAAGATAGTTTGTCGTTCTCATACGTTACTCGATAGTCTCTCATCCGTAATCATTATTGTCGGCTGGCGAAATGTTGGAGATTTACAGGATGAGCATTGAAGCGATGTTTCCATTTGATACACACTTCTCACAAAATTCGCAAAACTTGTATCAGGAGTATTTGATAAGTCGAAAACATTGGATTCCAAGTTGTCAGACATTTACGGTCGTTCATGAAGCATTCGAAGATAGTTTGTCGTTCTCATACGTTACTCGATAGTCTCTCATCCAGTAATCATTATTGTCGGCTGGCGAAATGTTGGAGATTTACAGGATGAGCATTGAAGCGATGTTTCCATTTGATACACACTTCTCACAAAATTCGCCAAAACTTGTAACAGGAGATTTGATAAGTCGAAAACATTGGATTCCAAAGTTGTCAGACGTTTACGGTCGTTCATGAAGCATTCGAAGATAGTTTGTCGTTCTCATACGTTACTCGATAGTCTCTCATTCAGTAATCATTATTGTCGGCTGGCGAAATGTTGGAGATTTACAGGATGAGCATGAAGCGATGTTTCCATTTGATACACATTCTCACAAAATTCGCAAAACTTGTATCAGGAGATTTGATAAGTCGAAAACATTGGATTCCAAAGTTGTCAGACAGTTTACGGTCGTTCATGAAGCATTCGAAGATAGTTTGCCGTTCTCATACGTTACTCGATAGTCTCTCATCCCGTAATCATTATTGCCAGTTGGCGAAATGTTGGAGATTTACAGGATGAGCATGAAGCGATGTTCCATTTGATACACACTTCTCACAAAATTCGCAAAACTTGTAACAGGAATTTGATAAGTCGAAAACATTGGATTCCAAAGTTGTCAGACTTTTACGGTCGTTCATGAAGCATTCGAAGATAGTTTGCCGTTCTCATACGTTACTCGATAGTCTCTCATTCCGTAATCATTATTGTCGGCTGGCGAAATGTTGGAGATTTACAGGATGAACATTGAAGCGATGTGTCCATTGATACACACTTCTCACAAAATTCGCAAAACTTGTAACGAGGATTTGATAAGTCGAAAACATTGGATTCCAAAGTTGTCAGACTTTTACGGTCGTTCATGAAGCATTCGAAGATAGTTGCGTTCTCATACGTCACTCGATAGTCTCTCATTCAGTAATCATTATTGTCGGCTGGCGAAATGTTGGAGATTTACAGGATGAACATTGAAGCGATGTGTCCATTTGATACACACTTCTCACAAAATTCGCAAAACTTGTAACCAGGATTTGAAAGTCGAAAACATTGGATTCCAAAGTTGTTAGACTTTTACGGTCGTTATGAAGCATTCGAAGATAGTTTGTCGTTCTATACGTTACTCGATAGTCTCTCATTCAGTAATCATTATTGTCGGCTGGCGAAATGTTGGAGATTTACAGGATGAACATTGAAGCGATGTGTCCATTTGATACACACTTCTCACAAAATTCGCAAAACTTGTAACAGGAGATTTGATAAGTCGAAAACATTGGATTCCAAAGTTGTTAGACGTTTACGGTCGTTCATGAAGCATTCGAAGATAGTTTGTCGTTCTAATACGTCACTCGATAGTCTCTCATTCAGTAATCATTATTGTCGGCTGGCGAAATGTTGGAGATTTACAGGATGAACATTGAAGCGATGTGTCCATTTGATACACACTTCTCACAAAATTCGCAAAACTTGTAACGAGGGATTTGATAAGTCGAAAACATTGGATTCCAAAGTTGTTCAGACTTTTACGGTCGTTCATGAAGCATTCGAAGATAGTTTGTCGTTCTAATACGTTACTCGATAGTCTCTCATTCAGTAATCATTATTGTCGGCTGGCGAAGTGTTGGAGATTTACAGGATGAACATTGAAGCGATGTGTCCATTTGATACACAGTTCTCACAAAATTCGCAAAACTTGTAACCAGGAATTTGATAAGTCGAAAACATTGGATTCCAAGTTGTTAGACTTTTACGGTCGTTCATGAAGCATTCGAAGATAGTTTGTCGTTCTAATACGTCACTCGATAGTCTCTCATTCAGTAATCATTATTGTCGGCTGGCGAAATGTTGGAGATTTACAGGATGAACATTGAAGCGATGTGTCCATTTGATACACAGTTCTCACAAAATTCGCAAAACTTGTAACCATGAATTTGATAAGTCGAAAACATTGGATTCCAAAGTTGTTAGACTTTTACGGTCGTTCATGAAGCATTCGAAGATAGTTTGTCGTTCTAATACGTCACTCGATAGTCTCTCATTCAGTAATCATTATTGTCGGCTGGCGAAATGTTGGAGATTTACAGGATGAACATTGAAGCGATGTGTCCATTTGATACGCAGTTCTCACAAAATTCGCAAAACTTGTAACCATGAATTTGATAAGTCGAAAACATTGGATTCCAAAGTTGTTAGACTTTTACGGTCGTTTATGAAGCATTCGAAGATAGTTTGTCGTTCTAATACGTCACTCGATAGTCTCTCATTCAGTAATCATTATTGTCGGCTGGCGAAATGTTGGAGATTTACAGGATGAACATTGAAGCGATGTGTCCATTTGATACGCAGTTCTCACAAAATTCGCAAAACTTGTAACCATGAATTTGATAAGTCGAAAACATTGGATTCCAAAGTTGTTAGACTTTTACGGTCGTTTATGAAGCATTCGAAGATAGTTTGTCGTTCTAATACGTCACTCGATAGTCTCTCATTCAGTAATCATTATTGTCGGCTGGCGAAATGTTGGAGATTTACAGGATGAACATTGAAGCGATGTGTCCATTTGATACGCAGTTCTCACAAAATTCGCAAAACTTGTAACCATGAATTTGATAAGTCGAAAACATTGGATTCCAAAGTTGTTAGACTTTTACGGTCGTTTATGAAGCATTCGAAGATAGTTTGTCGTTCTAATACGTCACTCGATAGTCTCTCATTCAGTAATCATTATTGTCGGCTGGCGAAATGTTGGAGATTTACAGGATGAACATTGAAGCGATGTGTCCATTTGATACGCAGTTCTCACAAAATTCGCAAAACTTGTAACCATGAATTTGATAAGTCGAAAACATTGGATTCCAAAGTTGTTAGACTTTTACGGTCGTTTATGAAGCATTCGAAGATAGTTTGTCGTTCTAATACGTCACTCGATAGTCTCTCATTCAGTAATCATTATTGTCGGCTGGCGAAATGTTGGAGATTTACAGGATGAACATTGAAGCGATGTGTCCATTTGATACGCAGTTCTCACAAAATTCGCAAAACTTGTAACCATGAATTTGATAAGTCGAAAACATTGGATTCCAAAGTTGTTAGACTTTTACGGTCGTTTATGAAGCATTCGAAGATAGTTTGTCGTTCTAATACGTCACTCGATAGTCTCTCATTCAGTAATCATTATTGTCGGCTGGCGAAATGTTGGAGATTTACAGGATGAACATTGAAGCGATGTGTCCATTTGATACGCAGTTCTCACAAAATTCGCAAAACTTGTAACCATGAATTTGATAAGTCGAAAACATTGGATTCCAAAGTTGTTAGACTTTTACGGTCGTTTATGAAGCATTCGAAGATAGTTTGTCGTTCTAATACGTCACTCGATAGTCTCTCATTCTATC